>CM056596.1:54037968-54557680 GCA_029721355.1 Tegillarca granosa | reverse complement strand
GTATCCAGAAAAAAAACACACCAACCTGTCAAACTAGACTAGGAATTACATCAAGTGGTATACAAACCTAGTTGCTAAACACTGGTCTGTGGTATACAAACCTAGCTGCTAAACACTGGTCTGTGGTATACAAACCTAGCTGCTAAACACTGGTCTGTGATATACAAACCTAGCTGCTTAACAATGGTCTGTGGTATACAAACCTAGCTGCTAAACACTGGTCTGTGGTATACAAACCTAGCTGCTAAACACTTCTGTGGTAAACAAACATAGCTGCTAAACACTGGGCCTGTGTATACAAACCTAGCTGCTAAAAAATGGTCTGTGGTATACAAACCTAGCTGCTAAACACTGGTCTGTGGTATACAAACCTAGCTGCTAAACACTGGTCTGTGGTATACAAACCTAGCTGCTAAACACTGGTCTGTGGTATACAAACCTAGCTGCTAAACAATGGTCTGTGGTATAATAAACCTAGCTGCTAAACACTCGTCTGTGGTATAATAAACCTAGCTGCTAAACAATGGTCTGTGGTATAATAAACCTAGCTGCTAAACACTCGTCTGTGGTATAATAAACCTAGCTGCTAAACACTTGTCTGTGGTATAATAAACCTAGCTGCTAAACACTTGTCTGTGGTATAATAAACCAGCTGCTAAACACTTGTCTGTGGTATAATAAACCTAGCTGCTAAACACTCGTCTGTGGTATAATAAACCTAGCTGCTAACACTTGTCTGTGGTATAATAAACCTAGCTGCTAACACTCGTCTGTGGTATAATAAACCTAGCTGCTAAACACTTGTCTGTGGTATAATAAACCTAGCTGCTAAACACTTGTCTGTGGTATAATAAACCTAGCTGCTAAACACTTGTCTGTGGTATAATAAACCTAGCTGCTAACCACTCGTCTGTGGTATAATAAACCTAGGCTGCTAAACAATGGTCTGTGGTATAATAAACCTAGCTGCTAACACTTGTCTGTGGTATACAAACCTAGCTGCTAAACACTGGTCTGTGGTATACAAAACTTAGCTGCTAAAACAATGGTCTGTGGTATACAAACCTAGCTGCTAAACACTGGTCTGTGGTATACAAACTTAGCTGCTAAACACTGGTCTGTGGTATACAAACCTAGCTGCTAAACAGTGGTCTGTGGTATACAAACCTAGCTGCTAAACACTGGTCTGTGGTATACAAACCTAGCTGCTAAACACTTGTCTGTGGTATACAAACCTAGCTGCTAAACAATGGTCAGTGGTATACTAACCTAGCTGCTAAACACTGGCCTGTGGTATACAAACCTAGCTGCTAAACACTGGTCTGTGGTATACAAACTTAGCTGCTAAACCTGGTCTGTGGTATACAAACCTAGCTGCTAAACACTGGTCTGTGGTATACAAACTTAGCTGCTAAACACTTGTCTGTGGTATACAAACCTAGCTGCTAAACACTGGCCTGTGGTATACAAACCTAGCTGCTAAACAGTGGTCTGTGGTATACAAACCTAGCTGCTAAACACTGGCCTGTGGTATACAAACCTAGCTGGTAAACACTGGTCTGTGGTATACAAACCTAGCTGCTAAACACTTGTCTGTGGTATACAAACCTAGCTGCTAAACAATGGTCAGTGGTATACAAACCTAGCTGCTAAACACTGGTCTGTGGTATACAAACCTAGCTGCTAAACAGTGGTCTGTGGTATACAAACCTAGCTGCTAAACACTGGCCTGTGGTATACCAACCTAGCTGCTAAACACTGGTCTGTGGTATACAAACTTAGCTGCTAAACACTGGTCTGTGGTATACAAACCTAGCTGCTAAACACTGGCCTGTGGTATACAAACCTAGCTGCTAAACACTGGTCTGTGGTATACAAACTTAGCTGCTAAACACTGGTCTGTGGTATACAAACCTAGCTGCTAAACCACTAGTCTGTGGTATACAAACTTAGCTGCTAAACACTTGTCTGTGGTATACAAACCTAGCTGCTTAACAATGGTCTGTGGTATACAAACTTAGCTGCTAAACACTTGTCTGTGGTATACAAACCTAGCTGCTAAACAATGGTCAGTGGTATACAAACCTAGCTGCTAAACACTGGCCTGTGGTATACAAACCTAGCTGCTAAACAGTGGTCTGTGGTATAATAAACCTAGCTGCTAAACACTGGTCTGTGGTATAATAAACCTAGCTGCTAAACACTGGTCTGTGGTATACAAACCTAGCTGCTTAACACTGGTCTGTGGTATACAAACCTAGCTGCTAAACAATGGTCAGTGGTATACAAACCTAGCTGCTAAACAATGGTCTGTGGTATACAAACCTAGCTGCTAAACAATGGTCAGTGGTATACAAACCTAGCTGCTAAACACTGGCCTGTGGTATACAAACCTAGCTGCTAAACAGTGGTCTGTGGTATACAAACCTAGCTGCTAAACAATGGTCAGTGGTATACAAACATAGCTGCTAAACACTGGCCTGTGGTATACAAACCTAGCTGCTAAACAGTGGTCTGTGGTATACAAACCTAGCTGCTAAACAATGGTCTGTGGTATACAAACCTAGCTGCTAAACACTCGTCTGTGGTATAATAAACCTAGCTGCTAAACTCTGGTCTGTAGTATAATAAACCTAGCTGCTAAACAATGGCATGTGGTATACAAACCTAGCTGCTAAACACTCGTCTGTGGTATAATAAACCTAGCTGCTAAACTCTGGTCTGTAGTATAATAAACCTAGCTGCTAAACAATGGTCTGTGGTATACAAACTTAGCTGCTAAACACTCGTCTGTGGTATAATAAACCTAGCTGCTAAACTCTGGTCTGTAGTATAATAAACCTAGCTGCTAAACACTGGCCTGTGGTATACAAACCTAGCTGCTAAACAATGGTCAGTGGTATACAAACCTAGCTGCTAAACACTGGCCTGTGGTATACAAACCTAGCTGCTAAACAGTGGTCTGTGGTATAATAAACCTAGCTGCTAAACACTGGTCTGTGGTATAATAAACCTAGCTGCTAAACACTGGTCTGTGGTATACAAACCTAGCTGCTTAACACTGGTCTGTGGTATACAAACCTAGCTGCTAAACAATGGTCAGTGGTATACAAACCTAGCTGCTAAACAATGGTCTGTGGTATACAAACCTAGCTGCTAAACAATGGTCAGTGGTATACAAACCTAGCTGCTAAACACTGGCCTGTGGTATACAAACCTAGCTGCTAAACAGTGGTCTGTGGTATACAAACCTAGCTGCTAAACAATGGTCAGTGGTATACAAACATAGCTGCTAAACACTGGCCTGTGGTATACAAACCTAGCTGCTAAACAGTGGTCTGTGGTATACAAACCTAGCTGCTAAACAATGGTCTGTGGTATACAAACCTAGCTGCTAAACACTCGTCTGTGGTATAATAAACCTAGCTGCTAAACTCTGGTCTGTAGTATAATAAACCTAGCTGCTAAACAATGGCATGTGGTATACAAACCTAGCTGCTAAACACTCGTCTGTGGTATAATAAACCTAGCTGCTAAACTCTGGTCTGTAGTATAATAAACCTAGCTGCTAAACAATGGTCTGTGGTATACAAACTTAGCTGCTAAACACTCGTCTGTGGTATAATAAACCTAGCTGCTAAACTCTGGTCTGTAGTATAATAAACCTAGCTGCTAAACACTGGCCTGTGGTATACAAACCTAGCTGCTAAACAATGGTCAGTGGTATACAAACCTAGCTGCTAAACAATGGTCAGTGGTATACAAACCTAGCTGCTAAACAGTGGTCTGTGGTATACAAACCTAGCTGCTAAACAATGGTCAGTGGTATACAAACCTAGCTGCTAAACAATGGTCTGTGGTATACAAACTTAGCTGCTAAACACTTGTCTGTGGTATACAAACCTAGCTGCTAAACACTGGTCTGTGGTATACAAACCTAGCTGCTAAACACTGGCCTGTGGTATACAAACCTAGCTGCTAAACACTGGTCTGTGGTATACAAACTTAGCTGCTAAACAATGGTCTGTGGTATACAAACTTAGCTGCTAAACACTTGTCTGTGGTATACAAACCTAGCTGCTAAACACTGGCCTGTGGTATACAAACCTAGCTGCTAAACACTGGTCTGTGGTATACAAACTTAGCTGCTAAACACTGGTCTGTGGTATACAAACCTAGCTGCTAAACACTGGTCTGTGGTATACAAACTTAGCTGCTAAACACTGGTCTGTGGTATACAAACTTAGCTGCTAAACACTTGTCTGTGGTATACAAACCTAGCTGCTAAACAATTGTCTGTGGTATACAAACTTAGCTGCTAAACACTTGTCTGTGGTATACAAACCTAGCTGCTAAACAATGGTCAGTGGTATACAAACCTAGCTGCTAAACACTGGCCTGTGGTATACAAACCTAGCTGCTAAACAGTGGTCTGTGGTATAATAAACCTAGCTGCTAAACACTGGTCTGTGGTATAATAAACCTAGCTGCTAAACACTGGTCTGTGGTATAGAAACCTAGCTGCTAAAGACTGGTCTGTGGTATACAAACCTAGCTGCTAAACAATGGTCAGTGGTATACAAACCTAGCTGCTAAACAATGGTCTGTGGTATACAAACCTAGCTGCTAAACAATGGTCAGTGGTATACAAACCTAGCTGCTAAACACTGGCCTGTGGTATACAAACCTAGCTGCTAAACAGTGGTCTGTGGTATACAAACCTAGCTGCTAAACAATGGTCAGTGGTATACAAACCTAGCTGCTAAACACTGGCCTGTGGTATACAAACCTAGCTGCTAAACAGTGGTCTGTGGTATACAAACCTAGCTGCTAAACAATGGTGTGTGGTATACAAACCTAGCTGCTAAACACTCGTCTGTGGTATAATAAACCTAGCTGCTAAACTCTGGTCTGTAGTATAATAAACCTAGCTGCTAAACAATGGCCTGTGGTATACAAACCTAGCTGCTAAACACTCGTCTGTGGTATAATAAACCTAGCTGCTAAACTCTGGTCTGTAGTATAATAAACCTAGCTGCTAAACAATGGTCTGTGGTATACAAACTTAGCTGCTAAACTCTCGTCTGTGGTATAATAAACCTAGCTGCTAAACTCTGGTCTGTAGTATAATAAACCTAGCTGCTAAACACTGGCCTGTGGTATACAAACCTAGCTGCTAAACAATGGTCAGTGGTATACAAACCTAGCTGCTAAACAATGGTCAGTGGTATACAAACCTAGCTGCAAAACAGTGGTCTGTGGTATACAAACCTAGCTGCTAAACAATGGTCAGTGGTATACAAACCTAGCTGCTAAACAGTGGTCTGTGGTATACAAACCTAGCTGCTAAACAATGGTCAGTGGTATACAAACCTAGCTGCTAAACAATGGTCTGTGGTATAATAAACCTAGCTGCTAAACACTGGTCTGTGGTATACAAACCTAGCTGCTAAACAGTGGTCTGTGGTATACAAACCTAGCTGCTAAACACTGGTCTGTGGTATACAAACCTAGCTGCTAAACACTGGTCTGTGGTATACAAACCTAGCTGCTAAACACTGGTCTGTGGTTTACAAACCAGCAATGGCCTGTGGTTTACAAACCTAGCTGCTAAACAGTGGTCTGTGGTATACAAACCTAGCTGCTAAACAGTGGTCTGTGGTATACAAACCTAGCTGCTAAACACTGGTCTGTGGTATACAAACCTAGCTGCTAAACAGTGGTCTGTGGTATACAAACCTAGCTGCTAAACAGTGGTCTGTGGTATACAAACCTAGCTGCTTAACACTGGTCTGTGGTATACAAACCTAGCTGCTAAACACTGGTCTGTGGTATACAAACCTAGCTGCTAAACACTGGTCTGTGGTATACAAACTTAGCTGCTAAACACTGGTCTGTGGTATACAAACCTAGCTGCTAACACTGGCCTGTGGTATACAAACCTAGCTGCTAAACACTGGTTTGTGGTATACAAACTTAGCTGCTAAACACTGGTCTGTGGTATACAAACCTAGCTGCTAAACACTGGTCTGTGGTATACAAACTTAGCTGCTAAACACTTGTCTGTGGTATACAAACCTAGCTGCTAAACAATTGTCTGTGGTATACAAACTTAGCTGCTAAACACTTGTCTGTGGTATACAAACCTAGCTGCTAAACAATGGTCAGTGGTATACAAACCTAGCTGCTAAACACTGGCCTGTGGTATACAAACCTAGCTGCTAAACAGTGGTCTGTGGTATAATAAACCTAGCTGCTAAACACTGGTCTGTGGTATAATAAACCTAGCTGCTAAACACTGGTCTGTGGTATACAAACCTAGCTGCTAAAGACTGGTCTGTGGTATACAAACCTAGCTGCTAAACAATGGTCAGTGGTATACAAACCTAGCTGCTAAACAATGGTCTGTGGTATACAAACCTAGCTGCTAAACAATGGTCAGTGGTATACAAACCTAGCTGCTAAACACTGGCCTGTGGTATACAAACCTAGCTGCTAAACAGTGGTCTGTGGTATACAAACCTAGCTGCTAAACAATGGTCAGTGGTATACAAACCTAGCTGCTAAACACTGGCCTGTGGTATACAAACCTAGCTGCTAAACAGTGGTCTGTGGTATACAAACCTAGCTGCTAAACAATGGTGTGTGGTATACAAACCTAGCTGCTAAACACTCGTCTGTGGTATAATAAACCTAGCTGCTAAACTCTGGTCTGTAGTATAATAAACCTAGCTGCTAAACAATGGCCTGTGGTATACAAACCTAGCTGCTAAACACTCGTCTGTGGTATAATAAACCTAGCTGCTAAACTCTGGTCTGTAGTATAATAAACCTAGCTGCTAAACAATGGTCTGTGGTATACAAACTTAGCTGCTAAACTCTCGTCTGTGGTATAATAAACCTAGCTGCTAAACTCTGGTCTGTAGTATAATAAACCTAGCTGCTAAACACTGGCCTGTGGTATACAAACCTAGCTGCTAAACAATGGTCAGTGGTATACAAACCTAGCTGCTAAACAATGGTCAGTGGTATACAAACCTAGCTGCTAAACAGTGGTCTGTGGTATACAAACCTAGCTGCTAAACAATGGTCAGTGGTATACAAACCTAGCTGCTAAACAGTGGTCTGTGGTATACAAACCTAGCTGCTAAACAATGGTCAGTGGTATACAAACCTAGCTGCTAAACAATGGTCTGTGGTATAATAAACCTAGCTGCTAAACACTGGTCTGTGGTATACAAACCTAGCTGCTAAACAGTGGTCTGTGGTATACAAACCTAGCTGCTAAACACTGGTCTGTGGTATACAAACCTAGCTGCTAAACACTGGTCTGTGGTATACAAACCTAGCTGCTAAACACTGGTCTGTGGTTTACAAACCTAGCTGCTAAGCAATGGCCTGTGGTTTACAAACCTAGCTGCTAAACAGTGGTCTGTGGTATACAAACCTAGCTGCTAAACAGTGGTCTGTGGTATACAAACCTAGCTGCTAAACACTGGTCTGTGGTATACAAACCTAGCTGCTAAACAGTGGTCTGTGGTATACAAACCTAGCTGCTTAACACTGGTCTGTGGTATACAAACCTAGCTGCTAAACACTGGTCTGTGGTATACAAACCTAGCTGCTAAACACTGGTCTGTGGTATACAAACCTAGCTGCTAAACACTGGTCAGTGGTATACAAACCTAGCTGCTAAACAATGGCCTGTGGTATACAAACCTAGCTGTTAAACACTGGTCTGTGGTATACAAACCTAGCTGCTAAACACTGGTCTGTGGTATACAAACCTAGCTGCTAAACACTGGTCTGTGGTATACAAACCTAGCTGCTAAACACTGGTCTGTGGTATACAAACCTAGCTGCTAAACAATGGTCTGTGGTATATAAACCTAGCTGCTTAACAATGGTCTGTGGTATACAAACCTAGCTGCTAAACACTAGTCTGTGATATACAAACCTAGCTGCTAAACAATGGTCTGTGGTATAATAAACCTAGCTGCTAAACACTGGCCTGTGGTATACAAACCTAGCTGCTAAACAATGGTCTGTGGTATAATAAACCTAGCTGCTAAACAATGGCCTGTGGTATACAAACCTAGCTGCTAAACACTCGTCTGTGGTATAATAAACCTAGCTGCTAAACTCTGGTCTGTAGTATAATAAACCTAGCTGCTAAACAATGGTCTGTGGTATACAAACTTAGCTGCTAAACACTTGTCTGTGGTATACAAACCTAGCTGCTAAACAATTGTCTGTGGTATACAAACCTAGCTGCTAAACAGTGGTCTGTGGTATACAAACCTAGCTGCTAAACAATGGTCAGTGGTATACAAACCTAGCTGCTAAACAGTGGTCTGTGGTATACAAACCTAGCTGCTAAACAATGGTCAGTGGTATACAAACCTAGCTGCTAAACAATGGTCTGTGGTATAATAAACCTAGCTGCTAAACACTGGTCTGTGGTATACAAACCTAGCTGCTAAACAGTGGTCTGTGGTATACAAACCTAGCTGCTAAACACTGGTCTGTGGTATACAAACCTAGCTGCTAAACACTGGTCTGTGGTATACAAACCTAGCTGCTAAACACTGGTCTGTGGTATACAAACCTAGCTGCTAAGCAATGGCCTGTGGTTTACAAACCTAGCTGCTAAACAGTGGTCTGTGGTATACAAACCTAGCTGCTAAACAGTGGTCTGTGGTATACAAACCTAGCTGCTAAACACTGGTCTGTGGTATACAAACCTAGCTGCTAAACAGTGGTCTGTGGTATACAAACCTAGCTGCTAAACAGTGGTCTGTGGTATACAAACCTAGCTGCTTAACACTGGTCTGTGGTATACAAACCTAGCTGCTAAACACTGGTCTGTGGTATACAAACCTAGCTGCTAAACACTGGTCTGTGGTATACAAACCTAGCTGCTAAACACTGGTCAGTGGTATACAAACCTAGCTGCTAAACAATGGCCTGTGGTATACAAACCTAGCTGCTAAACACTGGTCTGTGGTATACAAACCTAGCTGCTAAACACTGGTCTGTGGTATACAAACCTAGCTGCTAAACACTGGTCTGTGGTATACAAACCTAGCTGCTAAACACTGGTCTGTGGTATACAAACCTAGCTGCTAAACAATGGTCTGTGGTATATAAACCTAGCTGCTTAACAATGGTCTGTGGTATACAAACCTAGCTGCTAAACACTAGTCTGTGATATACAAACCTAGCTGCTAAACAATGGTCTGTGGTATAATAAACCTAGCTGCTAAACAGTGGTCTGTGTTATAATTAACCTAGCTGCTAAACAATGGTCTGTGGTATAATAAACCTAGCTGCTAAACTCTGGTCTGTGGTATACAAACCTAGCTGCTAAACAATGGTCTGTGGTATACAAACCTAGCTGCTAAACAGTGGTCTGTGGTATACAAACCTAGCTGCTAAACAATGGTCTGTGGTATAATAAACCTAGCTGCTAAACTCTGGTCTGTAGTATAATAAACCTAGCTGCTAAACAATGGTCTGTGGTATACAAACCTAGCTGCTAAACAATGGTCTGTGGTATAATAAACCTAGCTGCTAAACTCTGGTCTGTAGTATAATAAACCTAGCTGCTAAACAATGGTCTGTGGTATACAAACCTAGCTGCTAAACACTGGTCTGTGATATACAAACCTAGCTGCTAAACACTGGTCTGTGGTATACAAACCTAGCTGCTAAACAATGGTCTGTGGTATAATAAACCTAGCTGCTAAACAATGGTCTGTGTTATAATTAACCTAGCTGCTAAACAATGGTCTGTCAGGTGGTGCATAAGACAATTCAGATATTCAGTAAACAGTTGTAGCCTCAATTGTTTTTAGATGATAAATACCCATTTTGACTTTCCAATATAAATTTACACATTCTATAACTTACTTGGTAATGGTTGTAAATGAGCTCCATATGCCAATATATCTTGTACATCTGGTACAGACTCTGATGTCAGTTCTCCAGTAGTTTTATGTAAAGTATATAACATTTGTTCTTTTTTGTTGTACCAGTAAACATGGAGATGGTCCACTGTCAACAAATCAGGTGGTAAACCTGTAAATACAGTTAGGTGATAATTTTTATGCTAAAGTTGAGATCCTTTGCATATACATGTATCATGTAAGTTAGTTATGGAATAGTGGGTGAAATTAAGAGTAACATTAAACAAGAATTCCACAGATTTATATGTCTTGCCTGGTTAGTTTTTGATTGAGTAGAAAGTAAACAACTTGAACATTAACTTTCACATTTTGACATGCCACCACTGTCGACGACACCGGAAAAGTAACACCTAAGTCTCGCCTTATGGTGATGCCAGGCTCGACAAAAAACTGCCAATCTTTAGCAAGTAAACATTCTTTCTCATTGGGATTCAAACCTAGGCCATAAGAGGTATTGTGCTCTATAAGAATCTTAGACCATTGGAAATTTTAAAATTTACAAGTTATTGTCTATATTTACATATATTTTGTGTTCCATAAAGCTCATTTTTCAGATTTAATACAATGATGTATTGATAAACAAATGTATGCTTCTTCATGCTGTGGCTATCCTAGCTGCAATAATACTCATGCATCTTTAAACATTCACTCACTCACTCACATACTTACTCAATCACTCACACACTCATTTAATCACTCACTCATTCACTTACTCACTCCTTTACTTACTCACTCACTCACTAATTCATTCACTCACTTACTCATTCAATCACTCACTCACTCACTCACTTACTCATTCACTCACTCACTAAATCACTCATATACTCTCTTACTCATTTTCACTCACTTACTCACTTACTCCCTCACTCACTTACTTACTCATTCACTCACTCACCAACTCATTCACTTTTTATACTAAGGTACAATACAGGTTTCCTTTTGTATATTATTATATTGAAGGTTAGGCTGAAAAGCAAGAGATACCAGGTTAGTTTGATTTCAGCATTGACAAGAACATGTTAACTGCTACTGCTACATGCTTCACTTGTACAAATATTATACCATTGTTACTGGCACTTCCTTTGCTGATGACCTTTCTGCACCTACAACTATCTCCATCAGCTGCCATAATAGAATGTGTCTTTTCATCATAATACATGACCTCCATTTTTCTATCTAATGAGGTATCCATTGTAACAACAGGTCCCGCCTTCACACTGGTTGGACAGTTACAGGGAGATGTTATGCTTCTTTTGACTTTATTTGACTGATTAAATAATGTGACAACTTCTTGACCATCGGTCATTTTATACAGCAAATGGTAACTCTTTCCTTTGGCTTTTTCTGTCCAAATAACAGTGCTGGAAACAATAAATAACTATTTAAAGTTGATGCAAACAGAAGTGTGTTAGTTAAACATTAAATGAAGTCTGTAAATTTCATTAGAAAGCTTTGATGAAAATGTTATCCTGTACCTGGAACCAAAGTGTTCATAACAAAGAGAAACATTTAAAGAAAACATCAGTTAGGTTATATATTCAACTGCTCATTACTTTATGTGAAATAACGAATTCTGGAAAGTCAAGATACAATAAAGATTTAACAAAACAGCTAATGTACTATCAAGAGATGATTTTTTACTTCTCACTTACAACATACATTTTGGCAAAAACTTAAACTTACTTCAAGCAGAAAGAGTTTCTTTATAAATTCTACTGGTAATATGAATAAAATTAAAATAAATTTATCAGCATGATCAAGATTTTATTTTCATAGGATAAAAACAATCTTTTTCACAAAGAGGTATAGCTTTACTATTCAACAACTCTAAACCAAACAGGTAGACATTGGATGCTAATGCTCAATAATGCCATTGGTCTATATGTTTTATACTGCCAAGCTAAATCTGAACAGACATACCTTCTGTATGGATCAGCTACAATATTTCTGATTGTCTGTCTGCCGGTAACCAGTTCTGTCTGAACACGCTGGTCAATCTGATAAGCTTGGATACTTCCTGTCTGACCAGAGCTGTCAGCTTCAGTTATAAACAATGTTCTGCTAATCCAATCTAATGATAGGTCATATCCTGTTCTATTTAACTGCATCAACTCAACCTACAATTTTAAATATAAGCAATATATACCTAATGCAGCTTAAAATGATGAATGGTTACTTTTGAAGTTTGTGCTTTAACAAATGATTATCATGAAGTTCATTCAGATTAGGCAGCACATTGCAATCCCAATGAGAGAAAGAGTTTTTTAGTGTGCCACACCTGCTGTGACATGAGGCATTCGTTTTTAAGGTCTCCTCCTTAGGACCCCAATAATTTGATTTTTAAATCCTGAGTGCTTTGCAAAAGAACAGCCAATACCAATTTATAAGTCTTTATCAGCCCCAGCCAGGGTTTAAACCCCAACCTCACACATACGAACCAACTGAGACAACAATTGCATAAGTCAGCTGCCTCACCAGTTCATTAACCTGACACAAGGATTACAAGATCAATCCCCATGACCCTTGGATCCAGAGTCTGATCTGCTACCAACAACAAGGATTACATGATCAATCCCCATGACCCTTGGATCCAGAGTCTGATCTGCTACCAACAACAAAGATTACATGATCAATCCCCATGACCCTTGGATCCAGAGTCTGATCTGCTACCAACAACAAGGATTACATGATCAATCCCCATGACCCTTGGATCCAGAGTCTGATCTGCTGCCAACAACAAGGATTACATGATCAATCCCGATGACCCTTGGATCCAGAGTCTGATCTGCTACCAACAACAAGGATTACATGATCAATCCCCATGACCCTTGGATCCAGAGTCTGATCTGCTGCCAACAACAAGGATTACATGATCAATCCCCATGACCCTTGGATCCAGAGTCTGATCTGCTACCAACAACAAGGATTACATGATCAATCCCCATGACCCTTGGATCCAGAGTCTGATCTGCTACCAACAACAAGGATTACATGATCAATCCCCATGACCCTTGGATCCAGAGTCTGATCTGCTACCAACAACAAGGTTACATGATCAATCCCCATGACCCTTGGATCCAGAGTCTGATCTGCTACCAACAACAAGGATTACATGATCAATCCCCATGACCCTTGGATCCAGAGTCTGATCTGCTACCAACAACAAGGATTACATGGTCAATGCCCATGACTCTTGGATCCAGAGTCTGATCTGCTACCAACAACAAGGATTACATGATCAATCCCCATGACCCTTGGATCCAGAGTCTGATCTGCTACCAACAACAAGGATTACATGATCAATCCCCATGACCCTTGGATCCAGAGTCTGATCTGCTACCAACAACAAGGATTACATGATCAAACCCCCATGACCCTTGGATCCAGAGTCTGATCCGCTACCAACTAAATTACATTTTTTCTGATGTTTTGATTTTGTTTTCGTATACTCACTTGATTATTATCGTTTTTATTCCATTCTATCAGACTTCCTTCCTTGTTTATCCAAAACATTCTATCATCTTGAGCCAGAAAGCTGAGGGCGACGGATTCCACAGCAGTTGTAATGTCTATGGACACATTTCCACCACTATCTACCTCTGTCAAAACTATAGACGCTTTAGTTACCCTTAAAAGCTTTGGAACAGGATTCACAGCTGTAATAAAATGCAAACTATATGAAGACACAAACTGTCAGAATCTGAATCAACATAATTCAATAAAACATGTGAATTAACACAAGAGTTACACTTAGTCTATTTTACTCCTCAATAGAAATGTACAAATGTTTTATATTATATTTAACTGTCACAACACAGGTAAATCCTTAAAACCAATGTATAAACGAGACTGGGTGCTCTGGGAGACTATAAATTATTTGCATGTGCCATTCTACATCTTAATTACCAAAATTATAATTTAGTAACAAAATACCAGTTTAAAAAACATATCACAAACACAGGAATTTGAAAGCATGCTAATCTTAAGAATTTTTCCTAACAGGTATTTTCATGGATTTTTTCAAGACTTTTCATAAAAGATGCCAATTAAAAGTTTAAAATTGCTAGAAGTTGCATTCATGTGTGACATGTAACACATGATAAACTTTTACATTTGTGAGAAACTTCTGGAAAAAGAATCACATATTTTCCAGTAAAAATAACACTATTCTAAAAACTTTTTTATGAAAACTTTTCTGAAATTTCCCAAACAAACATTAACAGAGAATTGGTAAATTGTACACCTGGGAAGACTTATTTGTATTTTTCTGTCCATTATTTACCGTATTTGATCTCAATACTAACCATCAGCTTTGGCCTTGACAGCATCAGATTTCTCTCCACATCCAACTGCTGTACATGCTGAAACCTAAATTGTTATATATATGTATTAAATAATAAAAATACATGTCAAATTTCAAATTAACCATATTTTTTTTGTAGAATCATCAACATTGGGTATTCTTAATTAAAATATTTCATTATTTTTTTTTCCTATTTAAAACTTTATTAAACTTCAATAATAGATCAACTGATACTGACGAATTATTAAGAAATGATAAGTGAACAGTTTTTCCAAAATGTTGTTTCATTTTGACAATTCTGTGGGGTTTTAATCAATATGCAACAATGAAAAAGTTTTGCAATTTGTTTTTTAGAGAAAAATTCCAAGTCAAATAAAAATAAATAAATAAATAAATAAATAAATAAATAAATATGCAAAGTCACAAAATTGAATACTAACCTGAAAATGGTAAGATGAATTTGGAAGCAAACCATTCAAAATAAAATGTCGATTTGTTGCAGGTAACTCAACACTTTTATGACCTCCATTTTTATCTGATGTCCAATGATAAACAATATGTTTGGTGATAACTCCATTGATTGTGGTTGGTGTTGACCAACGAAAATCTGCTGCTAGGGAATTCTGGGAAGTGGAGGAATCTTTATGCTGGGTCACATAAACTCTTGGAGTAAGTGGTTTACTTGGAACTACAAATAAACATTTTCATATACTGACAATTAATTCATTTCTCAAATTGTTCAATCTCTTTTTACATTTACAAAAATGAAAATCAAATTCACTTTTAAAATAAAATTGTTTATGGATTTTTAACAAATTCATAATAACATTTTTAGTGTTAGTTTTGGATTTATTTCATTACTCTTTTGTGTGTAACTAACTTATGTCTCTCAAAATCAACAGCTAACATAATCTTTACATAAGCCAAGTCAGTGTATCTCTTTAGAGCTTGTCTCTTTCATCCTAAAGCTGTAAATTTACATGTTTCTATGTTTGCACAAACAGTTTATAAAACAAACTCTCTCTCTCTCTCTCTCTCTCTCTCTCTCTCTCTCTCTCTCTCTCTCTCTCTCTCAATTCCTATTAATATATTAACAAAATAATTTTGTATATTTGAATTTAGTGTGATATAATTCATATTATACTCACTGGACATTGGTGAATACACAGTTGCTGTTGTTATTGGGCCATAACCCCAGTATGTAAAAGCTCGTATGGTAACCAGCATCATGGTGTAAGGTGCCAGTCTAGTCACTTCATACCATGGATTTTTTGTTTGCTGTAAATCAAAGTTTAATAAAAAAAATTAAGTTATTACAGAAAAGACTGACAGTTATTTTTTTTTTTTTTTTCAAAATAGTTGGAAAATTTTCAATCATGTTTAAAGCATTAATAGTAATAAATTTTTGTTGACAAAAAGAATATTAAACCTATTATTTTCAAAGATATTGTCAAAGTCAGACTCATCTGGAACTACTTGCTTCACCTAGCACATCATTAAGTATAATTCCCTAACATCCAGTGGTAGTACAATTTCAAATGGTCCACAATAAGTCAATATTTATAATAGGAAATGAAAAAAGAGTTTGATTTATTTTGAAACTGACTGGTTCCCTTGGAATGTTTGCAACTAAAAACTGACTTTTATTTAATTTTTGAGTATCTTACCAGCATCAGGCCTAATGTTTGATCTTTTGGTATTTGTATGGAAACTTCATAAAACACGTTGCCATGGTTACATACAGCAGGTGACCAAGTGAGATTAAATATGGACCAATTTCCTACTGTTCTGATATTTTCTTCAGGAATCATGTCTGGAATTATCTGAAGTGTTGTTGCATTTAATCCATCTGTAAAAATATTTAAAAAGTAGAGCATATTAAAATCTTGTTATGGTGCTTCTTTTAAACCTTGCTTTTTGCCACGCTATTTTGATATCCCACTATCCTTTTTCATAACCCCCCTTAATTTATAACACAAAAGTTTGAATAAATAAATGGTGACAAAGAAACGAGGTTTTAGTGCAGAGTGGGGGTAATCATGTTTCATGACAAAATCAAAATTCTGTCACTAAATTTGCATTCTGGGTTTCTGGGATGGTGGAGGAAATGAGTGCCAAGAAAAAAACCTCTCAAAGGTCAGCCAACTGACAAACTTACTTACAATGAGCAAGACTCAAACCAAGGCAGTGAGAAGCAAAGTGATCTGTAGACAATTTAGATTACTACGTCACAGAGGACTCAACTAATTTTTTTCCTTACTTGACACACTTAATGAACAACTTGACAATACTTCTATTCAAATTGTTTGGGTATTTGGTTTAAGGAAATGTGGATGAAATCCACAGGTACAGTCTGAAATGCCATAGCGACCCTGTATATAGCAACACTCTGTCTTATAGCGACCATGTATACAGCAACACTCTGTCTTATAGCGACCCTGTATACAGCAACACTCTGTCTTATAGTGACCCTGTATACAGCAACACTCTGTCTTATAGCGACCCTGTATATAGCAACACTGTCTTATAGCGACCCTGTATATAGCAACACTCTGTGTTATAGCGACCCTGTATATAGCAACACTCTGTGTTATAGCGACCCTGTATATAGCAACACTCTGTCTTATAGCGACCCTGTATATAGCAACACTGTCTTATAGCGACCCTGTATATAGCAACACTCTGTCTTATAGCGACCCTGTATATAGCAACACTCTGTCTTATATGACCTAATTCTGAACCACTTTGTTATACTTACCTGGATATTTCTGAAGTGTATGATGTCTAACTGAGAACGTAGCCACTTTACGGCTACTGATGACTGATGTATAGTTACACTCTATGTCACCAACGACTACAGAATTAGCTGTATTCTGCCAGAATATCCTGTGTGAATAATACTGTAGTCCAGAGGTTCTAAAATAAAAAAGAATGAATGAATGAATGAATGAAGTATAAATCTTAAAAAATGATTTATTTATAAAAAAGAATAAATAAATAAAAAATGAATGAATAAATAAAAAAATGAATAAAAATAAAATAAAACAAAAAAACAAATAAATAAATAAGGATGGATAAATTTTTAAGGCTCCTGAGCATAGATTATCTCCCTTTAGAAAGATTGGGTTTAACGTTTTGGCACAAAAATATATTGAGGAAAAATTAAAAATTATTCTTACTTTTTAATATTGTTCAGTAACAAATATTTGATTTTATTATATTATCTGAATAAACTATATTTATTATAATGTTACTTACTCAGATATACTTCTGAAACTTCCAATGTATTTGATAGTAAGTTGATCTTGAGACATGCCTTCCCTTAACAGATCTGACATGTATAAATCCTGTCTCTCAAATCCTTTCACATACCATAAAACTTTTTGTAAATCAAAATTTAAAGTCAAACTTATCACTTGTTTTCCGGAAAAGAAAGGCACAGAGAAATAAACCATGTGACCATCTCCGTTAAGATACGAGGATTCTAAACTATTAGTTGTTACCCAGTACAATCGACCATTTATAGAATCTATAGCTAGGCGGCGGGCTGATCCCTGGATGACAAACTCAACATCATTGCCACTGATGTCTGCTCTACGAATCTGTAAATATAAAAACAGCAACCCTTTATGATTAATAAGTAAAATAATTTGAATTCTAAATGCTATAATTGTGTGTTATTAGGGACAACAAGTTGTAAGAAATGGGTTGAAGTGTAGCTATGCTGTTTAATGTTCCAGTCAAGATTTTCTCACATATCAGTGGGTCTGGGATGGTGGAGGAAACGGAAGTACCCAGAAAAAAACTCTGACCTCAGGCAATCAAAATTTCAAAATCCTCTCACTAGGAATAAATAACCTAAGCAGGATTCAAACCTAAGTAGTGGGAGGCACTGTTTTCCATAAGCACACATTTTAGACCACTCAGCCATGGAGGAACCTGTAAAAATGGACGGAACTATATACATGTAATATTAGGTAGCATTTCTCTAATGCTTTTATTTTTGTAACTGTGCTCGTTCACTTTTGTTGTTGTAGCATGTGTTTAGTTGCTCTAGTCATTGCAATGATTTACATAATTCAAATCAAACTTTTATGGTAGTCAACCTGCAAGTGCTCCATAAGCCAATTATTATTATGAACACAATCTGAACTGTATTTTACTTACCACTCTGAGGTTTGGCACTGACCAATACAACTTCTGTCCTAGCCAATCATAAGCCATACTTACCACTCTGAGGTTTGGCACTGACCAATACAACTTCTGTCCTAGCCAATCATAAGCCATACTTACCACTCTGAGGTTTGGCACTGAACAATACAACTTCTGTCCTAGCCAATCATAAGCCATACTTACCACTCCAAGGTTTGGCACTGACCAATACAACTTCTGTCCTAGCCAATCATACGTCAGACAAGCCGCGTCTTTCATAAAGGATATCTGTTTTTCTCCTGTTACCTTGTCATACATGTAAACTCTTCTTCTACTATTTGCCCAAATTATTGTATTTTTATGCCATGATAAGTCTGAAATAAGTCAATTAATTTTTAATATATATATATATATATATATATATATATATATATATATATATATATATATATATAAAATAATAATAATAACAATAATAAGATAATGAATGATGAAAATGTAAAATTATTATAGAAAAATACTGTAAAAGGCTCATAGATAGAATTACCAAAAAACATGAGATAAAATTCTTGATCCACCACAGAGCAGTTCAGTCGCCAGGAGAAAATTACTAATCTTCAAGTGGACAGAAATTTGTTTTTACAGTAGAATATGTCTTACTGGTGAGGTGGTCTTTATATAGAGGTGGTTGCTAAAAGAAGTTTGCCTGTACTTACCAATAATTCTAGAAAAAACTTTCATAATAGGCTTCAAGTTTTTGCCATATAAATCACTTTCTACAACTGAAGTCCTCTGAAAGACTGTATCATATTCTGCCATTATTACTGTAGCTGATGAAGAATCTGTTTTAACAAAAATGTCTATTTGTATATTTTAAAATTTCCATTAGCTGCAATTGTTGGTCAGAAAAAAATCAACAAAAGGCCCATCGGCCTTATTGGATCGGCATTATATCCGATATGTCTTATATATCTTGTGGCAGTTTAAAAGACAATTTTTATAAATAAAAAATCCCTGTTACAATTTTCCCATTTAGAGACCCTCTGCAAATATCTATACAAATTCAATAGTATTTTCTCTAGGATTCCATATTAGATCTAACTCTTTTATGCTTATTAGAAATGAATTTAAATGAATTTACTGGGTATATTGGTGAGGGATTTGACACTTGGAGAAGCAAATTTTTATTGTGTAGTGATAAGCGAGGTGTCCAAATAATCTATCGATTTTAGTCCATTTTCTTGAATACAATAAATAACTTGAGGTCATAAACTAGCTTTAGCCATTTTTATTCATTGATGTTCCTATTTGAAAACTTGAATGTGGGGATAAATAAAAGACAAAATTTTTGTCCCAAATCCTTTATGTAAAGGAAGAAACCAAGGTTAAACAACAATATGATCTCAATTAAACGGAATTTACTCACCTTCAGTAAGTGTCCTTCCTACAAATACATTAGACCATGGTCCTTCGCCTGTTTTCGACAAAGCCCGGACTTTAATCTGGTAAGATGTATCAGGTTCTAGATTTGCCACTTCAAAGCTCAGATTGGCCGTCCTCTCTGAAATAATGTTGTTACTGCCATCATCTTCAAGTACGCTAACCTCATACTGCCAATTATCCCAAGCACCTGCTCCTAAAATTATCAAGGTTCAGATACTTAGTTACATTTTCAAAGATCAAATTTTTGCAATTTTCCAAGCATAAAAAATAAGAATAATAGACAGCTCTCAGAAGTTAAATCAATCTGCTCGTCTCCACATCTGAATTATCATAATTCTTTAACCAAAACTCTCATAACATGTCCTTCAAAACATTATCTCTAAATGCCAATCACTAATGCCTCTAAAAGGGGTATGATATAATCTCTTCTACCAACTCAGTGGCTCAGTTGTAGAGCATCTGCCTAAAGAACAGGAGGTAAGGGTTTAAACCACAACTAGGTCACACCTATGACCTTAACATTTAACATCCTGATCTGATGCTTGAGATTAAGAGGACCAAATATCAACTGTTTCACCCAGTGACAGAAAAATGAAACAGGGTAGTATGCTTGTCTGCAGCATACTGACTCAGTGAGCTAGCAATAGTATGCTTGTCTGCAGCATACTGACTCAGTGAGCTAGCTGTAGTATGCTTGTCTGCAGCACACTGACTCAGTAAGCTAGCTGTAGTATGCTTTTCTGCAGCATACTGACTCTGTGAGCTAGCGATAGTATGCTTGTCTGCAGCATACTGACTCTGTGAGCTAGCAGTAGTATGCTTGTCTGCAGCATACTGACTCTGTGAGCTAGTGGTAGTATGCTTGTCTGCAGCATACTGACTCTGTGAGCTAGCAGTAGTATGCTTGTCTGCAGCATACTGACTCTGTGAGCTAGCGGTAATATGCTTGTCTGCGGCATATTGACTCTGTGAGCTAGTGGTAGTATGCTTGTTTGCGGCATACTGACTCTGTGAGCTAGTGGTAGTATGCTTGTCTGCAGCATACTGACTCTGTGAGCTAGCTGTAGTATGCTTTTCTGCAGCATACTGACTCTGTGAGCTAGCTGTAGTATGCTGTATGCTTGTCTGCAGCATACTGACTCTGTGAGCTAGCTGTAGTATGCTTGTCTGCAACATACTGACTCAGTGAGCTAGCGGTAGTATGCTTGTCTGCAGCATACTGACTCTGTGAGCTAGTGGTAGAATGCTTGTCTGCAGCATACTGACTCTGTGAGCTAGCGGTAGTATGCTTGTCTGCAGCATACTGACTCTGTGAGCTAGCTGTAGTATGCTTGTCTGCAGCATACTGACTCTGTGAGCTAGCTGTAGTATGCTTTTCTGCAGCATACTGACTCTGTGAGCTAGTGGTAGTATGCTTGTCTGCAGCATACTGACTCTATGAGCTAGCTGTAGTATGCTTGTCTGCAACATACTGACTCAGTGAGCTAGCAATAGTATGCTTGTCTGCAGCATACTGACTCTGTGAGCTAGCAGTAGCATGCTTGTCTGCAGCATACTGACTCTGTGAGCTAGTGGTAGTATGCTTGTCTGCAGCATACTGACTCTGTGAGCTAGCTGTAGTATGCTTGTCTGCAGCATACTGACTCTGTGAGCTAGCAGTAGTATGCTTGTCTGCAGCATACTGACTCTGTGAGCGAGCGGTAGTATGCTTGTCTGCAGCATACTGACTCTGTGAGCTAGTGGTAGTATGCTTGTCTGCAGCATACTGACTCTGTGAGCTAGCGGTAGTATGCTTGTTTGCAGCACACTGACTCAGTGAGCTAGCTGTAGTATGCTTGTCTGCAGCATACTGACTCTGTGAGCTAGCGGTAGTATGCTTGTCTGCAGCATACTGACTCTGTGAGCTAGTGGTAGTATGCTTGTCTGCAGCATACTGACTCTGTGAGCTAGCGGTAGTATGCTTGTCTGCAGCACACTGACTCAGTAAGCTAGCTGTAGTATGCTTGTCTGCAGCACACTGACTCTATGAGCTAGCGGTAGTATGCTTGTCTGCAGCATACTGACTCTGTGAGTTAGCGGTAGTATGCTTGTCTGCAGCATACTGACTCTGTGAGCTAGCGGTAGTATGCTTGTCTGCAGCATACTGACTTTGTGAGCTAGCAGTAGTATGCTTGTCTGCAGCATACTGACTCTGTGAGCTAGAACCTTACCAACAGATGCCATAAATACATGCTAACACAAGGCAGACCATAATAGATACTGACACATCTCATACATGAACAACTTGTTCTAAGATTAATCCTCAGATATTTATAGCTTTGATCTTGTTATAAATATGCGCTGCCACGTTAAACAACATTACAACCAACCAACCAATAATCTCATCAAGCTGCAGATAATTTTATAAACATCTCATGTCTTTACCTTGGTATGATAGTTTCTTTGGTTTTTGCCAATGTATATAAACTACAGCTGAGGTGAATAAAGCCTGCACATTATCAGGTGGACTACTTGGAACTGAAATGAATATAAATTCAAATACAAATATTATTTTCAATTATTTCTATGGTCTTTAAAACAATTGTTAAAGGAAAATAATATTCTAAATTTGTCAAAATAAGTAAATTCATGGAATTTGGCTGTACTTTTTATATAAAAAACTTACAACACATTTCATCATGATCATTAAATGGAAGGCATGGTTAGACTTCATTTTCACAAACAAAACCTGAAATGGTTTAAATTTTCAAGTAGTCTTTCAATGGACCTAGGGGGTATCTTCATACAGAGTTAACTGAATTTATTTTTGGAAGTTGAGCAAAATTATTTCATCAATGCAGTTTTTATGATAAGAACTTGTTCAATACTTGAAAAATGGTGACTATACAAAGAATTAAAATTGGTATATAAATTGTTTTATTTACCTGGCATGGGATGCGAACTCTGTTGATAAAATTAATGAATTAAAACTTGTATTAAATTGCTACATTTACCTGGCATGGGTTGCGAACTCTGTTGATAAATATTAAATCCAGCATAGTTATGGGTAGAAAATAACAAAGGATTGTGGTAAAATTTTCCTGCAACAGGATCATAATCTTCTTTAACTGTGTGACTACCATCAGTCCAATAAAATAGTCCATCGTAATGCACCATACTCTTCAGATTTTGAAAGTCAGGACGAATAACTTGATTCTTACGGAGATCCTTGATATCCGTTCCATCTAAGAATGATGACATCATTGTGTTAAGGGTTTCATTTGGAAAATAAAGCTGCATATTCTGATAATCTAATGAAAATGTTTGTAAATGACATCGTAATACTTGTTTATATGGTGCAGGACTTATTGGAGTTATCTCCCCTAGATCAATCCTGTACAGTCCGTTATCAGGGCTTCCTTGTGTAAAATATAAATACCTGAAACACATAATGAATCCATTAAAAATTCAAAAATGGAAAAGGCAATTTAAACAAGAGGCCGAAGATGGCCCTAATTTGCTCACCTGAGTTTAAATGTAACTGTTATGTTTTGATAATACCTGGTAAGTCATAACATGTTGCCTCAAAAGAAGTGGTTTCAGAGAACATTATTTTTATTGTTTTGGTTTTTAGCTATGTAGGTCACTGTGACCTACTTTTGGTAGCCACAGCAACCAGAAACACAAATGTGAATGGCAATGGTCTATAGATGCTATTGACTAATATGAATGAATTGTGACCAGTAGTGTCTGAGAAGAAGTCTTTTGATGGATGGATGGCAGAGTGCCTATCCATAACAAAAGCTCACATGAGCAATTTTCAGATCTGCATTTAAGACTTTACAGATTTGACACATTAATTAAAATATTTTTAAAAAATTGTAAAAGTCAACTGCAAATTATTTTAAAAAATTTGTTCAATTAGTATAAATTATGTCACATAACAGTGATTTTGTAAAACAAAAAAAAATTTCAAGGTTTTAGCTTTATCTACATATCAGTATCACATGTATTTCAAAAATAATAATTACACTAAAAAGTAAAAATTCATTATATTTCTTCCATGCACCATTGTAAGTAATAAAATTCAGAAATTTAAAAAAAAAAAACAAAAAAACCTTGGGTTGCTAGAATTGAAAATAAAAAAGGTCGAAAAAAGCGACTTGTATTTTACAGAATTTCATGAATATTGTCAAATATATGTTTCTTCACATAAGAAATGATGTTTGGAAAAAGAATTCACCTAAATTTATTCATTATTGTAATTTTGGTAAAAAAGTACTATTAACAATGTATAAAAAATAAACACAAAAATGTGTTACCTAATTCTTCACAAAAATTATTGAAATTCACAAACTTGGTATATAAGATGCTTTCGATGCCAAATATCACATCCGATTTTATCTCAGTAAAGTGGTTTTGGAAAAGAAGATTTTTTTAGGTTTTCAACTATGTAGGTCAATGTGACCTACATTTGGTAGCTATGGCAAACACAAATCTGAAAGGCAATGTTCTATAGATGCTTTTGACCAAGTTTGAACAAAATGTGACCAGAAGTTTCTGAGAAGAAGTCGTTTAAAGCAATTGTTGATGGACAGGCGGATGGACGACGAACGACAGACGACGGAGGGTCTGCCTCTATTGATACCAATAGCTCACATGAGCACTTTGTGCTCAGGTGAGCTAAAAAAAAAAACCACAAAAATTTTGAATTAACTTTAATTCTTATTCAATCACTAA
Organism: Tegillarca granosa; assembly: GCA_029721355.1. Lineage (NCBI taxonomy): Eukaryota > Metazoa > Mollusca > Bivalvia > Arcoida > Arcidae > Tegillarca > Tegillarca granosa. The sequence goes on along the minus strand of CM056596.1, from coordinate 54,533,095 downwards.
AATTCTCTCTCTCTCTCTCTCTTTCTCTCTCTAACTCTCACTCTCTCTAAATAAATAAAAAAATTAATTCTTAATCAATACATTAGAATACAATGCAGTTTAAGATAAACTTTTGAACCAGAAAAAATACCTAATTGTTTTCCTCAACAAACAATTTGTGAATAAAATATTTATGATATATAATTGCATAGAAAGAAACATAAGCTGTTGCATGATCACCAATCCAACTGCGACAATTAGTTCAAGATATTCTTACCCATTAACAGGATCAACCTTCAGATCATTTGGAACAGTTGGTAAAGGACCAGTTGCTATGATACAATTATCATTATTCATTTGGCATCTGTAAATCTAAAAAAATCATAAAATTCAAAAAGGTTATTTAAAATGAGATATAAAAAAATTCAGCTTAATAAAATGTACCTGTCACCAAGCAGAAATACTACGGATATGTAGAACGGAATGGAGGATGTCAATGATTTTATCACTTAAATTGTGACAGTTAGTTAAGGGTTGGTGGAAGAAACAAGATTTCCCCACCCCCCCCCCCCCCCCCCCCCAAAAAAAAAAAAAAAAAAAAAAAAGTTATTCACATTAGGATCTGCCAGGGTAACAAAAGAGCCTTAACATTAATCTGTATGCTAGCTGGTTCTTAAGACCACTAGACAGAGAAAACTGTCAATGCACTTTATTCAATGATAATAATTATTATTTTAATTTATAATTTTCAAGCACTTATTTACATTATTTACATATATATATATATATATATATATATATATATATATATATATATATATATATATAGACAGTGTATCTTATAAACAAAGGAAAAACAATGGTCAAAACAGGAAACCTTATTAGATTTATGGGATCTGAAAACCTACGCCCGAGACAAAATAACGATATTCTAGGAAACAAACAACACAAACAAACTATAAACAACGCTGAGACAAAAAATAAATATAAAATAAAAGGGCGTACAACCAGACTATGAAGTAAGAAGTTAATTCTGAGAGAAAGCAGAGATAATATTTATTACTTCTGGGAGATAGTTTTAATATGATTATTTCAAATACAGCTTTATATTGAAGTGTTCTGTGTTGTTAGAGAGTAATATTTGTATTATTGATATAGTCAGCTTCAACCATCAACAACATAAAATTTATCACTTGTTTGTCAAATAAGGTTACAAAATGATTTATTAGATGGCTAATTATCTTCATCATACATCTACAAGCCTGAGCTCGGCCTGAGCTTGGCTAACATTTATATAATTCACACTATCTATTCATATTAGAAAATCTTACAAGTTTAACTTCCAGTTATCAATCATAGTCCCTGTAATTAAAATCTATAGATTTCTTCTCAGTAAACATACATATCGTTAAAAGAGTGGTCAGTTATTCGTTAAATTGATAAAACCATGAATTACTTGTAAAGATTTTTTCCGAAAACTGAATGTGTTTCAACAAGGTCAGTAATTCATGTTTTCATTAATGGAAATTAATAAAAATGAGAATTACTTTTACTTTTTTTTTAAGAAAAATAGTTTCTGTAAATAACATTTATTTTCTTTGAAACATCAAATAAAGTATAACAGTTATTGAAACAGTGATTGATTAAACATTTTTAAAATTAACAAATATATATATTATTTTTAAGTAGAAGTGAGATTTATCATTGATAAACATAACCATTTAAGAGCTTCCAGTTATAATTGATAAGTCTTAGTCTGTTTTTAAAAGAATTTTAGGATCTTTTAGTCTTAGCCAGAAATCATAATAATAAAACTACAATCAATGATTGGTTCACTCAGTGCCAGGATAATGTAACTTGGGGAGTGGTATGCTTGTCCATGGCATACTGACTAGGTGAGCTAGCATTATAACAGAGTCACCCTGAGTGTGTTCTAATACAAACCAGATCATAGTACACACTCACACATTACAATCATACAAGATCTTGTTCACAGATCAATCCTTAGAGATAAACAAACTTGCTCTGATTGGGAACAGCTTTGAAATTGCTGCAATGACTTTAAACAACATACAAAAAATTAAGTTAAGTTGTCTGAAGCTATTTAGAGGTGTATGTTGTCCAAAACCATTGGAAGTTTATATTTCCTGAGCTTATACCCTCTCCATTTATATAACTTACATTATGACTGCTGACAGGTACCCCCTACCCTTTTCATATATATAACTTACATTATGACTGCTGACAATATATACAACATCATTAAGCCAGTCCACAGAGATGGCCGTTGGACTTGTCAGTGTAGGATAGGCATGGCTATTTTGGACCTCCTTACTGGACACAGATACAATGAGAACTTTACTGTCCGTAGTACTGACCACTGCAACCTGTCTCTTTGTATGGATACCAATGCCTAAAGGACATGAAATATGTTATATTTTTTGTTAAATACACTTTTATGAGGCCGTCTATTACAGGCAACATAATGAAATTATGATTATACCCACAGATAAATATTTTATCATAAATGAGATGAAAATTTAAACCTTTACCAAAAAAAACATTTTATAAAAAATTTACTTGCAAAATAAGTACAATCTTTTTTCTCTTTAAAAATTTCATTCACAAAAATTTATAATTTCTTTTTACAGTATTTTATAAATAAAACATTGAAAAAATACTTCAGCTAGAAATATTGATGTGATAATGATCAATTTATCCATTTTCCAAGTAAACTGACACACTTCCTCTCACAAGGAATTGTGGGCTTTAAATATAAAGTAAAGGTGAGATGAGAGAGATGCTGGCTCCAAAAATTAATAATAATAATAATAATAATAATAATAATAATAACGAAATTTTGTCCTTTGCCATAAATTAAAAAAAAATTACCGCTAAATAGGAGTTAATTTATCATATATAATTCATAAAGAGCATAAAATTTATCTCTCAAGTCAAATTATTAAGGTACCTTACATTACAATTAAAATTAATATACAGCAAAATTGACAAAACAGCTTAGTCTAATATTAAAATAAAAATCACATGACAGTAATAAATAAAAGGGAGACAATATGTTTATAAAAGACCAGTTAAGCTAAAAACTGCAAAAATAACATAAAACTTTCACAATATCCATGCAGACAAAAGGTAACCAGACAATAACAATAACACATGCAAAAAATTTTAATTAAAAAAAAAGACAATGGATGTTCAAGTGATGTAAAACATTACAAATGTAGTAAGTAATCCTTGACATTAGCCACTGTAAAAAAAATTACGATAAAGGTTTGCGATTCTGAAATGAAATAAATTAATGTATTGATAACATTCTTAAAATGTTTTATTAATTGAATGCTCTTTTACTGATAATGATTGAACCACTCAAATTCTATGTGTTTCAAAATTGCTGTAACATTTTTAAACTCATCACTGATTTTGTGACTTCATGTTAACTGGCCATGTCTTTTAATCAGCGTAGGTTTGCCCAGTTTTGCTTTATTACATTATCTAAATTTGCAATTTTCTTTTTTTTACCCAGTAACATAGCCAAACTTTTATCATTTATGACTGCAAAAATGATTAATAAACAGGCAATGTTTATTCTGGGTATATGTAAAACTGCTGAAAACAGTCCATATTTAGGCAAAAAGTACATATAAGATTTTAACAAGGCTCAAAAAGCCAATTTCTAATTTAATGGAAAATTTGGTAGAAAGTGAAAAACGTTAATCAAAATTATATAAGAAGAATTAAAATGATATAGAAAAAATTTATTAAAGTTCACCAGCATTTTTCCATTCAAGTAGCATCTGATTAAAAAAACATTTGATGATGATCAAACTAAAATTATTGTTTAATAAAATCAAATTAAAATCCACAGACAATTAAGTACAAAAAAAATTAAAACATTCCACAATTCGTATCAAAATTCAAAATCTTTAAAACATGAATGATTACAATATCAAAAAAGATGTCAAAAAAATTACAGGCAAATGAATTCATTCAGGAAGTACTGAAAAATGGAATTATGGGTAAAATGATTTGAGCAAAATGTTGTTGCTAATGATGATGATGACAAATTAGGTTGTCATAGTTACCTGTGGGTCTGTCAGGTGGAGGTAACTCATTCAGAATCTGAGTTCCAGCTTGATTGTGAGAATACAAAGATATTATATAAAGAAAAGTTTGAAGCAGTAAAAAGTATGAAAAAAAAGGAAATACTGAAACCAAATCATTTAGAAACCATTCATATTCCTCTAATTTCAAAACAAGATCTTTGTATCATATAAAAATCATAAGAAGTAAATGAAACAAATATTTTTCATGGATTATTTATTCAAATCAAAAAGAACAAGAATAAGTTATAAGAACAGTAAAACCTGCTACCTGTATATAAAGACTATTTCTACATTAATAACACATCACAGTGTCTTTGATATTTATTCTAACTCAAAAATAACTGCTATATATATAGCATCTTGTCAATAAAGTCTGCATCACTTAACTCTCAAAGGAGGTCATTACACATAGGTTTCACCATATGTCACTGTTTAACATATTTTAAGAAACTATGTACAAACTGTGTAAAACTTTGCAACAAAGTTGGAGCTGATTTCAACATTAAATAGTAATGCCTATTATGAACTGTTCTCAGTTCTTTTATTTGAATTCATAATCTTAACTCACAAACAGTTCCTCTTAAGAATTGCATGTGAGTTCATATTTATTTTTGGATGATATGAATCCAAATACAGTAAAAACAGTGTTGGTGAACACATTCAAACAAAGACCATGTGTCTTTACAAGTAAACTTGGAAAAGTGACCACCTTCATAAAAAGATCACCTGTCTCTAAAGTAAACCTGCAATAGTGACCACCTTCATAAAAAGGCCACCTGTCTATAAAGTAAACCTGCAATAGTGACCACCTTCATAAAAAGGCCACCTGTCTCTAAAGTAAACCTGCAATAGTGACCACCTTCATAAAAAGGCCACCTGTCTATAAAGTAAACCTGCAATAGTGACCACCTTCATAAAAAGATCACCTGTCTCTAAAGTAAACCTGCAATAGTGACCACCTTCATAAAAAGGCCACCTGTCTCTAAAGTACACCTGCAATAGTGACCACCTTAATAAAAAGGCCACCTGTCTCTAAAGTAAACCTGCAATAGTGACCACCTTCATAAAAAGGCCACCTGTCTCTAAAGTAAACCTGCAATAGTGACCACCTTCATAAAAAGGCCACCTGTCTCTAAAGTAAACCTGCAATAGTGACCACCTTCATAAAAAGGCCACCTGTCTCTAAAGTAAACCTGCAATAGTGACCACCTTCATAAAAAGGCCACCTGTCTCTAAAGTATACCTGCAACAGTGACCACCTTCATAAAAAGGCCACCTGTCTCTAAAGTAAACCTGCAATAGTGACCACCTTCATAAAAAGGCCACCTGTCTCTAAAGTAAACCTGCAATAGTGACCACCTTCATAAAAAGGCCACCTGTCTCTAAAGTATACCTGCAACAGTGACCACCTTCATAAAAAGGCCACCTGTCTCTAAAGTAAACCTGCAATAGTGACCACCTTCATAAAAAGGCCACCTGTCTCTAAAGTAAACCTGCAATAGTGACCACCTTCATAAAAAGGCCACCTGTCTCTAAAGTAAACCTGCAATAGTGACCACCTTCATAAAAAGACCACCTGTCTCTAAAGTAAACCTGCAATAGTGACCACCTTCATAAAAAGGCCACCTGTCTCTAAAGTAAACCTGCAATAGTGACCACCTTCATAAAAAGGCCACCTGTCTCTAAAGTAAACCTGCAATAGTGACCACCTTCATAAAAAGGCCACCTGTCTCTAAAGTAAACCTGCAATAGTGACCAACTTCATAAAAAGGCCACCTGTCTCTAAAGTATACCTGCAACAGTGACCACCTTCATAAAAAGGCCACCTGTCTCTAAAGTATACCTGCAACAGTGACCACCTTCATAAAAAGGCCACTTGTCTCTAAAGTAAACCTGCAATAGTGACCACCTTCATAAAAAGGCCACCTGTCTCTAAAGTAAACCTGCAATAGTGACCACCTTCATAAAAAGGCCACCTGTCTCTAAAGTAAACCTGCAATAGTGACCACTTTCATAAAAAGGCCACCTGTCTCTAAAGTAAACCTGCAATAGTGACCACCTTCATAAAAAGGCCACCTGTCTCTAAAGTAAACCTGCAATAGTGACCAACTTCATAAAAAGGCCACCTGTCTCTAAAGTATACCTGCAACAGTGACCACCTTCATAAAAAGGCCACCTGTCTCTAAAGTATACCTGCAACAGTGACCACCTTCATAAAAAGGCCACCTGTCTCTAAAGTAAACCTGCAATAGTGACCACCTTCATAAAAAGGCCACCTGTCTCTAAAGTAAACCTGCAATAGTGACCACCTTCATAAAAAGGCCACCTGTCTCTAAAGTAAACCTGCAATAGTGACCACCTTCATAAAAAGGCCACCTGTCTCTAAAGTAAACCTGCAATAGTGACCACCTTCATAAAAAGGCCACCTGTCTCTAAAGTAAACCTGCAATAGTGACCACCTTCATAAAAAGGCCACCTGTCTCTAAAGTATACCTGCAACAGTGACCACCTTCATAAAAAGGCCACCTGTCTCTAAAGTATACCTGCAACAGTGACCACCTTCAAAAAAAGGCCACTTGTCTCTAAAGTAAACCTGCAATAGTGACCACCTTCATAAAAAGGCCACCTGTCTCTAAAGTAAACCTGAAATAGTGACCACCTTCATAAAAAGGCCACCTGTCTCTAAAGTAAACCTGCAATAGTGACCTATTTCATAAAAAGGCCACTTGTCTCTAAAGTAAACCTGAAATAGTGACCACCTTCATAAAAAGGCCACTTGTCTCTAAAGTAAACCTGCAATAGTGACCACCTTCATAAAAAGGCCACCTGTCTCTAAAGTAAACCTGAAATAGTGACCACCTTCATAAAAAGGCCACTTGTCTCTAAAGTAAACCTGCAATAGTGACCACCTTCATAAAAAGGCCACCTGTCTCTAAAGTAAACCTGAAATAGTGACCACCTTCATAAAAAGGCCACTTGTCTCTAAAGTAAACCTGCAATAGTGACCACCTTCATAAAAAGGCCACCTGTCTCTAAAGTAAACCTGCAATAGTGACCACCTTCATAAAAAGATCACCTGTCTCTAAAGTAAACCTGAAATAGTGACCACCTTCATAAAAAGATCACCTGTCTCTAAAGTAAACCTGCAATAGTGACCACCTTCATAAAAAGGCCACCTGTCTCTAAAGTAAACCTGCAATAGTGACCACCTTCATAAAAAGGCCACCTGTCTATAAAGTAAACCTGCAATAGTGACCACCTTCATAAAAAGGCCACCTGTCTCTAAAGTAAACCTGCAATAGTGACCACCTTCATAAAAAGGCCACCTGTCTCTAAAGTATACCTGCAACAGTGACCACCTTCATAAAAAGGCCACCTGTCTCTAAAGTAAACCTGCAATAGTGACCACCTTCATAAAAAGGCCACCTGTCTCTAAAGTAAACCTGCAATAGTGACCACCTTCATAAAAAGGCCACCTGTCTATAAAGTAAACCTGCAATAGTGACCACCTTCATAAAAAGGCCACTTGTCTCTAAAGTAAACCTGCAATAGTGACCACCTTCATAAAAAGGCCACCTGTCTCTAAAGTAAACCTGCAATAGTGACCACCTTCATAAAAAGGCCACCTGTCTCTAAAGTAAACCTGCAATAGTGACCACCTTCATAAAAAGGCCACCTGTCTCTAAAGTAAACCTGCAATAGTGACCACCTTCATAAAAAGATCACCTGTCTCTAAAGTAAACCTGCAATAGTGACCACCTTCATAAAAAGGCCACCTGTCTCTAAAGTAAACCTGCAATAGTGACCACCTTCATAAAAAGGCCACCTGTCTATAAAGTAAACCTGCAATAGTGACCACCTACATATTATCATGAAAATATAAAATATTCAAGTACATGTATATGCATATAGAAATATACTCAAGTCATTATTGTATAAAACAGAGTTTCATTTCTCTCTCTCTCTTTGACTCTTTTCCTTTCTCTCTCCATCTGCCCTTCTGTTCTCTCTCCATCTGCCTACCCCCCCACCTCTCTCTCTCTCTCTTTTCATATGCCTCTCTCTCTCTCTCTCTTTTCATATGCCTCTCTCTCTCTCTCTCTCTCTCTCTCTCTCTCTCTCTCTCTCTCTCTCTCAATTTTTATTTATATACAGTAAAAATTCCATCGCTCAAACTTCGTTATCTTGCATACCCCGGATAACTCGAAGTCATCTGCTGGTCTCGGCCAATTTCTTATAATATCCTATGTAAATAAACCTCAATGGCTCGAACTTCATTAACTCAAATACCCCTGCTCACTTGAACAATAAATATTTTTCAAAAGTATAAAATTAGTGAAAATTCAACTCCTCCGCTCAAATACAATTTTTGTCAGAACGACATGTGGTCTGCGTCATTGTAAACAAAACACAAGCTGAAGCCATATTACAGATTTCATCAAAAGTAATAGCGTGGAATGAAACAATTAGTATAGACAGTTACCTGAAATTAATTAACTTAATTAACTAATTAAAAATTAATTAACCTAATGAGAGAGTGCTGATATACTCAGTTCTCTAATCTTTTAATCCGATTACGACACACGGGACTGTTTGATCGGTACTTTTAAACACCTCAGTCGCTCATGCGTGATGATTGTACATAAGAGGTGTGTTCAAGTGACTGGTCGCTTATCCACTGTGCTCGCAAATACAATTTTTATGTGTATTATATGGAGGCGAGTACTCGCATTGAAAATAACTTATCATAATCATCTAGATGTTTTAAAAATAACATTCCTTAGATTTAGACACCAAGACTCGACTGGAGAGAAAATATCAAAATATAAATTTAATTGGGCTACTGTACATAAGTTTTAACTAATCCTATCATTCAATTTCCTTCTAGAAAGAAACCATACCCTTGGACTGAATTATAACTGATATGCATGCTGGTTTCAGGATTTAAGCTATTTCTTATAAACTTTGTCCAAGGGATGCTATCTTGAATCTAAGGCGAACAACCTTAAAATATTGATAGCAGTCGCACGCTTGCGCTTGCGCATAAAGCCATTCCTGAACGGCTTGAAGTCAATTTGCTAGCGTATATTGTGTATCTTGAACGGGCCTCAGGATTCCATATTCTAGCTACATAGCCATAAAACATCATACGGCAGATTGCAGGTCAGAATTTAAGTTGAAATGAATTTGGTATTTTTAAATGGGACATTTCATTCTCTTGGATTTTAAAAAAAAAAAAAAAAATATTCTGAAAAATAATGGAATTTTAATCCGAACATTTCATTGTTTGACCTTTTAGTTTATTTACATGTATAACAAATTTAAAGATTCTTTGTTTGTCGATAAACATGGAACCTGAATCTCCGATCATACCTCGATGTTCGATCACTCAAACCCCCCGATGGCTCAATATTTAGTCGAAGTCCCATGTATACTGTATTTACAGTAATGATAAATTAAACTAAAAGTATCATTATTTGGAGTGATAGTCTGTATAATAGTTGTATATCTCCTTTATAGACAGAAATTATGTATGACATTTAAAATAGAAATTTAAAACCAAGATAGCTACTGCAGTGTAATAAGAAATAAAATATTTCATTGATTTTATGTACAGGTATTTATTTTCAGCTCACAGATTTCTTATCTTGCCATACTTTATCATTTAATACTTTTTATTAAATGTTTGATTGCTATGCTAATTTGTTTAATTATGTCTGCATATCAGCAGACATCTTGTTACTCATAATCTTTATTATTATTATTATTATTCTCCCTTGCTTCTGACAGATTTTTTCTCCTCCTACATTTCGTATCTGATCAGGTTGAAATGTTGTCAACTGGTAGGGATTGACCGTACTGAGGTTGCTTCCTCACATTTTTCGGAATTCAGAAGGGCTTCAGAGAAATTCAGTTAAAATCACAGAATTCCAGAGAGTTCTTTCTAGAGAGTTCTTTCTTTCTTGGAATTTCCTCCACTATTTGGAGCACCAACATGTTGTTAAGGTCACAAACCCTCAATTGAGTGATTGTTTATTTCATCATCTATTTCCCCGATTTCACTGATGTGCTTAAAATCATCGACCTCATCATCTCATCAATATTATAAGAAAACAATAAAATAACAGTATCATGATGCATATATTAACATCTCATTAGTATTCAATTATTTTAAACAAGACTCCAATTTTATCACTTTCTTTAGAAATAATTATGAAACTAGAATGCACACAAATATTAAGAAAAAACCCAAATATCTATGTGGAATTTATGCTCACAAAAACATAAACCTATATCAAAAGTTTATGTGCTAAGTACAAGGTACCATATGGCATCTTACTGTATATATATATATACAGTCAAACCTGTCTATAAAGGCCATCCATGGGAATCAGTGAAAGTGGCCTTTATGGACAGGTGGCCTTTATATACAAGTTCAATTAATATGAATAAAGAACAGCTGGGATAGAATTTTATTGGCCTTTATAAGCAGGTGGCCCTTATAGAGAGGTGGCCTTAAAGGCAGGTATATATATATATATATATATATATATATATATATATATATATATATATATATATATATATATATATATATCTCTTGCATATTTGATAGATTTATCTCACTGAATTGGTGGTACGATATTTTTTCCATTTCGCACCCTGCACACCCACATGTAGCCTATCTCAATTGAACAGGGACTACCCAGTACTTTTTTCAAATTTTCACGCTTTTACCGTCAATATCAATTCTTTAATAAATTCTTTATTATATTTTCTTTCAAAACTATTTTTTACTTTTTTACATTGGAGTAGAGATAACTGTATAAAACGCCAAGATTTCTGTAGTGGAAAACATATATTAAGGCAACACCATTCTTGGACATCATCCTTCAACTTCCATAACTTTAACACCCCGATAACTCGAAGTCCGCAGTGAAGTCCCGGGCACTTCGAGTCATCAAAGTTCTCCTGTATATATAAAGAGAAAAAAAGTTATTTTGTTTTGTCGCGTAGGTTCACATTCTGCTGTGAGCAAAATGTTTTTCATTATTGTTTTATGTCTTGTATTCATCGGCTAGCAAAATCTTGCATTGTTATATCAGTGATTCCAGTATTTTTCTTAAATTATATGTGAGAAAAATAATCAATTACTTGACTAAGGTCGAGATCGGGAAATTCCAACCTCTCGATCAGAATTTCCCCATCTCAACCTCAAACACGTTATAGATTCTCTTTATATATATATTTGAGATGAAAAGAATCTGACCACGAGGTAGGAATTTCCCAATAAATTTTTAGATTTGTCATAATATGGAACATGTACCTAAAATTACAAATGAGCTATAGTTTTCTTTTACTTTTAAAGAAGTTGTTTGATTGGTGCATGAGTTGGTATCTCATCTGCAAGTTTAAGTTAAGATTTATGACAATTCTGAAAAGCCACTTAAAACCTACAATATTGCAGATAAACATTGCAAACATTGCCAACCAGGCCCTAGTTTTACAATCATTCACTCAACTCAAATTCGGGAATATTCCAATGTCAATTTTTAGGACATTACACAGTTGAAATTGAATATCTAATGTTAAATCTAAATTGTTTAGTGCAGTTTTGTTGAACAAAACAAAATAGTGCCTCATAAACTTAGGATTTTTTAAATATTTGAGTTGAGTGTACACTTAGTTGAGTGAATGATTGTAAAATTGGGGCCTGGTGTCCTGAAGCATGGGGCCTGGTGTCCTGAAGCATGTTAGCTTAATAAAGGTGAAAGAAGGGAACTGAAAAGAAAGATTTTTTATCCCCTTTTAAAAAAATATCCTTTTTTTTTATTCAATATACAGCAATTTAGGAACAATTTGAAAATAGAAAAAAAAAATATGCAGATAAGATCATTATTAATTAACTTTATTTCACTAGATTTTATGGTAAATGTTAAAGTAGCAAAATTAAGTTATTTGTGAAAAACTGAGTGAACAGCATTTATGACTATGGTTTATGGCATTAAAATGCTCTTTTATTTGAAATCTGAACTTTGATATTTTTAGAAATATGTAAATGCTAGTCAAGGCAATACATACTAATTATAGCAATAGCAATATATTCTGCATTATGTTAAAGACAATTTAATAATCCTTAGAAACTGAATATGTTCCTTGGAGACCATTATACAAAAATACATCCAATTTAGAGTTGCTACTAAACCAAGACAAAACAATTCTTTTTATGTGTTAAACAAAGTTTTATATCTCTGTTTCACTTCTTAATAAGTTTCTGAAGACCCTCTTGGGGTTTACTTTTATTTTGAAGGCCAAACTAACGCCATATTAGGTAATAATATATATTGTATATAGTGGTATTCTGGTTTATCCAATTAATTTTAATCCAGGAATTACTATCATTTTTTTAAGATGTTTATTTTAAGAGACTACATCTCATTCAGGAAGAGAGTCTATCAATATATGAAGAAGTATGGCATATAAATTTTATTTAATCACAGGGTCTATTATTTGTCCGAGTTAATTTTACAGAAATTTTCTTCATTTTAAGTTAACAAATTTCTGATAAATTGCTGCTAATAAAACCAATAATAACTAGAGCAATCAATCTCAATTTCTTGATCTCTTGAAAGACAAATACCCTCTCTTTTGCAGTCCCAAATATTGCCAACAAGAGGAAACATCCAAGATTTGACCTTGTGACCTTAACCTTTAACCTATTGACCTAAATTTGATATTTGACACTTAACCTTATGTTTGTATACATTTATGGAAAGTTTGATCAAATTCCACTGATAGATGTCAATGTTATAGGGCAAACACAATTTTCAAACAGATGGACTAATGGATGGACAGGAAGATGGACAGATGGACAGACAGAGGGTGAATCCTTCATATACACTCAGTTTATTTTAGGTGACGGAGTTATAAATATTTATTGATCAGTTACACTAAATCAATCATTGAATATTAAATGGAAACCTAACCTATCTCAACACTTATATGTTGTGGGTGGTTGAAGAGTACTTTGGTAAAAGTCTGAACTGTCTAATAAAGTAACTTTATTATTTGCTATAACTGCTGAAGCAGCTGTATAATGGTCAAAGTTAATCATTTCTCCATCTAGCCTATGATAAAAAATAATGATGACATAAAAAACAGACCTTAGTTACGGTATTCAAGATTGATGGTACTCGAGATTGATGGTACTCGAGATTGATGGTACTCAAGATTGACGGTACTCAAGATTGACGGTACATAAGATTGACGGTACTCGAGATTGATGGTACTCAAGATTAACGGTACTCAAGATGGACATTACTAAAGATACTTTAGATTGACTGTACTCAAGATTGATTGTACTCGAGATTGACGATACTCAAGATTGACAATACTCAAGATTGAAAAAGTATATGTATGATTATGTCAAAACAAAAATTTGTTGTGTTTCACAGTTTGCAACAACTCAGTCAAAATTTTTAGTGGTCAGTTCTGGGATGGTGGAGGAAACTGGAATGACCAGAGAAAACTACTGACCTTCAGCAAGTGAACTTTCTCATGGTAAATCCAGAACCACTTGACAAGTCATGTTTGTTAAGCACCCATTTTGGAACACTCTACATCTTTAAAATAATGAAAAATTATTAGTAATTTTTTAAAAAAAATTTTGTTGTATGATGATTATTGAAATGAAAATATACTGCACTTGAAAAATGATAAAATCTAAAACTCAGAAATATTTTACATGATACTGGTGATAAAATCTTGTTAATTTACATAGTCCCTGAAACCATTTATGGATTTACAGATCAAAAAAATAAAACTGAAAAAATGAATGGATATAACCAAGTACACGTACTTAATAAAAGTACTTTATAAAAGACTGAACACCCCCCCCCCCCCCATTAAAAAATCTCTACTTTCATTTAGAATGCAATCAGCATCATTATTAAAGCAATTGAACATTCCCTGTTATCTTAAAGACTGTAGTTATTTTAATTTAAAATTCCAATTAAGATTTCTAGTCTGAAGCAACGAGGGTTTTGACCTCTAGGTCAATTAAGACACTTGCAGATCAAGAACCTATAAAATCATAATTCAATTTGAATGGTTATAGGCAGAAAAAAGTCAATTTCAGTTAACCAATCATTGTTAATCCTCAGGAATTTAACCAATGGGTGATTACCAATCATTGTGAATCCTCAAAAATTTAACCAATGGGTGATAATCAATCATTGTGCATCCTCAAAAATTTAACCAATGGGTGATAATCAATCATTGTGCATCCTCAAAAATTTAACCAATGGATGATAACCAATCATTGTGCATTCTCAAAAATTTAACCAATGGATGATAACCAATCATTGTGCATCCTCAAAAACTTAACCAATGGATGATGTCTCTAAAGATGTTTGATGTCTTATTTACGGTATTATACATAGATTCATATATAAATAAAATAATTAATGAAATTAGGAGTGTCTTAAGGTGATTTTTTTAGATTCTGAGATTTATTTTACAATTTAAATTGAAACTTTGTTAGTCATATTTAAAAAAAGGGTTGGGTGTGTAAATAGTAAGCAATTCAAAAATCCTGAGATTTGGATCAGCCGATTTAGGAATTAACCTATCATTATGTAATTTAATTTAAAGATTGTCTCTAGGATGTGTTATTTATTTAGCACTACATCAAACAGTAAAATGTCAGATTTCTTATTATAGAAATGTCATTAAAAACCTTCCTAAAAGTCCTCTTAGAATGAGTTTAAATATCTTTAAGCAATTTCTCAAAATCTTTTAAAAAGGATAGCTCATTGATAATATGAATGTAAACAAATCTCTGATTTTTTTTATTTTATCCTTTTTTTAAAATTTCATTCAGTAATTCTCAATCACATGATGACTTTCATTAATAATCTATAAAAGGAAAAATTTAATACATCTTGTAAAATTTGAAATTTGTTTCATTTCCAGAAGAGAACAGCACATCAGGGATAAATGATCTGGGAGTCTTTAAGTAAAGTATCTACATCCAAAATACTTTTTATCCAACTCCAACTAAACTATTCTACCGCGCCGTTTAACAAAAACTATATCCCATTCCGCAATTCAAATACGTACGTAGATTACAATATTTGACAAGTGATAAAAGTAGATGGTTTGAAAACAATCATTAAAACATTGATAGCACGACAAACACTACTTCTTTGCAAAAGTTCCTTGCAATGTCGAAACTACATTTTTCAGCATAGCAAGAAATCAAAATGAACAGAACCTAGTGAAGAAGCTGCAACATCCGGGTCTGTACCCCGGTGCCTTAGGAGCGATTGTTCCAATCTTTCCAAAAACTGAAAAACCTTGGTCTTTACTAAACCTGTAAAGACACATGGACACCCACTTCAGCCTTTATCGTGCTTAAACAAGATGAACTTAAAAACCTTCAGTCCAAACAAAACTCTATAAAAATGAAATCTTCAATCTAATTAAAACCTTTAAACTGAACCCCTTATATAAACCTTGTAACAACTAACATGTATTATACTGTATTTATTTCTTTAATATTCACAAAATTTGTGACAAAATTTTTAGTTCAAAATTAACATTCTGTTTGGGGGAAAAAAATTAGACATTTATTTGCACAACATTAATACATCCATTTGCCCTTCTTTTATCTATATATATAAACAATGTGTTTTTTTTTTTCCATTTCATGTGCATCAATATGATTTATTGATTAATGAAATCAAAGCTAAAATGTTAAATAAATGAATGATTTTTTACAATGGTCATGAATTTAAATCAGTTAATCTTTTTATTTGTCATTTTTCTTTATCAATGGCAACAATATTTCATAATTAATATTTTATAATGTTTTCATTCATTCATTCATCCATTAATTTTTTTATTTTTTCTTTCATTCATGTTTCATTTGTTCATTCACTTATTTATTTACTAAAACAGAATGGGAAAATTCATTCCCCATCTGGTCAGTTCTGGCAGCTAGGAGGAAACTACCAAGAGAAAACCACTGCAAACTCTTGATACTCTTGTGTTAAAGTCCTAATTGTTGAGATAATGATTGATTTATTAACAAAATAAAAGAACAGCTCCAATAATATGAATAAAGTTAGAAACGTTCAGTTTTATATACCCATCCTGTTATAAAATTGGGATAGTATGATAAGGATTGTCTCCATTTGACAATGCTGCCATATGATAAGGATTCTCTCCCTTTGGCAATGATGCCAATATAATAATTGTCTTTCTATGGCAATACTGTCATATAATAAGGATTGTCTCCCTTTGGCAATGCATCAGTATAACAATTGTCTTCCTTTGACAATGACGCCAATATAATAAGGATTGTCTCCCTTTGGTAATGCTGCCATATAATAAGGATTGTCTCCCATTGACAATGTTGTCAATTTAATTAGGATTATCTCCCTATGGCAATGTTGTTGATGGCTTTTGTGTTTTATATATATATATATATATATATATATATATATATATATATATATATATATATATATATATATATATATATATATATAACCCAAGGACAATTTTTTTATGTCATAGATAAACACATTTATTCTGTAACATTATAAATATGTAATTTTTAATTGAATTTTTAAACACTCTAGTAAAGAAACTAAAGAACTACATCATCAATTATTCAATTATTCTATACAGGTAAAGGTAATTGAATTCACCTGTATCTTACCTGAAACCTGTTATCTTACCTGAAACCTGTTATCTTACCTGAAACCTATTATCTTACCTGAAACCTGTTAATTACTGTTTTATCTTTTTATAGAAACAAACCTGTTTTGCATTTTATGTGAAAATGTCAAATTGTGCAATTCTATTTTCAGTCAAAATAATAATATCCATATATTTGTGTATTGAAGGATATCAAATGGTTCAAAACTTTCTTAAAAAATATATGGAAAAGAAAATATTATTTACCTAGAACATAAATACCATCATCTTTTTTTGTAACAAATTTAGGTAAGTCTGTTATCAACTTCATGTTTACTTTGAGAACACGATTATCTTCTCCTAATATCAGGTACGGCAACTCCTCTGCTGTCACTAAAAATATAAAATAAAGGAGAACAAATAAGAAATTTAATCATCAGTAAATGGCAAATAAAATAAACACAAACAACCACATAATGAACTTTAAAACTTGAACACTGATTGTTTATAAATACGACAGAAAGCTCACGGTCATTTTTTTTATTAACTCAGTTTAACTCCATTTCTACAGCTAGTAAATGTCAGCTAAAAATAAAAGATATTTAAAGATAAAAGACTCAGTGGTAAGAAGAAATAAGAATATTTAGGATGTCTTCGGGCAAAATACGATATTAAATTTGAGAGGTTTTAAATTTCTGGCTTTAAAACATAAACACCAAAGTAAACAACATAGAGGTAAGAAATTGGATTATCCTACAATTTACGTTAAAGGACATTGAGGTCAAGATTCTATGTATGGTGGAAAACCAGGACAAAGATCCAGAGTTTTCTGGAAAAACATTATTAATAACATGACAGACTTGGATTAAACAATCAAATTTTCACCCTCCAAGTGTATGAAACAAGCTACATTGAAGTAAAGGCCCCGGGGCTATCATTTTTTAAAAGTTAGTGGCTCTGATTAAAACCTGATCGCCCCAAAAATTGAATGATTTCTGATCTATTCTACATCCAGATAATGACAAGACACTACCATTAAAAACAAGAGGCCCAATAGGGCCTGTGATGCTCAACTGGCTAAATATGTAAGACAATGTTTGTTTTTGTTTGTAATGCTGTTTAACGCTTTACT
This sequence comes from Tegillarca granosa, assembly GCA_029721355.1. Classification (NCBI taxonomy): domain Eukaryota; kingdom Metazoa; phylum Mollusca; class Bivalvia; order Arcoida; family Arcidae; genus Tegillarca; species Tegillarca granosa. The sequence goes on along the minus strand of CM056596.1, from coordinate 54,515,158 downwards.
CAAGAATATTTCACTTATACGGAGACTGTCAGTTTTGGAAATAGTGGAGGACACTGGAGTATTGGAGAAAACCATGACCAAGCAGCAAGTTAACTGACAAACTTTCGCCATGCCATAAACTCAGCTGGGTTTAGCCAGTTGAGCTTAAAATGGATCAACAATGGCTATTTTTTTTTTTCATATCTAGTAACAACGGGCATCTTGGACTGGTGCAAACTTTTTCAGGCTGATGTACATGTAGGAACCTTCCACACAAAATTTGGTTCCAATTCGCCCAGTGATTTTAGAGGAGGAAATTTTTACTAAATATTACACCTAATTTGCATATTTCTTGAAAATTGGGTCAATAAAAATTTTCTCGGAAAGAAACCATTATATATTTTGAATCCCACACAGTATACTTTCTATATTTAAAGTCGATGGAAAAAAGGATCCACAATAGCCTTTTATTTTTTTTTTTTTTTTTTTTTTTTTTTTTTTTTTTTTTTTTTTTTGGGGGGGGGGGGGGGGGGGGTTCAGAGGAGAAGATTTTTACTTCATTTCACAAAATATTGCACCTAATTTGCATAATAAGTGAAAATTGGAAAAAAGTGAAAAAAGACACAGAAAAACATGTTACATATGTTAAATCCCCCACAATAAACATTCTACGTTTCCAATTTGAGCTAAATCCGTGGAAAAAGGATCCACAATGGCCATTTTTCTGTATTTTCTATTTATAGTAATGGCGGCCATCTTGTATGTCAGGCGGGGTTGCCTGGTCAGGTCAACGTAGGGACCTTCCACACTAAATTTCATTCCAATTGGCCTAGTGGTTTCAGAGAAGATTTTCAAAGATTTCACAGAATTTTGCACTTAATTTGCATAACTAGTGAAAACTGGGTCAATGAAAAAAGACTCGGAAAAACCCGTTACATATGTTGAATCCCCAACAATATACTTTCTACATTTCGAATTCGAGCTAAATTGGTTGAAAAATGCGACTACAATGGCCATTTTTGTGTTTTTTCTATTTATAGTAATGGCAGCCATCTTGGATGTCGGACAGGGTTGTCTGGTACAAACTTCAGTCAGGCCGAGGTAGGGATCAACCACACAAAATTTTGTTCCAATTGGCCCAGTGGTTTCAGAGGAGAAGATTTTCAAAGATTTTGCTAAATATTGCGCCTAATTTGCATAATTCATAAAAATTGGGTCAATCAAAAAAGATTCAGAAAAACCAGTTAAATATGTTGAATCCCCCACTATATACTTTCTACATTTCAAATTTGAGCTTAATTGGTCAAAAAAGGAATCCACAATGGCCATTTTGTGTTTTTTCTATTTATAGTAATGGCGGCCATCTTGGATGTCGGGCGGGGTTGTCTGGTACAAACTTTAGTTGGGCCAAGGTAGAAATCAACCACACAAAATTTCGTTCCAATTTGCCCAGTGGTTTCAGAGGAGAAGATTTCAAAGATTTCCCTAAATATTACACCTAATTTGCATAATTCATAAAAATTGGGTCAATGAAAAAAGACTCGGAAAAAACCCGTTACATATGTTGAATCCCCCACTATATACTTTCTACATTTCAAATTTAAGCTAAATCGGTGAAAAAATGGATCCACAATGGCCATTTTTGTGTTTTTTCTATTTATAGTAATGGCGGCCATCTTGGATGTCGGAGGGGGTTGTCTGGTACAAACTTTTGTCAGGCCGAGGTAGGGATCAACCACACAAAATTTCGTTCCAATTGGCCCAATGGTTTCAGAGGAGAAGATTTTCAAAGATTTCCCTAAATATTGCGCCTAATTTGCATAATTCGTAAAAATTGGGTCAACGAAAAAAGACTCGGAAAAACCTGTTACATATGTTGAATCCCCCACTATATACTTTCTACATTTCAAATTTGAGCTAAATCGGTGGAAAAATGGATCCAGATTGGCTATTTAAGTGTATTTTCTATTTATAGTAACGGCGGCCATCTTGGATGTCAGAGGGGGTTGTCTGGTACAAACTTTAGTCAGGCCGAGGTAGGGATCAACCACACAAAATTTCGTTCCAATTTGCCCAGTGGTTTCAGAGGAGAAGATTTTCAAAGATTTTGCTAAATATTGCACCTAATTTGCATAATTCGTAAAAATTGGGTCAACGAAAAAAGACTCGGAAAAACCCGTTACATATGTTGAATCCCCCACTATATACTTTCTACATTTCAAATTTGAGCTTAATTGGTCGAAAAATGAATCCACAATGGCCATTTTTGTGTTTTTTCTATTTATAGTAATGGCGGCCATCTTGGATGTCGGGCAGGGTTGTCTGGTATAAACTTTAGTCAGGCCGAGGTAGGGACCTTCCACACCGAATTTGGTTCCAATTGGCCCAGTGGTTTCAGAGGAGAAGACCAAAGTTTACGCAAGCATGCACGCACGCACGCACGCTTCACCATGCCATAAGCTCAGCTGGCTTTAGCAAGTTGAGCTAATAACAAAAAACATGTTCAGCTGAAAGTGAACATATTGAGACTCTAAGTCATTAGGCATCTCATCAACCTAATCTGAGCCTGGATATTGAGATTTGCATTAAGCATGTAAGCAGGAACCTTTTTGTAACAAAAAAAATGTCAAAAGCCAACTGGACTTGCGAGTCTACCTATTCCCTGGCCTTAACAAAAATCTGGTGGCTTTGGGCCACCGGGCCTGCAGTAATTTTGCACCCTGCACCCTTCTGCATGATGGTTATCATAAGAATTTTTTTCAATGAACAATGATTCTCAGTACATGTTTTTGTTGCTAAGGTTAAAATTCAATATTAGGTCAATGTTTTTTACTAAAAAAACATCTGTGTTATATTCATGAATGCTGAAAAACTCAAGGCTGTTTTTGAAAAAATTTATTACAATTTTTTCATCAGTATACATACTAAAAGCCAATGAAAGCTGTTAAAACAAAAAAAAAAAAAAAAAAAAAAAAAAAAAAAAAAACAACAAAAAAAAAAAAAACAACAAAAAAAATGACTGTTATGTAAATGAAACCTTTCAAAACAGAAAAGATCAGAATTGTTTGTTTTAGTTTCTACAGTTGAAAGTCTGCAACTTAACAAATTAAAAGATTTATGATCTAAAAGTAAGAGAAAAATATAAAGAAAAACAGTAAACATTATTTTGACCTGATTTGCACAGATTTTCTAAAAGTTTAAAGAGGACATATATAGCTGATGTGTTTGTATTGTTAGATTCTGTGGTGTGTGTCTATGAACAAGAATTGGATTGGGTTTTATAAATGGTGTTTTACATCCAGTTAAGAATCTTTTACTAATACTGAAAAAGTTACTTCTTGGAAGGAAGAAAAAACAGGAGTACCTTTAAACAAGAGGCCCAAGATGGCCCTAATTTGCTCACCTGAGTTTAAATGTAACTGGTATGTCTTGATAATACCTGGTTAAGTCATAACATGTAACCTCAATAGAAGTGGTTTTAGATAACATTATTTTGTGCTCAGGTGAGCTAAAATCTGACCTTAAAAACCAACGACCTTTGGGAAGCAAAGTGACAAACTATCTCACACAAGGAACTGCCCGAGTGGGATTCAAACCTAGGTATAGAGAAGTGCTGTGATCTGTAAGCCAAAGCTGTAGACCACTTAGCCACTGAGGTTCCTTCATTAGGTAAAGAGAAGTGCTGTGATCTGTAAGCCAAAGCTGTAGACCACTTAGCCACTGAGGTTCCTTCATTAGGTATAGAGAAGTGCTGTGATCTGTAAGCCAAAGCTGTAGACCACTTAGCCACTGAGGTTCCTTCATTAGGTATAGAGAAGTGCTGTGATCTGTAAGCCAAAGCTGTAGACCACTTAGCCACTGAGGTTCCTTCATTAGGTAAAGAGAAGTGCTGTGATCTGTAAGCCAAAGCTGTAGACCACTTAGCCACTGAGGTTCCTTCATTAGGTAAAGAGAAGTGCTGTGATCTGTAAGCCAAAGCTGTAGACCACTTAGCCACTGAGGTTCCTTCATTAGGTATAGAGAAGTGCTGTGATCTGTAAGCCAAAGCTGTAGACCACTTAGCCACTGAGGTTCCTTCATTAGGTATAGAGAAGTGCTGTGATCTGTAAGCCAAAGCTGTAGACCACTTGGCCACTGAGGTTCCTTCATTAGGTATAGAGAAGTGCTGTGATCTGTAAGCCAAAGCTGTAGACCACTTAGCCACTGAGGTTCCTTTATGAACAGGGATTACATGACAAATATCATTATGCTTTATAGAAACCTTTGAGTTTTAAGTATAAATTCTCTTCATCTAAAATCTTGAGTTTGTTCACTTACAAACCTAAATCTGGTAACAGTTATACCAAGTGATTGATGGCTTGAGAAGCTTGATTGATTTATTAACTACATGAGAATTTATAATCCCAGTCAAGATTCATACATCCGCATCAACAGAGGATCACAATTGATTTAGGTTTTATTTGAAAAAAACTCCATTACATTATATTATCAGATTTGAAATTAATTTGATTTCATTCACTAATCTCTCAAATTTTTCTGAACCAAAATCACTTGATAACAGGTTAAAAACATGGCCGTTTGTTGTCTGTTGAGCATTAACAGGACTTTGAATACTGTAAGATATTTCCCAGGATGCAGTGCACTGATAATGTAATTATGACACGAGAACCTTTCTTATCTATCTTTCATTTAATCAAATCAAGCGGACTTTTTTAAAATTAACCAGACAAGATATCGTACACATTATCAAACTACAGCAAACAGTAAAACAACATATGATTAAATTGTATAAAGATTTATCTCAATTTATCCAATCAAGAAATTCGAGATTTTCAGGTTCAATGACTTTAAAAAAATATAAGTCAATTTTTAGCCACTTACAGTATACAAACATAAAAGTAATTCAACTACGTACTAAACTTAATAGTTTGGAAGTCAAAGTCCTATATAAAAATCAAGGATGAGTCACAAGGTCACAAGTGACATTAAAGAAAGTAAAAGAGCAAAACAAGTTGACAAAAATGTTTTCAAATCAAAACAAGGTTTGTATAAACTGGTAATTTCAATATTATCAGAATCCCTTGATCAAAATACCCAGCTTTTGGATTCTGTTAAACTGATAATTCCAATAACTACCCAGCTTTCTCAGGATTTATTTTACTGTGTTTTAACAAGGGGTGTTTTTTATTGCATGACAATTTGCTTATTAAAATTAAAATCTTTACATTGCTAAATACTAAACAATACATAAATACTGAGCCTACTAAAACTTAGAAACTAAAGCTCAAATTTCACATCAACAAATTACTATGAAAAAATACAATGTTTTCTATGGTTATTAACATAATTCAACTAGAAAACATTATACATTTAACATGTTTTGCGTAAGATGCTTCAAATTGCCAGACAAGTTTTTGATAGGCACATGATTGACAAAAGTGGCACTTATCTAACAATAAATTACTAATAGTACAAGTGTACATCTCCAGACTAACTAACAAGTGTAAGGGGATAAATCTCGTTAAAACTATTCTTACGTAGAATTTAAACATATTTTCTTCGAGCACAGACTTGTAAAGATCAGTGTTTAGGTATTTATTTGATGCGACTTGCAAGTTGCTTGCTGTAGTAATGACACATGTTTTCACTCTCAGCATGGTCTATATTACAAAACTGGGGGGTGGGGTGACAAGAGCTTGTAGCGTGGGAACAAGAAAATTTAGACTGTGTTACTGATATCCAGGAGTTTGATATAATTATTATAGTCTATTTCAATGTTTTTATACACACTCTTGATGTACAAGAAACATCGTAAAATGTATATAAAACAGGAACCCTTTGGAGCATATTACATCAATTCTTGTTTAAATTAATAAATACAATTTTTTATCCATAAGTAAATAATGTAAGTAAATCTCATTTAGATTCATTGTGTTAAATTATATCTACATAAGAAATCCATGTAAATGTTTCTTGGTTATTTATTTATTTATTTATTTATCTTTATTTATTTATTTATTTATTTATTTCAATGATGATGATGATGATAATTATTATTATCATCATCCTCATCATCATCACTGTAAAAGAAATATTATGGATATATTTTTTTTCATTACCAATATATGATATACATGTACATATGTACTATGTAAGGATTAAAACAAACAATTCTAACCTTCCAGAAAAAAAACATTTTATTACCAGTATGTATCAATACATATTATTGATCAATCAACAAAATAAGGTGTAACTCTAAAAAAAAACTTTTTTGGGGGGTTAAATTGTTTTCATGTTACTGATGTTCACAAAACAAAATACTGATATCCTAGTTTATAAACTAACATATGATTCTGACACCTTGATTGGGAAATTAAACACCATAACTTAACTCAACCTGCCTCCCTTAAATATCTGTATTATCTGTCATTATTTTTCTTTCAAAGCTGCTCAACATACAAACAAATAATTTGTATCATTTCTTCAGCAGAATATATTAATGAAAACATATGTTTTATGTTCTGACAATGGGCTATAGAGATGTTTTTACAAGTCATTATTTAATAAATAATATCTTGGTTAATCAGGAGATCTGTCCATTTTCATTAATGCATCAATAAGACATTAAAAACTGATACAGACTTTACCCTAATTCTGACAGGAGAAGAACGTCAATCACTGATTGTTTAATTTAATTAGTATTTTTTTATCTTAACTAGACCCTGATTAATGGCTCGGAAGAAAATTGAAAGGAGATGGATTTCAGTAGTGACCTAGTCTGTCAAGACATTCATTTGAGGAGGTTTATCCTTTTAATATTTGAGTTACCTTCTCTTTGGCAGGATAAATGATGACAGAGTTAAAATTTCAGTAGTGACCCTCAACAATCAGGTTTAGACATCTATATAAGTAGATTTACCCCACTTTATCATATTTTTGACAAGATAAATGACAACAGAGTTAAATTTCAGTATTAAATTTATCTGTCAAATATACTTAAGACATCTACCATATATAAGGATATTTGTCTCCCTTTAATATCTGGGTTATCTCCCCTTTTTCTGGTAAGATATAGGATACCAGGGTTTATTTACAGTGGTGGTTAATCTGTCAACAGTAATAAAGATGTTTATATTTCTTATGTTAAACAAAATATTAATGAAGACAAACTCTTTTTTTTTAATAGTAAGAAATTAAATTAAGGATTTATATTTCAAAAGTGACCTGATATGTCAACATTCATTAAGACAACTTTTTCTCCTTCACTTGAGATACTAACTAGTGAGGACATCATTATAAACAAGATAAGGAAATTAAAAGTTAAATTACATTCAAGAAATTCAAGAAAGTTAAAAGAAGTTAAAAGAAATAAAATTTCAAAATTTGAACTTGTCAATGGTCATAAAAACCATCCAACATCAAAGAGATTTATCCCCGTTAATGATAGAGTTACCTCCCTTTATGACTAAAAAAAGTTATGCTCCCATTAATAACAAGATATTGAAATTAAGAAATTAAATTTCAGAACTGACTATACAACCAGTAAACAGTCATCAAGATACATCAAACATCAAGAAGGTTAGACCCATATAAAAGAGGTTTGTTTCTCTTCAATGTTACCTCCCTTTTCATAATGGCAGATAGTTTAGACCTTGAACCAATGATAAAGTAGACAGATTAAGGAATTAACCAATGTTGTTGGTCTTCCTAATTACAAAGGATTTCCTCCTCTTTCATTGAAGATATATAAAATAGCGAAATAATATTAGGTATCAAGTTGTCTCCCTTTAATGTTTTATTTACCCTCCTCTAGAATAGTTATAATGAAATTCAAAATTTGAAATAAATCAAGTTGTCTCCCTTTTATATTTTACCTACTCTCATCTCGACTTTATATACTTTTGCAATTAAAAATTTCAAAATAAATCAATCCTAATTTTTTAACATCAAATATCCTTCAAAACTTTTATGTGATCCTATCTGTGTATTCACAAGCAAACTATGATTATGCGTTATAAGAACAATCTTGGACGTTTTCTAATTTTCAAATGTTATATTTCAAGAAGTCAGCCATGAAATCAAAGAAAAATACTACACTTCACATGTGGTCTGAGAAAAAAAGAAAAAAAAAAACAAGTAAAACATGCTTCAATTCTAACCTAGCAACAAAATTATAAAATCTGTGTCACTAAAAAGCTTAAAATCTTTAAAGACCTTAAAAATTTTAAATATTTTATGTCAAATACATAATAAGTTAAAAATCCTTTGAAAGGAATAAAAACTACATTTGTGAGTAGTAAGTGATAGAATGAACAATAATCATCAATGATCTAAAAAAAATTCTTGTCAAGTAATATCTTAAAATTCAAAAATAATCCAGGTGCAATAAAACAATTTATGTCTTATATTTTATAAGAACAGAGCAGAGGAAGTAGATATTTACTACAAACTTTAAAAAAACATCAAAAATAAAGTTTTTTTTTTGTTTTGTTATAACAAAACATAATACAAAAGGTAAAGCAAAATTATTAAGAAAATAAAATTACCACGAAATATAACCAGTATACAGTTCAAAGTTATTAAAGTGATCATTTTCTTAAAATTGGCTTAATTAGATACAAGTTAATATGCCAGATGTAAAAAATAAATAAATAAATATATATATATAATATATAAAAGAAATAAATAAATAATAGAACTAAAAAAAAAATACATATAATGTAAAAATCTTTGAATTGCTTTAAAATACAATGTATATACTAGTTATAAAATTCTGAGTCATAAAAAAGTTTTGTAAGGTCTTTCAGAAGCTTGAATTACAGGGAACAGAGAGAAGAAACTAAACAAAAATTTCCTAATGTGCCCATATGTGAGATGTAAGTGAGTGATAAAAATGGTAAATAATCCCTGAAGAGCAAACATCTGTATCTGATTGTATTGATGACAGTCAACATATATTTATATCATGGGTCAATGAAAACCGTATAGCAAACAGCTTCATAAAATCTGTCAGGAACTTAATAAGAAAACATATAAAATTTCACATCAATCTCTTGTTGATTGGTCAAATAATCTTGACATATCAAGTGGATTCTGGGAGCTGGTGGTTTGTAAAAAGTCAATAGGAAACACAGACTTGGCTCTAAAAAAAATTAACCATAATTCATTAAACCAAAACCTTCCTAATTCAAAGTGTTATTGTAATGAGACAAATGGCAAAGATAGATACGTATTTGTGTTATCCATAGTAACTGAAAAAAGATTTTAAATAATCAAGCCTTCAAGTGAGATTTCTCTCATAATGGATTGTTTTCTTCCTATTTTAAAGCCATCCCTAAGGAGTATCCCACACGAAACATCTCAACTATTCACTACTGTTCATGAGAGAAAAAATGTTATATACCTTGTAATCTGAAAAATAAGAACATTTATTATTTTTGAAATAGTTGGGTCTTGGTGGCCAAGAGGACTACAGCCTTGGTTTGTAGATCACAGCCCCCACACCCCTCCCCCCCACCACCCCAACCCACCCATTCTAGGTAAGAAGCCCACCTGTGCTGATCCAAATAAGGAAAAGTTTGTCATTTTGCTTTGCAAAGATCAATGGTTTTCTGCAGACACTCCTAGTTTCCTCTATCATTTCAGAACTCACTGTCTCAATATATCAATGAAACATTCTCTACTTCAACATAAAATATCAATACTCTGCTCCACTCCCTGGTAAAATTACATTACGTTCATTTTCCAATTTTTCAATATATCTTGTTTCTATTTTTTAACAATATTTATTACTGGTAATCCATAAAGAATCGTTATTCATTATTAATTAAAAGTAACATATTTTCCTACACTCTCTACCATACAATATAATCTAAAATTTCAGATTGATTCCTCCTTTGGTTAAAACACTCTTATAGAGAGAGATAATATTTCTTACTTTTCTCCTAATTCTTCAGAGTCTGTTAAAATTTCAGCTCCTGGGTATCAGTATCTTTTCACACCTCAATTAATTTATCTAAGCTTAAAATCACATAATATTTTAATCAGCTTCATGTGACATAGCCTATGCTTAAACATTTTATTTATATGGTGCAGGTCCGTTTAATTTGTAGAAACACATAGATTTGTCTTTCATTAGAGTATACATTGACAATTAAGTCAACTTAAATGAAATTCAGCTACATTGCACTAATAAATCTTCATAAAATAGGTTTAACTTGAATAACAAATATGAAACAAACACAAAAAAAAAAAAAAAAACACACAAAAAACATCTTCTAAATTCATTTAACAACAGGAATAGTTATTTATTAAAAATGTTTAATAAAACGAGAGAATATAATACCAAGATGATTAATAACAAATAAACTGTTGTTATGAGAAAGTGTTTTTTACCCGAAATTTTGCAAAATATCATAATTATCAAGAAACAGGAAAAAGGGGTTTTTACATGAAGTTTGTGAATATAGTAATTATCAAGAAACATATGGAATATGGAATTAGGAAAAAAAAAAGGTATTGGGTAAAAGTTTAGCAGAACAGTACACATCAAGAAGTCAGTTTTTGCAAAGTACAGAAAAAAACAGTGTGATTTAAAAAAAAAAACTGACTTTAATGTCCAATTGAGGAGATCACATTAAGATTTTATACTAAGACCTGGCTTGCAAAAGAAATTTGGTAATGATGGATATCATCTTAACTTTCTCTGGAAAAAAAATTATAGACAGAAACTTTGCATTAATATTAAGCTTATACAATTTCAATTAAATATTGGTGAATTATTTAAGTGAAACATTTTGTCATGTCTAATAGGCTTATATTTAAAAAATAAAACTCTTTTGCTATGCAAATCCACACTTCACAGTATGCCTGGTCTACCTCAAACCTTGCAGCTGTAGTAATAATGTATTAGGATATAGTAAGAATCAGTTTGAGCTTCAGTGTTATTAACTTTCTGATTGTATTACCCTGTCATCACTATTAAAGTGCTTGACCAGCCATTATCTGTAATTTCCTTGACAGCAATACAACAAATTACTCTGACCAATCATATTTACAAGAGAGTGTCAAATTGACCTAATCAAAATTTGTAAAAAGGATGGATTAGCCAATCATCAAATAAAACAATTACTTTTAAACATTATCTTAAAATTTATGACAATGATTTATTTTTGATGGGAGAAAAGCTTGTATAGTTTAGACATATTAAAATTATAAATTTAAAAAAAAATAATCAAATAAAAATTTCTGCAATAAAATTTATGCACTGCTGACAACTTAGTGACAAGTAACAAAATTATTATCTGGTCAATGTCATCTTAAAAAAAATTACACCAATCTGATTTAATGGCAAATTCTTGGAACTTTTAACAATTGAAAATGCTGAATTATTTTAAAATTTGTCTTTTTTGAATTTTTTATAAATTCATTATTTTTCTACATAACTGGTTTTGTCAATTTTCATTTTTGAGAAACAAATCTGTTGAGGGAGAATCTGTATTTGTGACAAAATTAATTTATCAAAATACAGTGATCTGATTTCTTGTGAACTTTGCGTAAGTGGATTAAAATATTCCATTAAGGTATTTTATCACTATACAAGTCAAAACGGTTTCATTTTAATTACAATAAAAAAAATAAATAAATGAATTTCGACAGCTTTGTATAAATTTAAAAAATCAAAACAGAAAAATAAATAAATTTTCATGACTGTTTAAATTCCATTTTTTTTAGATTTAATTTATCTAAAAGAATATCATAAATAATGCTTTTATTTCTTTTTCTTCGAAAAAAAAAAAAAAAAAAAATTAAAACCCAAGAGAGAAATCAATGCCATTAAAATGAACAATAGAAACCAAACCACTGCACTTGCTTTTAAATTTGTTTTTAAATATCAAATAATACATTAAATTGTTTTATTTTTTCAAATTTACAATTTAAAGAAAAATAAATGGCCATGTATGCAATAAGTACTAACACTTATTCAAACAAAACTATACTAATTAAATAATTACATTTTTTTTTTTAAACAAAAAAAGCCATCAATAGTGTATTTGTTTTAAAATTGACTATTATTATCAGAATATGAGGCATGTAATCAGTGTCATTATCCTAAACAATGTAAAAAAATTACTTGTAATTAAAAATTGGTTGTGAAATAAAAGTAATTTATTCTGAAAAGAATAATAATTAAAAATAAGTACAATTAAATCTATTTATTGATTTAGTTAATGGATAACTCTTTATTGTTACCAGCTTATAATAAAATTGAAAAAAATCAGAGAGAGAGAGAGAGAGAGAGAGAGAGAGAGAGAGAGAGAGAGAGACAGAGAGAACTGTTTCTGGTACTGATGAAACATGCACCAAGTGCATATGTACTTTTATGGCAAGAGACAACAACAAACCTAAATTTTGTACCATATGCAGTACTTCCTCATGCTGACTATTTAAACATGTAAAAAAATTCATTATTGCCAACTGAACTACAATTGGATGTAGACAACATTTATACTTTCTTAATCACCAAGATATATATTCTGGAAGCTTTGTTTCATTGTTAGTCTGTATTTTGACAACATCCGATTCAGGCAGTTCCTAGTCAGTAGTGTGACAAATTTTGTCATTTGGTGGTTATCTTTAGGTACTCTGGTTTCCTCTTTAATAGCAATAACTGCCTCACGATGTTGAAACGATTCTGAGTCGACCAAAACACCATTATGCAACTCTTTTTTGTGATTCATGTGGTATAATAAACAGGATTGTAATGGGTCTATAAATTTATAATAAACAGGATCGTAAAGGGTCTATAAATTGTTTGAGGATCAGATAGTGTAGGAAAGACTGGGTCAGCATTTTCTGTGTTATACCATACAAAATATGGTTGGACTAAAAGTAGTACAGGAAAATTTCAACTTAATATTCCCATCAAATTGTTAAAAGTGTAGAATTATAAAGGAAAATAAACTGAGGCAAAATATCTTAAAACAAAACATACAAGAAATGAATTTTTGTAGTACATGTATTAAAAACTAATGTTTAGTAAAATGCTGGTGTTGTAATAAAAATTCTGCTGTACATCAATATGGCAGCCCAGATTGTTATTTAGCAGATGAGCTCCTTCATTAAAGTGTGAGGTCCTTGATACATGCAGGTTACAGAGATGTTTATAAATGAAATCAGTGTCACAATATAAGTTTAAGCTCCAATTATCAGATTACTGACAACCATTGTTCAAATTAAGGCATCATCAAATATCTAATGACAGATCACAATGTATAACTCAACAACATCAACTGAAAGGTCACCATAACAAATTAGCTTTAATAACAGGAAACCAGTCTAATGGGTCACAAAAACTCTTTAATTCACTGACTAGAACAATGAGAACTTCATGCACTAATTGTCCTATGCTTTTTGTAATGTTTTATATTGACAACTTTTTCAATTCTAAACCACTTAGTAAGTAAGAACCTGACATGTGATTTATCTTAAGCTACACAATGGTTGTGTATTGTCTGTAGAAAGTAAATGTTTTAGCCAGTAATTGACATGTTTTGATGTAGCAATTGATTTGCACTTATCCAAAAAACATTTTTAATTCCCCAAAAAACAAAAACAAACAAATGCCCAAAAGCATAAATTCAATTTATTTTCAGCATTTAATGTTATTTTGAAACAATTTTTAGAATAAGATATTGGCATAGTGTGTAATATAAATCTTCTATAAATAGACTTACGAAAATCAGATTTTGTGCTTTTTCCAACTAAAGTTTGTAAATTTTTCAAACAATGGATTGTACCTAATAAATGGTATGTCATTTTCCAAAAATGATGTGTATCATTTAAAATTTAGTTTTTATAATCTGTTAAACTTTTTTCAAAGTATTTAGTCCATAGTTTAAAAAATATGCATTTTATGTAAGAGATTCAATTATTACCACACACAGTTTTGAACTTGAATAAAACCTTTTATCAATTATGTAATCTAAAAAAAACATTCCATAGTAAATTTAATATTCTTTTGACAAATATAAGTTAACAAAAGATGAAGTGTTAAGACCATCAAAAAATTCTGATTTTCAATAAGAGGACCTTTAAATTTTTGGTGATAACTGAAATAGTTCAGGTGGCAGAATGTTCTGTATATGGGAGGTTGGGGGTTTGAACCCTAGCCAGGTTTGACCAAGAACTTGGTCATAAGAAAACAAAGTCACAAAGGGGATCCTTTGGATGAGACCTTAGATGGATGACTCATGTCATGGTAAGCATGGCATGCTAAAGAGTCCACCCTGTCCATGCCTGAGTGCACTGCAAAAGCAAAAATTTCTGCAAATTAACCCATAGCCAGTGATGCCTTGATATAAGTAAAATATTCTTTGCTGGGACATAAAAGCCCGTTCCTACAAAAATTAAAAAAATGTAAACTTTTGGTTTGGATCTGTATGTAACTCCTGATATAAACATTTTATTTCCCTGGCCTAATCTGGCTTCTGTCAATTTTTTTAAATTAAATTAAATCATCAAACAACTTTTTATCAAGCAATGGATTAAATGCTAATCCAACTCACCAATGATTTGTAAAATTTGAAGAAAAAAACTTGAAATAGGTCATTGGCAGGTCAGTATAATCTCTTGATCAACCTGACCATGAAGGGCAACTGAAAGGCTAAACAAATTAATGGACCAAAAGGAAAAAAAAAACATGTTTACAAAACAGTCAAGGAACATAGTTATCTCTTGCTATCAGTAACCAGTGCAGCTGTTGTAAATTAATGACTACTTAGAAAATTATAAACTACTGATGAACATAAGTCCAAAGGTTGCCATGGGAAGGATGGGATACAAACAACTTGATAATGTATCAGTTTCGATACTTTTTTTGTCTGCTGTATAATTCTGTGAATTGCCCTATAGAATACTACATGTTGACAATGTAATATTTACATGTAATTAGGACATTGCAGCTCACCTGACTATGATGTAATATAATTTATAACTATGTTTCTTTTGGAATGATCTTGGTTTCTCTTTTGTAAATGACGTTTAGCTGTAAATTTCTGTATTTATTAAAATTGCATTTAAGTGATTAGGACATTGCAGCTCACCTGATTATAATGTAATGTAAATTTTAAGCATGTTTCGTTTGGAATGGTCTTGATTTCTCTTTTGTAAATGATGTTTAGCTATAAATTTCTGTATTTATTCAAATTGCATTTAAGTGATTAGGACATTGCAGCTCACCTGATTATAATGTAATGTAAATTTTAAGCATGTTTCCTTAGGAATGGTCTTGATTTCTCTTTAGTATATGATGTTTAGTTGTAAATTTCTGCATTTATTAAAATAATGTTTAAGTAATTAGGACATTACAGCTCACCTGACTATATGTAATGTGACATTTGAGTAAGTTTGTTATGGTTGATATGATTTGAATGTTCTTAGTTTGCTCTTGTTTCAAATGATGATTAGCTTTAAATTTTTGTATTCATGCATTTATTGGGAGATTTAAGCTCTGAAATGTAGCTTTTTGGTAAATGATCACACAAAAAGTCAGTTTCTAAATGTTTCTTTTTTTTTGTAGTCAGTCATCAAAAATATTCCTAAAAACATTTATGATTTAATTGATACAACTAATGTGAATAGTAAGTCACATTACACAACAAAGCATTACTACTAGATCCAGGGATGTGGTTGATATTTCAAGCAATGCTGTGGCTGATGTTTTAACTGGTTCTCTGGCTTATCCAGCTAGCTTTGTTGTAGTTTTTGAAGCTACAATACCTAGTGGTGGCCAGTCATCATTACAGTCAGGTGGTCAGTTCAAATTTGTTAAATTTTTATTGGAACTTTTGTAAGCATAATTAATTACACAGGATATGTGTGTTGGACTGAATTTTTTATAGAATCAATCACAGGAAACCAAAGAGAAAAAAAAAATTAAAAAATCAATTAATAATTGATTAATCAGATGATTATATAATTGTTGCATTCATAGATTACAACATAATTTTCATTTTCTTTTATTATAACCAAAAGCCTACACTTATAGGTATATACAATACAATATACATTTACATTTATGGCGGCAAATCATTATTATACAAAGAGAAAAAAAATAGGAAAAGTAAGAAATAAACTCAAAATTATTTTGAAAGTATGTAAGCTGTTGGAATGAGAAAGACTAGGTGGCAGATGAACAAAGTAAATTATGTTGGAGATTGTCTTAATAGAGTTGCATTAACGAGGAAAAGTCCAAGGTTACGAAGTTCTTTTTAATATTGAACAATGAGAAGTTGTATAAGTTTGAATGCAGATTGCTTTTTCCAATAATATTTTTTTATGGATTTAATATTGACAACAAAAGACAAACATATAAACAGAAATATCATTTTGTCCTAGAAATATAAATAACCCATTAAGGGATTATTATTATTAATGTTAATAATGATCTAATATACATTAATTATTGGAATATTGATAAATCTCAAAATAAATTTATAATAAATCATATGAAAGATCAGAAATTATTATTTTTACTATCATTTTTTTGGGGGGGAATATGAATTTATTTCTGAAAATAACTCCTCATCTGCTGAAATATCAGTTTTTTTAATGTCCTTTTATTCAATGAAGTCAATGGATTAATGGATTAATTAAACCAAAACGTGTCAAATGCCAAACTTTATCTAGCAGATAAAACTTAGTTAATGGGAAATAAATGGCAGTTGTCATTAAAATCCAATAAAACTCTTTGTGAAATTATTTACTGATTTGATCAATGAAACCTAGTAAATCTGTAAATAATATCAAAACTTTGAATACAAAATAAATAAATAAATAAATAAATAAATAAATAAATAAATAAATAAATAAATAAAAAATAAAATAAAAACATTGTAGAATCATTGATATTCGTTTGGCTAAAATTTTATGGTTTTGCCATTTTTAAAATTTTTTTTCATGGTATTGAGTTTTGTGAAAATAAATTAAATTGGGTGCAATGGTAATTAAAAATTGTCAATGATATTTAATTTTGTGAAATATATGTGATTTTAAATAAATAAATAAATAAATGAAAAAACCACTTAATAAAAGTTTGAATAAAATTTGATAAAAACCAATGAATGAAAACAAGTCCAGATTAGTAAAGAAATAATCTTAAAGTTGACAGTACTGTAAGAACAAGTTAGCACGCACAAATTTTATATTTCTATACACACAGTGGAGCAGGAATTAAAACCAAATGCTTATTTATTTTATAATATCATAATATTGTGTGGAGTGAAAAAAAAAAGAAAAAACTGAAAAATTGTCTAGATTTTAATTACCTCACCCCAAAAAAAGAAAAGAAGAAGAAAAAAAATGCTCAGCCATTAAAAACCACATAATAGAGTGCCTTGCAGAGCTCAAATTTCTTTACCAAATGGCTACAAGAGACTAATCCAGACATCTGCACATTTATGCACTGCAAATGTGTTTTATCAGGCAGTGATCTACTGGAAAGAACTTAGAACTGTATTGTAAAATTTTATATTATATAATATTAGGGGTTCTGTAAAATGCAAAATGTCAAAATGGAGATTTAAAAGTCAATAATTCTATAAAAAAAGACAGAGAAAAAACTTAGACAAATCAAAATCTCCAGAATTTTAAAGTCATATAGTAATATTTATATATTTAGTGAGATTTCTGTATATAATAAAAAATGTCATAAAAAGAGATGAAATAAAACAGAGAAACAATTATATTAAATAAAAGTAATCAGTTCAAAAATGTCAAAATTCCACACAGTTAAGTCAAAATTTCCAGATATTATAAACATTGTTTTACTTTTCAAAAGCAGTATTGATTTCTTGAATTTAACATTTAAAAATAATAATCATGAATTTTTTTAAATAGAAATTACAATACATGAAACTTTCAATATTAAATCAACATCAGTTTCCATTTGTTTCTGTCTGATAACAAAAACCACAAAATTCTTTGCCTCTGGCCTTTTTTTATTTAACTGATTCACAATCCTAATTTAGCACATCATCTGAACGACTGTTACAATAAGGTTAATAAACTTTCTGGAATAAATTTAATAATCTTTAATAATTTATCAATCTTATTTACGACAATCCATAGAAAGATGAAAAAATTCATTGTAAAAAGTCAAGGGAGTTATGTAATAGTGTTTTATACCCCAGTAAAGAATTTTTAATTTTTTTTTTTTATATTGGTGATTGGTTCTGGGATGGTGGAGGAAACCAATAAATACCAAGGGAGATAACTGTAAAATATTTATACATGGACAAGATTTTGTCGGCCGTACACAGATGTCAAAAGCGATAAGTGAAATTGATGGAATATGGTATGGAATTTGTGGATATGGTGTCAATAATTTTACATAAAACTCTGTGTCATTTTCTATAAAAATTCTGCACCTTGCGAGGTACTGGATTATCTGGCACATTGGTAAATCCCATTATAAAGGGTATTTTTGGTGCTAAATCTACCACATGTGGCATCAATTCTATGTTTTATCAAAGCCAACCTGTTAACTTATGATTGTCTGACAAAAAACAATGAGAAAATATCACTACAATTTTGTTATCTTCATTAAGTACACAATATCATGAACTTAATAAAAAACAATAAATCAGATAATTTTATTTACAACCTCCTCACCAATCAAACAGATTGATAATAATATTTGTCTCCTGAGATTTTAATGGTCTAGAATGCCCATGGTCAATAATCCATCACATGTGTTATTTTAGTTTACCAGACCTTATAGAAGGATGAAATTTATCATAGCCTCCTAGTAGACACCTCCATCATATTGGCAGTGACAAATGTCCTATTTTGTTATTTTTTCAATTTCGAATTAAAATATTTCCTGTAGACGAGACATATCAATTATGTTTTGTTCTGTCAACAAGTGAGATGTTTTTTGTAAGTTAATGAACACCATATTAATAGTCATACAGCAAGGTGGTCACTACTGGTCAATTTAAATATTTAAAATATTTCCTGAGGACCAGATATATATCAATTATGTTTTGTTCAGTCAACAAGTGAGATGTTTCTTGTATGTTAATTAACACCATATTAGTGTCCACACAGCAAGGTGGTTACTAATGGTCATTGTCATGGTCAATGATAACAACAAATTTTTCTGATTTTCTAATTACTGACAAATTCTTCTGTTTTTGTAGAATGTATGCATTGAAATACAAAAACCAAGCAATGTCAAAATGGTCAACATCTGTATAAATAAGTGTCAAGGGTCTGATTCTTTGATTGAGTTATACTTCAATGTATGGTAACCCAGAATTACAATATTGGTAGTTATTGCCCTTTGAAAAGCAGTCTGGTTGTTCTGATAAGATTGCCTTATTCAGAACACCTTTTCTTAAACCATAAATCAATCAGTATCAAGTGGTCAAAAGTTTGTTCAATTTTCCTTTCTTTAAATACTTAAAGACTTAAAAATTGCAGAAACTCAAAGTTAAGCAGTCAAATGAAGCTCAACATCTCATTTGCATTCTATGATCTAAAGTCTTTTGTCACTGTTTATATATATATAGCTGTGAGAGTGGGAGTGAAGAGTCAGGGTTTTTTTTTTACCATGCTCTACGCTTCCATGACAGGAGACACACACTAACTGACTCATCAACTTTATATCTTCATGTAGTCCTTTACTGTCCACTGAGAATTCTAGCTACTCAATGAAGTAAACAAATTTCTATATGTACAGTAAATTCTAGAAATGTTAACGTCATTTGTTGACTCTCAATATTAAGAATAAATATCAAAAGAATATTGACCAATTTTTTAAGTAAGATAAGTAATGATATTTATTTGTTTTAAACTATTTAATGTTACCATAACTACTTAATCACTGCCTGTTAGCAATACATGTATTTGTGAAAAATTTTTACTATTTCCTGAAGTGTCCAATCACACTTGTATTGTAGCTAGCACTATATGGTAAATTATTGACATATGCAACATCAAAACCTTCTATCCTCTGACAATCAATTTTAAAATTCAGACTCCAATTTAAATGTCTAATTACTTAAACAAACATGTCAAAACAATATCTTCTACTTGTTTTAACTAAATTAAGAAACGGAATGGTGAACAAACATTAGTTATATCTAATGAAATTGTAAACAAACTGAATTACATAATAAAATTGATAAACAAACCTGAATTAGGTAATAATAAAATGGCAAATGATGTTGAAAATTAGATAGAAAATGTGCCTGGAATATAAAACAAGTCATAAATATCATAAGTACTCCAAAACTTATATCACTGGCAGCATGATCAAGTTTGTTTATTAGCTGACAGCATGGTCTGTTTTTTGGTAACAACAATGTTTGTAGATTTACCAGCAATCTGACTGGTTGGTTAGTTGGTTGACACCATGGTCTGTTGTTTGGTTACAACATTGCTTGTTGATTAACCAGCAGCCTGATTGGTTGGTTAGTTGGTTGACAGCATGGTTTTTTGTTTGGTTACAACATTGCTTGATGATTAACCAGCAGCCTGATTGGTTGGTTGATTAGGTGACAGCATGGTTTTTTGTTTGGTTACAACATTGCTTGTTGATTAACAAGCAGTCTGGTTGGTTGGTTAGTTGGTTGACAGCATGGTTTTTTTGTTTGGTAACAACATTGCTTGTTGATTAACCAGCAGCCCGATTGGTTGGTTAGTTGGTTGACAGCATGGTTTTTTGTTTGGTTACAACATTGCTTGATGATTAAGCAGCAGCCTTATTGGTTGGTTAGTTGGTTGACAGCATGGTTTTTTGTTTGGTTACAACATTGTTTGTTGATTGACCAGCAGCCTGATTGGTTTGTTAGTTGGTTGACAGCATGGTTTTTTGTTTGGTTACAACATTGCTTGTTGATTGACCAGCAGCCTGATTGGTTGGTTAGTTGGTTGCAGTGATGCAACATCGGTTAAAAATCATAATCGATCATCGGTTGGAATAGGTTGGTGCTTCCGATGCGATTTTACCAATTATAATCGGTTGGGTTTTATTTTTTTAAATATATTCTTTTTGAATTAAAAAATGAGTGGAATTTTTTGTGTTCTCTTTATTATTAAGATGTAGATATACACTCTACATTTACACAAACTCTAGCACTATGTATTTACACTGAACTAGCACATTTTATTTACTCTTGCTTACTGTATATGCACCCATTGGTTCTAAGTAATCTTTTTACTTCGTTATATAAAATTTATGCATTTGGTCGGCTCACTACAGTTCATCATTGTGTCAGCCATGTGGCTTGTGAAAACCAGAATATGTTAGCGCTTTGTAAAACACGAATAGAAACGGCGTAACACGGATTCCGGAAATTTAATCGATGATCGATTATTAGAAAACATAATCGATAATCGCAATCGGGAGGCTTCAACACGCCGCTAATAGATTCTTTCCGATAATCGTTTCATCACTAGTTGGTTGACAGCATGGTTTTTTGTTTGGTTACAACAATGCTTGATTAACCAGCAGCCTGATTGGTTGGTTAGTTGGTTGACAGCATGGTTTTTTGTTTGGTTACAACATTGCTTGTTGATTGACCAGCAGCCGGATTGGTTGGTAAGTTAGTTGACAGCATGGTTTTTTGTTGGGTTACAACATTGCTTGTTGATTGACCAGCAATCTGACTGGTTGGTTAGTTGGTTGACAGCATGGTTTTTTGTTTGGTTACAACATTGCTTGTAGATTAACCAGCAATCTGACTGGTTGGTTAGTTGGTTGACAGCATGGTTTTTTGTTTGGTTACAACATTGCTTGTTGATTGACCAGCAACCTGGTTGGTTTGTTGGTTGACAGCATGGTTTTTTGTTTGGTAACAACATTGTTTGTTGATTAACAAGCAGTCTGGATGGTTAGTTGGTCAGTTGACAGCATGGTTTTTTGTTTGGTTACAACACTATTTGTTGATAAACCAGCAGTCTGGTTGGTTGACAGCATGATTTGTTGTTTGGTTACAACATTTCTTGCTGATTACCCAGCAGTTTGGTTGGTTTGTTGGTTGGATGACAGCATGGTTTATTGTTTGGTTAAAACATTGTTTGGTGATTAACCAGTAGTCTGGTTGGTTGACAGCATGATTTGTTGTTTGGTTACAACACTGTTTGTTGATTAACCAGATGCCTGGTTGGTTGGATAGTTGACAGCATAATTTGTTGTTTGGTTACAACATTGTTTGTTGATTAACCAGCAGTCTGTTTGTTTGACAGCATGGTTTGTTGTTTGGTTTAAAAAATGCCTGTTGATTAACCAGCAGTCTGTTTGGTTTGTTGGTTGACAGCATGGTTTGTTGTTTGGTTTCAAAAATAATTGTTGATTGACCAGCAGTCTGCTTGGTTCGTTGGTTGACAGCATGGTTTGTTGTTTGGGTACAAGGTTTGTTGATGATCCAGCAGTCTGGTTGGTTGACAGCATTGTTTGTTGTTTGGTTTCAAAAATGTTTGTTGATTGACCAGCAGTTGGTTTGGTTCATTGGTTGACAGCTTGGT
Organism: Tegillarca granosa; assembly: GCA_029721355.1. Lineage (NCBI taxonomy): Eukaryota > Metazoa > Mollusca > Bivalvia > Arcoida > Arcidae > Tegillarca > Tegillarca granosa. The sequence goes on along the minus strand of CM056596.1, from coordinate 54,492,646 downwards.
TTGTTGTTTGGTTTCAATGCTGGTTGTTGATTAACCAGCAGTCTGTTTGGTTGACAGCATGGTTTGTTGTTTGGTTTCAATATTGGTTATTGATTAACCAGCAGTCTGTTTGGTTGACAGCATGGTTTGTTGTTTGGTTTCAATGTTGGTTGTTGATTAACCAGCTGTCTGTTTGGTTGACAGCATGGTTTGTTGTTTGGTTTCAATGTTAGTTGTTGATTAACCAGCAGTCTGTTTGGTTGACAGCATGGTTTGTTGTTTGGTTTCAATGTTGGTTGTTGATTAACCAGCTGTCTGTTTGGTTGACAGCATGGTTTGTTGTTAGGTTTCAATGTTGGGTATTGATTAACCAGCAGTTTGTTTGGTTGACAGCATGGTTTGTTGTTTGGTTTCAATGTTGGTTGTTGATTAACCAGCTGTCTGTTTGGTTGACAGCATGGTTTGTTGTTTGGTTTCAACATTGTTTGTTGATTAACCAGCAGTTCAGTTGGTTGGTTGATTTAAAAGACATTGGGAATGACATCAGTTTTCAGACTTTTCCAAAAAAGGTCACACAGGTATTTTTTGAATTTTAAAAGCTTTTGGCAGAGATGAAAATTACTCAAAAGCACTTGTTTTTGTAAGTTAAAAAATTTAGTTAATTTCCGTGTTATTTTTGGTGATTACACTGTTTTACCAAAACAAGTGCCAGTAAAAGTTCTTAAAAAAATTCCAAGTAGTATTGGAATTTAAACCCCAAACCAATTCAAAAATAAAGTACCTACTTAACTACATGCTTAAACTTTTACATATTATCTTCTGTTTCACTCTTCATGTTGATGCAATTGTTGATGCTTTAACTGATATTCATGTTAAAGGTATGGCATAACTTTAGCTATGAAAGCAAACAAAATACATCTGTAATCAAACCTTCTGCTGCTTAATACAAAGACAAAAAAATGTTATGTTTCATATGTTTTTTTTTTTTTTTTTTTTTTTTTTTAATCAGTCCCAAAGACAGTGCAGAAATATAAAAAATACACAATATACAACGTTTTGTTCAAGATGATAGCTTAAACAAGAAAACCATTTGTCATCAAATCAGCGACAGCGGAGATCAAAAAATAAAACTCGGTTGTTATAAACGATCCTAAAACTGTAACTCAGTTGTTATAAACAAACCTAAATTTGTAACATTTTTTGTACCAGTGCCAGTAAACCCACAATTAACGAAGTACAATATTCTCATTTCAAATACCAATCCTGCGAGTAAAGGTACAAAAAAATAAGTATAAATGTATACTTTTTACATTAGTACATGACTGGCGATAGATGGAAGAATCGTTTAACTATGTCGGTCTTTATGTTGACTACTAGGTTAACTAGACTTGGCAGATAATAGAACTCTGCTGGGCGATCAATTACCCAATATAAAAAACACTAAACAACAACTGATCTATTAATTCTTCCCATGATGCACTGCCTAAAATTTTGTCAATTTAGATACATGTATATGAAAAAATCCAAAATCTCTTGATTGTTCTCGTTACTGATAACAATAAAAATAAAAAGTAAAACTTTATCAATCTATATAGACTGTTGATACTTCTGGGTCATTATATTTATGATATTTTTTCCAACTACATTTTTCTCTAAAAGTACAGCCTCTGCTAATCAGAATGATTGATATCCTAAATTAAATTCAAATTACAGTTTAACAAGCCATTATTTAGCAGTTAGGCATGGAAATTGTGTTTTTAGAGAATAATGTAACCCTATAAATTACATATATATCTACTCTACATTTTCTTTTAAGAAATAACACAGATTTTTGTTAGTGATTTACTGTAGCTTCCAAATATAAACAGCTACTGTTTCCATGGAATTTTCCATCCACTGCTCTAAAAGTCAACTCTTACTCTACAGATAGTTTGATTTTTAAGTTTTCTGTTGTTTCTGTTCCATTAATTTTAGATAACCACATTCATGACCTTGTACTTTTAAAATAAAAAAAAAATAAATTTTAAACAAATTTATTTAATTTGTAAAGTAATAAGAGAGAGAGAGAGAGAGAGAGAGAGAGAGAGAGAGAGAGAGAGAGAGAGAGAGAGAGAGAGAGAGAGAGAGAGAGAGAGAGAGATGCAAACAGAACAATCGCTAAGTAATCATAGTTTTTCTTATTTTAAATTATTCATTTACTAAATCACAATTTTGTTTGAATTCTCTAAGATTGTGTCATTTATATTTCAATTAAAACTTAAAAGGAAATATATGTATTTAAATGTTTCGGTGTCTTGGGTTGCTAAGAGGTCTGGAGCATCACAGCAGTCTACTTATCTAAGTAGAATTTTAGTCTTGTATAGTTAAACCTCAAGAAAAGTTTTAAGACAGTCTAATACGTAGTTTACTTGCTGAGGGTTGGTGTTAAAAATCCCCAGGGTAAAAGAACAATCAGTTTGTCTCTGAATCCTTGATCTCTCCACATACTGAGGTTATGTATAATTTTAGACATTCCATTAAAACATTTTCATATTTATATTCTTTTCAAAAAAATAAAAAATAAAAAAACAAACAAACAAACAAAAAAACAAATAAATAAATAAATAAATAAATAAATAAATAAATAAATAAATAAATAAATAAACCAAATGATTACAAAGAGAGTACCAGTAACTTAAAGGGAATTTGGACCCCATCATTTTTCACTAAAATTTAAAAAAGTAATTAAGTATAATTCAAACCTCTTCTTCAAAAAAATTGAATTATTTATCAGAAAGAGCACTTTTTTCAGAATAAAAATAAAAATTAGAAATAAAACAACCCTGAAACAGATTCAATACAGTACCAGTTACTTTCAAGGAAAATGGACCCCACCATCTTCTTCTATAATAATTCAAAACTAAGTCACATAAAGTTCAGTTTTATCCTCTACTTAACAAAACTATCCCATAATTCATCTAAAAGAGCATATTTTTCAAAAGAAGAAGAAGAAGAAAAAATTTAAAATAAAGAACTAGTTTCTTTAAACTTTTCTTTTTGGATCTGACCATTTAACTTTTGAAATGAAATTAGCAAATAAGCCTCATTAGGACTTGTTTAAACCTTTACTTGAGGAAAATTCCATTTATTCATTTAATGAGCAAAAAACAAGATGGATTTCTCCTACACATTTGTTCATTTCCTCATATCAGTGTTTCCTGTTTAAAAGGCTGATATTATGTTGATCAGAGTTATAACTGTTTAATAGGCTGATATTATGTTGATCAGCGTTATAATTCATTAATGGCACAGCCTTAAGTATCCAACCATAGGCCATTATCCTCCGATAATCAAATTACTCTTTCATTATTAGTACAATGTGATAATAAAACAACTGTATCCTTAGATGTTATATAAGAATATTTCATATCAATTACTTGGTTGATTAGGGATATTCATTTGGTTGTTTACCAAGTTTAAAGTACATCATTTTGCCATAAGACGTCTCAGTTTCTTAAATTATTCCTTAATTGATGTAGAAATTGTAAATTTTTAAATTTTCTCAAAGGTTAAATTTGATATTTGTGAATAATTTACAAATTAATATCTAAATTTTACACAAATTTTGTTGAAAAAATAAAAATTCTTTGAATTACCGGTAATTAATTTACCTCAAGGCTAAATTTAATATTTGATATTAAATATGGGTTTAAAAATTTTAATGACAATTTGATCATGTGGATTATTCAGTTTCCAAAAAATGAATTTGAAATATTAGAGAAAGAAAGCAGAAAAAAAAGTCATAGGGCTGACTGCTGTTAACTGAAAACGGATAATTACTTCCATGCTTTGTTAATAGCTACTCATGGTGCCAGATAGAGAAACCTAAATCCTGTGTAGAAGACTTGCTGTGGGGTGTCTCAATATAATTGATATAATCTGTATTTAGATGTAACTCATGATTTAAAAATATCACTTGCTGTTACTGAAAGTAAAAGTGAAATTATCAAAGTTTAAAATTGTAAAATCAAAACTATAGACAATGCCATGTTTAATGCTTTTCTAAATACATGTACAATAAAAAACTGAAGTAGCCTTCGATTTTTTGACTTCAAATTTTCAAACAAAATGAATTTGCCTCCTTTTTTACCTTTTAAATTTTCAAAAATGGATTGGCACTTTTAACTTGATAATTGGATAATATTTAGACTTTTAAATGTCAAAAAAAGAGGTGACCCTCATTTTGACTTTAAAATTTTCAAAAAAAATAAAGTGAAGTAGTTGGCAGTCAGTATCAGTGTTTTGAAATCTGACAAAGTTAAGAGAAACTATTTGAACTCGATCACATAGTACAAAATTTGACAAAACAATGTTTTTTATTTTATAAATATCCTATAAATTTTGACAAAAACAAAAAACAAATGTTGCAGACTGAAAAACCCAAACAATACATCTACATACATCTTAATGAGACTATAAAAAAATATTATTTTCTGCCAATTTGAAATAATAATAATAATTTTCTTGTAATGTTTTCGTAATTAATTAGCTGATGACAAAATCAATTAGAATCCAGAATCATACCATTTAATTATAAACAAAGTGCTTCCCATAAATCAGTACATGTACTCCATAGTCAGGAACGTCTGGTACAGAGGAAACAATTACCCATAATGCACTTAATTCACTGTGAAACAAAAACATGTAAATTTCTCTTATGTCATTATGAAATGATGAATGTACCAACTTGACATGATATCAGGCGATTTGATTTATCAATTCAAAAACATCTTTAAGGCTTTCTTTTATTTAACTTTTTTTAATCTTTTTTTTTCAAAAAATATATACATAACTTAAAAAAAATTTTTTTTGAATTTTATTTTATTATTCATTGATTTATTTTATTATTTTCATAATCTGCTAATATGTTGATAGCATATGGGATTAAACCAAAAAAAGAGATTAATTCAATAACAGTAAATTTTCTTTTAATACCCGGTATATTTTTTTATCAATATAATTCTGGGATACAACTATAATATATGTTGGGATGTTGTAAGCCAGCTGGTGATTTATTTGGAAAATTAAATGCTTCAATCTGTAAGTTTTCTGCAGGTGTTTCTATAATAATACCATGTCAGCTAGGATTGAATCTTATCTCATTGAAAATTTCTTGTTTTAGCAATTTAAATGGCAAAGCATTTAAACACATGATCACATTTGATTAAGAAATAGTAAATGCAAATGATTTAAAAGAAAAAGAGCCAAATAACAGTTTTTATTTTTTTTATTTTGTTATTTTCATTTTATTTTATTTTTTAAAATTTATTTTCAATTATTTTAAGGGCATCAGTTTTTTCATTTCTTTTTAGGGTATCAATTATTCATTTAATTTAGGGCATCAGTTTTTTCATTTCTTTTTAGGGTATCAATTATTCATTTAATTTTAGGGCATCAGTTTTTTCATTTCTTTTTAGGGTAACAATTATTCATTTAATTTTAGGGCATCAGTTTTATATAGTAGAGGAAACCAGAGTACCAGTACCAAAAGGAGCTTTCAAAAAGCAAACAAACTTTCTTTCAGTAGGAATCTTTCCGAGAAGTTAAGATTTTTTACAAACACAATACAAAACTCCTTACGATCATTTAGTCTGTAATACATTCTACTTTGATAATGGCACTGTGATCTTGAAAGTTTGAGTTCTTAATTTAAATATTTAGGTGAAAAAAATTGTCAAAAATGTTAAAATTTGGCTACAAATCTCTATTGTAGCTTTGTAAATGTTTAAGACATCATAATAACAATAAACTCAATTACTCTATACTGCAAAAGAGAGAGAGAGAGAGAGATGAGAGAGAGAGAGAGAGAGAGAGAGAGAGAGAGAGAGAGAGAGAGAGAGAGAGAGAGAGAGAGAGAGAGAGAGAGAGGAGAGAGAGAGAGAGAGAGAGAGAGAAAATTCCCTGAACAAAACCACCAACCTTCAGCAAGTGAACTGTCAATAATTCTCAATCCAGGATCTGCCTCAAATGGGATGAAAACAAAGACCAGTAATATGAACAGGATAAAAAATCAGCTTAAATATAATCTGATTAGATTTACAATAAATTTTCACTTAAAAGCAATAAATAAATGAATGTTAAAATCAATTAAAACAAAAATTTTACCAAAATACCCGTTTTAAAAAATTTATATGAAAAGTTTCACTTACCAAGGATATAAATGAGTTTAAAAATCAGTAACGATACCAATTTAAAGAGGTTTAAAATTGCAACATGATTAAGCAGCTTTTTTTGCTAATAAATTTCGCTCTGCATGTTAAAAATGAGCATTTTTTACCAATAGTAAAAAAAAATTAAAGAAAAAATATATCACTCATCGCCATGTCTTACAGACAACTAACTTAATCTCTATCATTAAACACATACTTTAGAAAGATTTATTACTTCGAGTTTCTTCAGGCAAAAATTTAAACAAATTTTCTTTGAAAATGTTAAACCCAAGGATTGGAACAGTAATTTCTTTCCTTTATGTTTTAAAATCAGTGAAGATAATCCTTGAGGGTTAAGAGAATTTAAGATTCTTATACAATATATTAATCCTCTAACTTATGATTAGTTTAACTTGATCAGCTAAATTTCTGATAACAGGCCTATTATAAGGCAGACAATTTAACAAGCAAAACTTTTGGCTCCTTTTTTAAAGAGTTTGACTACAGTTCCATGCTTTAAAAAATTTAGACATCAAAAAATTTAAAAAAAAAAATGCCAGTGTGATTCAACTAAAATAAAGTCATAAAAAAGATTATTTTCTAAGACTTTGATTGGCTAAATGATCTTTCAGACGAGCCTTAGGACTTTTTTAAGCCTTCAGACTTAGTTATGATTTTATAACCTGAACACCATTAGAAAAGATCTGAAAGTTTTCCATATACTACATTATATAAAGTTATAGAATATGAGAATAAAGTGAAAAAATGGTGTTTCATGTCCCAAACAAAATTCTTTCACTTTATCAAGGCAGCCAGTTCCAGGATAGTATTAAAAACAAAGCTGTTTTCTCCAGGCACTCTGATTTCCTCCACCATCCCAGATATGATTTCTTAAATGTAAATGAGAATTTGACTGGAACATAAAACACCATTTGTACTCTACTACTGTAAGTTAATCTTAAATTAAATTACTTGCAAGTTTTCAAATTGAAAATTACTTAACAAATGGGGCATATAACAACATCAGGTTTCAATATATACATGTACATATTACGAACAAACTTTAGTAAAAAAAAAAATCAATCCTACACAAAACAGGGCCATAAAATCAGACACCTAACAGAAAAAAATCATGTCAATTAATTTTTTCTCAGTATTTAGGAATGACAAATGACATATCATGTGACTGGAATGTCACGGTCTGAAACTGCGGACATTTCTAACAGTAATTCTCACATCATAGAGAGTTAGTAATATTTACAAAACTTATTTATTATTCAGTCTTAACCACTGTTTTTTTCTTCAAAATACTGTTTATAATGTATTACAACTTGTCAAAATAACTCTCTACATATTTCATCTAAATATTTTTTTTTTTGCCTTCAGAATATACAGACTGTGGAGATTTTTTCTCCTTATTGCATGTTTTTTTTAATTTGAAGTCTTCTGTATATGCTAAAAAGTAATTTGTATGGCTTGGCTGCACATAACTGTTTTTAACCTAATTTCATTTTTTATAGGTCTTGTAAAACAAGAACACTAGGGTCCCGTTTATTACTAAGTATTTGTCGCCAGCTCAGATTAATACAAAATCAACATTAAACAAATATGTTGCCTGCCTCCAAAAGATGTCCAATTGGCACCGATTGAAATTTTGATTCTTTTCAAGCCAACAACCCTAAAAAGGGTCATGAACACTATGAATTTACAAATTAAAGGTACAAGAATGATGGGAATGACGAGAAGTAAGCAAATGTTACATAATGTCATTGGATAATCAATCATTTGAACTGACCAATAGGAATGTCTATTTTCTGATGACAAATTGTTAGGAATTATTTTTTAAATCTGGATTTTAAATGAGATTTAATTTTAACTTAATCTGTTATCTGCCGAGTTATTAACCAATTAAATACATGTGTAATGACAACTAAAAGGTTTGTGTAGTTGTTTCAATACAATATAGTTGAACAACCAATGATGTTGTTCCCAGGGAGCAAAGCACAGACATATAGAATGTTTTACTGATTTTAATTGTGTCTCATAAGTCTCTTAAAGCTGGGTGTAATTTTAAATTTTATTATATGATTTTATGATGTTTGAAAATTGTTTTAAATTACATATGACACCAAAATGAACTATTTACTTACTTACTTACTAGTGCCCCTTGTGTTTCTGATGAGGAATGATTTTCCAAAATGTGCACATATGGCACATCAAAATTTAACAGGTATTTTTGTTATAAAGTTACTACCCCTGAGCAGGTCCGCTGATGGTAGGAATATAGCTTCCCAAGGGTATCCATAACTCAGTAGGCAGAACTTTGTGCTGTCAGAAAATATACCATTTAACAAAATTTTCAGCCACCTTAATTTTTGAAATTAATTTAAAACTAAGGTTTGTTCGCTCATGCAAAGCATTCCTTACCTGGATTTAGGTTCATATAGTTTTGGAACTTTTGATTCATTAATTTTCAACTGTTTGGCTTACGTTTTTTTAACTATCAAACATTTCGGCCCCTAGTGTCACTGATGAAGAATGATTTCCTGAAACGTGCACATATGGCCCATCAAAATGTAACAGGTATTTTAATTATAAAGTTACTTATTTACTTATTTATTTTATAAGTTTTTGCAGCTTAACAACAAACTGGTGACATTTAAGTAAACAAAACCAGACTCAGGGACAATAAAACTATATTCAACAAATCAAAATGGACAATTTAAAATTACAGTGAAAACACACAGTATGAAATGAAGATTTTATATACAAAATGAAGTAGAAAATAAATACAAATATGAATTCTCCCTGATAATTCTAAGCATTTTTTAAAAAATAAGATCTCCTCTCCACATAAAGGCTCGGGAAATTTGATGTCACATATGTTAAACTTAAACTTGATATTTGTACCGTTGGTTATCAACCAGACAAAAATTGACTTTTAATAACTGACTTCAACATTTAGCCTTTCCCTGACTTATTTAATGCTATCTAACATAATTTGTATGCCTTTCCTGTTGCCGTAACAACAGTTATTGACATTACAGTTATGTATATGACTGACCATCTAACTGTGACAGAGATAGTCCGCAATCTGGATGCAACTTTGACATTATCATTTTAAAACAGAATATTTATGAGCAGTTTGCATGTAAAAACGTCACACCCACTTGTATATAAATAAAAATGCAGCAGAAAAAGAATAAGAGATATGAAAATGTAAAGAAGAGAATAAAATTAATCACAATTGGTTTGACATGATGGTTCAACTAAGAGAAATTTATCACTTTATTTTTTAGGAAATTTTATGTGATTCGCATGTTTTCTATCAATAAAATGAGATAACATTTTAACTATGTTAACAACATAAAAAGGGTCCATCTATTCACTGAATTCAGGGATCCATGGTGTCTGTGTACCAACCATAAAATCCTACAATAAATATAACCATTTCTTTAAATCAGCTATCATCATGCCGCACAACACAAAGCCATTTTAAATCTTTTTACAATCCAATGAATCAAGTGCATATAGAACTTCTTCTAAAGTAGCTTCATCAGTTGAATGTTTGCTGAAGTAAAGTGGGAAAAGTGAGGATTCAAACCTCATCTGACTTTGACTGAATGTCAACTGATTAACATCTTAATGAGATGAGACAAATTGAGAATTATAACAAAATAAAATAGACAATTTATTCAAAGTGTAGGAGTCAAAGTTAACCCTGGGAATTCAAAATTGAAGCTTTATTGCTAAAAACAATCTTGAATAAATATTCTTTTTTCAGAGCAATTTTTTGTTTTCTTCCTAATTAATTTAAAACATTTGATCAATACATGTACTTAAAATGATTAAATCTATGAATCAGGCCTTAAAAAAAAAAAAAAAAAAAAAAAAAAAAAAAAACCAACAACAACAAAACAAAAATTTAGGAAACAAAATAAGCAGGTAGGAATCTTTTTATTTTTATTTATTTATTTATTTATTTATTTGTTTGTTTGTCTGTTTGTTTGTTTGTTTATTTATTTATTTATCTATTTATTTATTTATTTATTTAAATATTTATTTATTTATCTATCTATTTATTTATTTATTTATTTGTTTGTTCGTTTGTTTGTTTATTTATTTGTTTGTTTATTTATATTTTTTTTGTTTTAAATTAGAATTTCTGACATTAATACAGGCAATAAAAACATTAAGCTCGGCCAATAAATTAATGTAAATGGAGCAATAAAATTGCAAAATTTTTTATTGGCCTCAATATCAAATGGATACATTTTTTTTCTCTTCCCATCCCCCCCCCCCCTCTATTTTTTGGTTGTTGATTTTTAATACTTTTTATATAAATCATTAAGACTCTTACAAAATCTGGTAATCATATACCCCATAACTAGTAGTTGTTGTCAAAACAGGTGTTTTTACTATTTGTAAAGTAATACACATGAAGTACACATGTTACATATGTTACATATGGTCAGAATTTGAGCCAGTGTTTGTAGATGTTGTATTTATGGAGACTTTATGGTGATTAGATTTCTGGGATTAAGATAACTGATACATCTAATGTTGAGATTTAAGATATTATTCATAAAGAAAACATAAATCTTAACAACCATTCTACAAAAGATTGGATATCAATTAAATATATCCATATGTATGCATATACACCAACAGCTTCATATCAAAGACTATCTTTAACGTTAAATTAGCACTTCGCTTATGGCCAAACTACTTTAAAGTCAGAAAATCATTTCTTCCATGTTTATTTTATAGGCCTCTGTGAATTTATCACTAAAGCCATTTATATACCAAACTTTGACTGATAAAAACAGTGATGATAAATGTTTGTTTGGTATATGTATCTGGGTCTTCGGGCTTGTTGGCCAAGTGGTAAAAAGCATGTGTTTACAGGTTACATGTCTCCCTCACTGCCTAGGTTTGAATCCTGCTTAGGCTGATCCTAGTGTAAAAAGCTTTTCTGTCTGCTTGTCGAACTTCACCACCAACTTATAATGGACTGTCTTGGTCAAGTGAAAGAATCCTGACTGGGGCAAGAAACACCATTAATCCATTCATCCATACATCCATCCTGGTCTTACAATAATAAAAAAAATTATCAAATAAACAAGAATTCCACAGATTTAAATGTCTCGCCTGGTTAGTTTTTGATGAGTAGAAAATACATTACTTTAACATAAACTTTCACATTTTGACACGCCGTCGTCGCTACCATTGACACCAGAAAAGTAACACCTAGATGCCAGGCTCGACAATAACAGCACAAAGTCTTAATAAACATAAAATCTTTAGGAATAAAATTGTACTAGGTAAATATGTATACAAAATTTTGTTTTTTGATGTAAACAAGATATATAGTATTGATTCCAGCATAACAGAAGTCTAAGTTTACGCCAGATAGTGCATGTGTACCCAAATATATATTTGTAAGTATAATAAAATAACTTTAGATCCTAAATCAAGCAAGATGCTTTTAATTACAATTATTATCATTACATATTTTAGTAGTGAAAACTGCAACAAGTATACGAGAATATATATATATATATATATATATATATATATATATATATATATATATACCATGTAGATAGATAGATAGATAGATAGATAGATAGATAGATCTAATAAACTGATACATCTTGATAAATCTGTTGATAAATATCTGTGATAGATCTGTTTCAACATCAAAAGTACCAACCACAAGGTAAAAGACTTGTGTGATATCTGTATTATTTTCAAAAACTTGAGAAACATTTTTCTGTGGGGATAATGCCCCTCAGTTCACACTACGCTACTCCGATGTAGCCAATGACTGTTGGTTAGTTACTCATTGGTACACATTTAGAGAGACATTTAATTGTTAGCTCACTAAGACAGCAACTTTAGAGGTTAATGCCTCTACCAGTCCATTACTAATACATAGGGCAAGTCAGCTATATGAAATGAAGTGACTTGTCTTAGCACACTGCATGTGTCCGAATAAAATTCAAACTGACAACCTTTGGATCTGAAGTCTGAGGATTTTACCTGTTGAAATACATCTTTTCAAAATGAAATAATTTTTTGATATGTTTAAAAAGATAATTCATAATTCAAAATTTCTATTTTCCAGTGCAAAAACCCAAATTTATGCATTGTATGTATGTAAACTCATCCAGAATAAAACTATACAACAACATTACATCAGGTAAACATATATCTATAAAAATAGACTTTTGATGTTATAAGGTAGGTTTATGGTATCAAATAAACAATTATGTGATTTTAGGTATATTCAACAGGTCATAATTTATCAAACTAAATTATTTGACAAAAAATATATTTTTCTTTTGACTATAAGAAATGTACTGATGTATTGGATTACAACATAAATGATAAAACATTTAGTAAGTACCTGCACTTACGTTACTATTTTTACCTGCATTTTTTTGTGTATTGTGTATGTGTTTTTCATTTACAAAAGAAATCATGAGACGAGGATTACCCAGTACGAGTTTACATTACTGTACCTTGAATCATGAGTATTTAGCTCTAATTTCTTGCTTTAATATAAACATTACCGCACCTTACTTCATTTTCTACCATTATACTTTGCAATACTATAGCAACCAATTTAAAACACTGTAAATAGCTTCAACCATTTACTAATTAAACACAGACCCGAATTTTATACAAGATCCATAAAAAACAGATTTTTTATTGTTATTGGAAATAAAATTTTCATGTGTATTTCTCTTGGCTAAGAACATTTCAGCTTTTTAAAATGTGGTTTGTGAGAGTAATTTACAATGTAAAAAACAGTATAATACGTTCAGCACCCCAGTCGCTGCTGATTGTTACTGTTTATATTTTTACGTAAGTAGGACATTATTAACTAATTCAAGATGTCTAAAGCATAACTTTTTAATCACAGAGTATAAATTCCTCTAGTCGCTGTAAACTCTTAATGTCTCTTTACAAGGGGAGGCTGTTTTTTTTAAGTAAGTGCTACTTGCCCTACAAATTACATAAACATTACAACACTATGTTACATCATAATGTACTACTTATATCAGCAGACAGGTTGATTGGACCAAAAAACATTATATAGTTAAATAAAAAATGGTGTTATTTAGTTTTTATAAAAATGGTGTTTACAACAGCGGACAGGTTGGACGAAAAAAACAGTTATGTAGTTTTAATAAAAATGGTGTTTACACCAACAGACAGATTGGATGAAAAGAACAGTTACCGGTAGGCAGTTTTAATAAAAATGGTGTTTACACCAACGGACAGGTTGGACGAAAAAACAGTTACTGGTAGGTAGTTTTAATAAAAATGGTGTTTACACCAACGGACAGATTGGACGAAAAAAACAGTTATCGGTAGGTAGTTTTAATAAAAATGGTGTTTACACCAACGGACAGGTTGGACGAAAAAATCCAAATTAGTTTTAACAAGAAATGGGATAACTGAAAAAAAAAAGTTATTACACACAGTATACATCAACAGAAGGGATGGACCAAACAAAACTTAGTAATGTTTAAACAAAAAATGGGGTTTACAGCAGCAATCAGCTTAGACAAAAAATAAAGTGGAGTATACACTCACAGTGAGGTTGAGGAAAAAAAAAAAAAATAAAAAAAAAATAAAAAAAATAAAAAAAAAAAAAAATTATTCTGATGTAAATGATGCATATAATGATGTCATTTTGATGGATAATGCAAAATGGTGATTATCATTAAAATTAGGCACCATAAATTCTCCATTCCAATAATCCATGGTCTGAGGAGTCTGAGGGCACCTATTATTTTGATCATTTGATTTTGATCAGTTGAATTTTCTTGGTATCAAAGTTTAATTTGATGTGTATTCTTTAACAGGAGACATAGAATACTGATTTAGAGATTCAACAGGGTCTGAACATAAGGTCTTCCTTAACTCAATTATGACAAATTTAAAATCTCAGTAAATTTGTTAAATGTTAAGTTTTTCACAAACTTGGTGATCCATTAAACCATTACAGTTTAACTTTATTGTTATTACATACAATATAACTCCTTAAGTAAAGTAGGTAGTCACACTTTTAATTTCTTTGACTTTGAAATTTTCCAATTTTTTTTTTAAATTTATTTTTTATTGTTTTAATTAATTAATTTATTTATTTATTTATTAATTTATTATTTTATTTTATTATTATTATTATTATAAGTATTATTATTATTATTATTATTATATTTTATTTATATAACATCTACTTTTCTAGATTATATCAAACAAATCGTAAAATTGAAGATTACTTTTTTCTGTTAATGTTTAAAAATCAATAAAAATTAAAGTTTAATCTTGTTTTAGACTCTCAGAATTGGAATAACAATTTTTACTCTGTCAGGGTTTTGACAGATATCCATGACTTGCAATGTAATATTTTTGGCTATTTTGCCTATCGATTCCATATTGCAAATATGCTTTTTTACAATTTTAATTTAAAGTGACAAATATGCATCTAAAATGATAAATATGCATTTTGACACTTTCACCTCATAAATTTAGGGGATAAGTGATTTAAACACAGCTACAGAAATAATGGCCAACTAGATGCTGAGTCATCTATGACTTACTGGTTCCTGGTCAGAGAATAAAGCTTATAACTTCTGTAATTCCAGCTATTGAAAATTTTTGAAAAAATAAAAATAAATATATAAATAATAATAATAAATAAATAAAAAGCAACAATAATAAAAATAAATAAATAAAAAGAAAATTTGAATAAGTTTCATTTTTCTTGATGGTTTTTCCCTGCCTGTTGGGCAAAACTAAAACCAGTAATGCTGATGCCAAATGTCAATTTCTGCTCCTAAAATATGTAATTTCAAGAACCTGTGATAAACCATAACAGCTTTTTTTTTCTTCACAATTCATGAATCAGCAAGAATCAAATTATAAAAGTTGCATAATATTGCCAATAGTTAGATATAATCATGTGAAATTATAAAACTGTTAAAAAATTCATATAGGAAGTGAGACAGAATCATAAGGAATACTCATAATTTTTATATGTATGGATTCAATAATCAATCTAATAATGCATGATTATTTACCAGAGGGAGGCAGCACTATTCCAAAACATTTATTGACTTGTTATCTTTTATCTCAAAGCCTAAACACTGTTTATTACATTGTGCAAGGAATGGTATCTACTTATTGATACAGGAATGATTTATTTAAAGATGCGGTAATCGGAGTTACGATAAATCAACATAGTCCCAGATAATTCATATTTACTGGTAATAAAAGTTAATTCATATTTAAAAGCCAAATCAATTTATTGGATAAAAATTCATATTTCTTGTCAAAATTCTACATCATGAAAATAATTTATAATTTCAGTTTGTATTAGAGTTAATTCATATTTCCTGTCCATTTCAATTTCATACAATTAATTCATACTTGCTATCTAAATCTATTAATGCTTTTTATTTTGTCAAAATCTATTCATATTTAACTTTTTTTTAAAAACATTTTTTTGTGAGGAGGGGTGGGGGTTAAAATCATTTTAACTTAATGAATCTTAAGCATTATTACACAACAAAGTGATGATGATATTTAATATTAACAATCCTAGAGGATTATGTGATACTCAGGTCATGAATGGGACAATATGGCCTAGCTATGGATTTTTCCTTTTTTATGTAAAATCAAACATAACAGAGGAAATAACTGGAAATGAGTGATAGTAACTCGACATTATTAAAGTTTCACTTCACCACCACTGCAAATTTGGTCGGCCCTTCCCATTTAGCTGGAAGGAGGGGCCTTGGTGACCAAATGATCAAAAGAAACACCTTACGTAAGCTGTAATAAAATTCTATAAAATATTTCTTCATAGATAATAAAATAACTAAAATGTTTACTCACAGTTTCCAGCGCTTGGAGTAGTTACATTAACAACATCAGCCAGGCCTTCTCCATTGCTGTTAGAAGCTTTTATAGACAAAACATATAACTGTGAGGACTGAAGTTGTCTGAATGTCCAATTTGTGATGTTCCCTCGGACCTCTAGGGTAACTGGATGGAGGGTAGAATGATTAACAGGGTGGAGGTTTAGTCTATATCCTAGCAATGGTCCATTGGTATACATTGGTGGTTGCCATGACACAGATATCACTGTTGGTGTGGGAACTGATACATCAGTGATTGTAGGTGCTGATGAAGGAGCTAAAAAAATCATTGATAAAAAATCTCAGTGAAAATTAGAACACTTGTACACTTCATTCAGCCATTATGATGTGTGTTCACATCTTTGACTGAAAAATAACAAGTTAAAGATTGATAGGGCACTTAGTGGCCAAGAAGTCTAAAGTGCCAGCATGGCATGGCACATTGGTCTAAAGCATGAGCTTAATCAAAGTGCCTCACAAATCTTAGGTTTGAATTTCACTCAGACAGAAGTTTACCTGTTGAAGGTTGGCCGTTTTTCTGGCACTCTGGTATCCTTCACCATCCCAGTACTGACCACCTTGACATAAGTTAAAGAATTTTGACTAGAGCATAAAACATCATTACTCAACTAAACCAAGTCCACTCAACTCAACCATAAGTCCACTTACAACCATGAGTCCACTCAACTCAACCATAAGTCCACTTACAACCCTGAGTCCACTCAACTCAACCCTGAGTCCACTCAACTAAACCAAGTCCACTCAACTCAACCAAAAGTCCACTTACAACCACGAGTCCACTCAACTCAACCATAAGTCCACTTACAACCATGAGTCCACTCAACTCAACCCTGAGTCCACTCAACTCAATCATAAGTCCACTTAACCCAACCATAAGTCCACTCAACTCAACCATAAGTCCACTCAACTCAAACCTGAGTCCACTCAACTCAACCATAAGTCCACTTAACCCAACCATAAGTCCACTCAGCTCAACTCTGAGTCCACTCAACTCCACTCTCTTACTAACAAAATTCTGATTTTCATTTCAGCAGCTTTACGTGTATAAAATACCTAGATATTTACCTCCATATGGTAAAGTTGTAATATTTAAAGAAGCTGGAGTGGCTAACATATCAGTTTTTGTAAGTACCAGCAAAATTTTAAACTACAAAGAAAATAAAAGCAAAAATATTTAATTATTTGATATTTTTGAAAATATGTATATAATAAAACTTTAAGTACAGGTGAGCTAAATATGGTTTTTAATTATTAATGCAAATTATTCTCAGTAATGTGTATAAATAACAATTTAACCATTCTTGTAAAATCTCTTAAATGCACTTTTTTCCTTGTCTCAAATGTATACATATGTGACATGTAAGCTGTGTTTACTTACTTATGATATTACAGTTCCAGATTGTGTATGCACTTTATATGTATTCATACACAAAGTCACATGGTTATTGTGATTTATTGTCAATATGAATGCAAAAGCTTCCTAGCTTGTTAAAATGGGTATTTTACACTGCAAATGAAAATATTGTGTATACATAACAACTAATATATTCTTACAAGTGAGATAAATACGGTTTATTAAAAAATAGTAAAGATTATTTACACTAATGTGTATCTACAGATAGACCTCTGTTTAGTTATTAATGACGACAAACTAATACCATCATACAATAGTAAGTATCGTTACCGAGTCCTTCAAGACCAATCTCAGGACAAATTACTTGTCAATAGATAATGGAGAACAGATATAGCCTCGAACACATCTGGTATAATCCATTACTATGACAGAACCGAATATATCGACTCAGTAAGATTATGATTAAAACAGCTAAGAACGAATTTGTCTTTTTTGTATGTTTAATGTCTATAAACAGCTTAGAGTAATTATCAAACCTTTTGTTTTTCAGAAATTAAAAACTTTAAATAAAAAAATAGTTGCAATAATGACTATATATGAATATATGCTTGATTTTGGTACAGTATTGAATGTATATTTTATAAAAAAACTGCAGTTCTGAAGTTCAGTGTATTGTAAAGATTTATCATAAGACATTTGTTCAATCAGTGTTTTGTTTTTAATTATAAATAGGATTTTATTAACAATCAAGGGAGAATTATATTTAAAAACATGATACAAAAAAGACTTTCAACTTCAAAATAGAATATTAATAAAAGAGGTGGTAATGTTATTAAGCGACTTTATAATGAGGTTTTACTGTTTACAACTGTGGCTATACTGGTCAACAGCTGAATACAAAACAAACAAACAAACTCAATGTCATTTTATAGATAATTTGTTGAAACTAAACAGATTTTCATACATGTTAATATTTCAACTCTACAGATACATAGGTTCTTTTGGATAAGCTCTGTTCAGAAAGCTAAATACTTCACTCTATGTCTAAAAATACTATTAAACTCCTTTTTAAAACTCAATTTCACAATTACATTTTACTGTTAAATTTCAATGTTCAAATTATAAATTTTACTTTCAATTTTTTGAAATTTAATTTTATTATAAAATTTAACATCCAAAATTTTAATTTTAATTTTAATTTCAATTTTTAAAATTTAATTTTATTATAATATTTAACATCCAAAATTTTAATTTTAATTTTACTTTCAATTTTTAAAATTTAATTTTATTATAATATTTAACATCCAAAATTTTAATTTTAATTTTAACTTCAATTTTTGAAATTTAATTTTATTATAATATTTAACATCCAAAATTTTAATTTCAATTTTTAAAATTTAATTTTATTATAATATTTAACATCCAAAATTTTAATTTTAATTTTAATTTCAATTTTTAAAATTTAATTTTATTATAATATTTAACATCCAAAATTTTAATTTTAATTTTAATTTCAATTTTTTAAATTTAATTTTATTATAATATTTAAAGTTCAAAATTAAAAATTAAATTTTTAATTTTTTAAATTTTTTATTTTAATTTTGATATGTAAAATAAGTACCTTGTAAGTAACATAAGGTCTAAGATGGTAGACTAGTATGTCTCCATTAGCATCTATCGTCGTGGTGTTGTCTATCGTCCAATCACTGTTGGTGTCTATATTTCTGATCTGTACATAGTATGTGACATTCGGGTGTATCACTCCATTCCAATGTAATGTCACTGAAGAATAACTCTTGGATTCTCTTTTGAGCTCCGGAGCAGGCAAGACACCAACTTCAGCTTAAAAAAAAGGGGAAAATTAAACATATAAGCAAGATTTTGTCAGTAATCCTCGTTTGAAATTTTGATTTTGTATCTGTATATGAAGTGTTCAATACAATCTGATGTCCAGGATCAGATGTTGTCATTGGCAAAATTACATGATCAAAAGCTTCATAATGTCATTTGACATTGTTTTTAGATCAAATACTTCATAACGTCATTTGACATTGTTTTCAGATCAAATGCTTCGTAATGTCATTTGACATTGTTTTCAGATCAAATGCTTCGTAATGTCATTTGACATTGTTTTCAGATCAAATGCTTCATAATGTCATTTGAAATTTTTTTCAGATCAAATGCTTCATAATGTCATTTGACATTGTTCTCAGATCAAATGCTTTGTAATGTCATTTGACATTGTTTTCTGATCAAATACTTTATAATGTCATTTGACATTGTTTTCAGATCAAATGCTTCATAATGTCATTGGACATTGTTTTCAGATCAAATGCTTTGTAATGTCATTGGACATTGTTTTCAGATCAAATGCTTCGTAATGTCATTTGACATTGTTTTCAGATCAAATGCTTCGTAATGTCATTGGACATTGTTCTCAGATCAAACGCTTTGTAATGTCATTTGTCATTGTTCTCAGATTAAATGCTTTGTAATGTCATTTGACATTGTTCTCAGATCAAATGCTTCATAATGTCATTTGACATTGTTTACAAATCAAATGCTTCGTGATTTCATTTGACATTGTTTTCAGATCAAATGCTTCATACTGTCATTTGATATTGTTCTCAGATCAAATGCTTTGTAATGTCATTTGACATTGTTCTCAGATATGCTTATAATGTCATTTGACATTGTTTTCAATTAGGCTGATTGTTCTTTCAATTAAAAATCACAAAATCAAACTGGTCACATGATAAACCATGCAGAACATATTAACACCTTTTGTTTCCCTTTTTAATTCCACCTCAACAAGTGACAACATATCATTGTTTCAGATTGTCTGTGGGCTAGGGTTATTATAACTGAAAATGATGTAAAGATAATCAAACCAAAGAATCAATTAAGAACGTTGCCTTTCTTGACACAAAGTTAATAACTTTATTCAAAAATGTGAATTATTGCCTTAAGGGTTATTTCCTTCTTTTTGTTTTAAAAGTTTATCTTTTAATTGCATAAAAATTGTAATTATTCTATAGGCACCCCAGTTTTCTCCAACCCCAAAACTACTGAGAGTCTCACCAGAAGTCAAGAATTTTGACTAAAATACCCTTATTCTTATACATTCTCTGTAAAACTGTGTTATTCTCTGACATAGTAAAAATCTTCCATAACGTTCTGCACAAATACTATTGGTAGTGATCAATTCAGTGAACCCCAATATCCCAAATTATAAGCAGCTGACATTTTTACAGCCCTGAAGCATGCAGGTCTCTACGTTCAACTCACAAATAAATAAAAGACAATGAAATGATACTATTTCTATCTCTTATAAAGATCTAAGACATATGTCTGAAAATGTGATGATTTCAAATTGACCAAGATTTAAGTCTTAAAACTTCACAAGCAGACAGGATATGAAGTTCTGATAGGAATAACAAATCAAGACTTTATGAGCGTATCATTCTATCTTAAATAAAGGCCCACATCATAGACATCATAATTACAATTGCTTCAAATTACCCAAGATTTATGTGACTGACACTTGGATGTAAATGTCTTGATTCTTGCATGCCAATACTACAATATTATGACAACCTTTGCTGGAGTACTTTTAATAAATGTTAAGACAATGACAACCAAGTCCAAACAAAAATGGTAGGGGCCACAGTAGATGAGTGGTTATGGCATTTGTCTTCAAACTCTCTGATGAAATATTAACGATATTAAAAACTGGTCTGGCTATTTTTAAGAGTCTACAAGACACAGTGCATTCATCTGCCCACACTCTGTATCAGGTGTACAGACATGGTTGATGTGATCCCTTCATTTAAATAGCTGAACACTAAGAATAACCTGATCATTAACCAAACAGATCACCAGTACCTAAATATCAGAAACTATAAATAAAGACTTACAAATCAAAACAAGAGTTACTGTTCCTGACAATTATTATACATCTCCCTGTCTGCAAAGTATGGTAAAAATTTGAAAGGAGTGGAGTAGATGGAATAAGGGGGAGTATTTTATCTAAACAGTCAGTAGAGGAAACCTGGGTACCTGGGGGTAAACCATCAAGTCCAATGAGTGAATCAAGGTAGAAATCTTGGAAATCAGTATTAGAATGAAAGAGAAAACTTGAATACCGACAGTAAACTACCAACTGTTACTTAGTTGTTACTCTTCAAGTTACTTGAATTAGAAATCAAAACAATTAGTTTTGATATGGTAGAGAAAACCAGAATACCTGGATAACACCAGAATACCTGGAGTTAAACCAGAATACCTGGAGTAAAACCAGAATACCTGGAGATAAACCAGAATACCTGGAGATAAACCAGAATACCTGGAGAAACCAGAATACCTGGAGTAAAACCAGAATACCTGGAGTAAAACCAGAATACCTGGAATAAAACCAGAATACCTTGAGTGAAACCAGAATACCTGGAGTAAAACCAGAATACCTGGGGTAAAACCAGAATACCTGGAGTTAAACCAGAATACCTGGAGTAAAACCAGAATACCTGGAGTAAAACCAGAATACCTGGAGGTGAACCAGAATACCTGGAGTAAAACCAGAATACCTGGAGTAAAACCAGAATACCTGGAGTTAAACCAGAATACCTGGAGATAAACCAGAAAACCTGGAGATAAACCAGAATACCTGGAGTAAAACCAGAGTACCTGGAGTAAAACCAGAATATCTGGAGTTAAACCAGAATACCTGGAGTAAAACCAGAATACCTGGAGTAAAACAAGAATACCTGGAATAAAACCAGAATACCTGGAGTGAAACCAGAATACCTTGAGTAAAACCAGAATACCTGGAGTAAAACCCAGAATACCTGGAGTAAAACCAGAATACCTGGAGTAAAACCAGAATACCTGGAATAAAACCAGAATACCTGGAGATAAACCAGAACACCTGGAGTATAACCAGAATACCTGGAGTTAAACCAGAATACCTGGAATAAAACCAGAATACCTGGAGTTAAACCAGAATACCTGGAGTAAAACCAGAATACCTGGAGTAACACCAGAATACCTGGAGTTAAACCAGAATATCTGAAGTAAAACTAGAATACCTGGAATAAAACCAGAATACCTGGAGTAAAACCAGAATACCTGGAGTAAAACCAGAATACCTGGAGTAAAACGAGAATACCTGCAGTTAAACCCGAATACCTGGAATAAAACCAGAATACCTGGAGTAAAACCAAAATATCCGGAGTAAAACCAGAATACCTGGAATAAAACCAGAATACCTGGAGTAAAACCAGAATACCTGGAGTTAAACCAGAATACCTGGAGTAAAACAAGAATACCTGGAGTAAAACCAGAATACCTGGAATAAAACCAGAATACCTTTAGTGAAACCAGAATACCTGGCATAAAACCAGAATACCTGGAATAAAACCAGAATACCTGGAGTTAAACCAGAATACCTGGAATAAAACCAGAATACCTGGAGTTAAACCAGAATACCTTGAATAAAACCAGAATACCTGGAATAAAACCAGAATACCTGGAGTTAAACCAGAATACCTGGAATAAAACCAGAATACCTGGAATAAAACCAGAATACCTGGAGTTAAACCAGAATACCTGAAATAAAACCAGAATACCTTGAGTTAAACCAGAATACCTTGAATAAAACCAGAATACCTGGAATAAAACCAGAATACCTGGAGTTAAACCAGAATACCTGGAATAAAACCAGAATACCTAGAATAAAACCAGAATACCTGTAGTTAAACCAGAATAACTGGAATAAAACCAGAATACCTGGAGTAAAACCAGAATACCTGGAATAAAACCAGAATACCTGGAGTAAAAACCAGAATACCTGGAGTAAAAACCAGAATACCTGGAGTTAAACCAGAATACCTGCAGTAAAACCAGAATACCTGGAGTTAAACCAGAATACATGGAGTAAAACCAGAATACCTGGAGTTAAACCAGAATACATGGAGTAAAACCAGAATACCTGGAGTAAAACCAGAATACCTTGAGATAAACCAGAATACCTGGAGTAAAACCAGAATACCTGGAGTAAAAACCAGAATACCTGGAGTTAAGCCAGAATACCTGGAGTAAAACCAGAATACCTGGAGTTAAACCAGAATACCTGGAGTAAAACCAGAATATCTGGAGTTAAACCAGAATACCTGGAGTAAAACCAGAATACCTGGAGTTAAACCAGAATACCTGCAGTAAAACCATTACACTGGAGTAAAACCAGAATACCTGGAGTAAAACCAGAATACCTGCAGTAAAACCAGAATACCTGGAGTTAAACCAGAACACCTGGAGTAAAACCAGAATACCTGGAGTAAAACCAGAATACCTTGAGTAAAACCAGAATACCTGGAGTAAAACCAGAATACCTGGAGTAAAACCAGAATACCTGAAGTTAAACCGGAATACCTGGAGTAAAACCAGAATTCCTGGAGTTAAAACCAATGCATCAGCAAGTTTCTTGAACTAAAAGATTAAACTTGGCTTTAATATTGGAACAAATAATAACTTTGGAAAGGAAGCTTGTAACCCAGTCTCCACATCTTTATCACAAGGTGACAAAAAGTAAGATAAGTAAGGAAAGAATGTTTTGTTTGTGTACTGGGTCTATGTATTGGTAATAAATAATAAATGTCTATAATAAACCAGTCAGTCTTATTATTTATCAATTGGATGGTAAGAGTTGTGTAAATAAGTTTCATTAGAAGTGACTGGATCTGTAGTAGTTTTCCAAAATACTTAGTTATAATCACTATTATTGTCTCAAAGGAGTTAAATTTTAGTGAAGTGGAGTGGAGAATTGGTGTTTTACGCCCCAGTCAAAATTCTTTCATTATTTCAAGACAGTCAGTTTTGGGATGGTGGAGAAAAATGGAGTGCCCAGAAAAAACCACCAACCTTCAACAAGCGAACTGACAAACTTTCTCACACTAGGATCTGTCCCAGATGAGATTTGAGAGGCGCTATGATCCATAAGCATGGGCTTTAGACAACTTGGCCACTGAAAGGGGTATTAACTCTGATCATAAACTTAGTAAAGACAAAAAAATATAAATAAATAAAAATAATAATAAAAAAAAAATTAATTAAATTAAAAAGAAAAAAAAAAGACAAGCTTTATTGTTATCAGGGTATCCCTTCTTCTACTCAATAAAAAAACCTTATAGCCAAAACTACAACTAAAGTCCAAAAACTTGTAATTAAAATCTGTTAATATTTAGCCATTAAAAAGACATTAATTGTCTAAAATTTTTTACACTGGACATCGATAACAAGGAAAACCTTTTTTGAAATATTTTCTGTGAGCAAAAACTGATCTCAAAAAGAAATAAATAAATAAAAATAAAAAATAAAATATAAATAAACAGCTGCGCCTGGAGCGCATGATACGCACATCAGATATTTAAACTTCTTTTTTAATGTCTCAAACAACTAGACATTTAGCTGAAACATATTTTTTTTAAAACAAAAGTAGCAAATTTATTTCTCAATGTTCATTCACAAACCTTTTTGATTATAGGACAAATATAACACAAAAGTTTCTAAAAAAAAGTTCAAATGATTTCTGAGTTACAACATGCAAAAAATTGCCTGAAATTTGACAATTAAAGGCCAATAACTCTACAACAAGAAAACATATGAATCTCAAAAATAATAGGGAGCTCTCTGCCATGGATACCAATATAACACAAAAGTTTCATTCAAATTGTTCAAAGCATTTTTGAGTTATTGTACAACATGCAAAAAAATGCCTAAAATTTGACAATTAAAGGCCAATAACTCCGCAGTGAGAAAACATACGAATCTCAAAAACGAAAGGGAGCTTTCTGCCTTAGATACAAACATTTCACAAAAGTTTCATTAAAATTGCTCAAAGCATTCTTGAGTTAGTGTACCACGTGTGGACATACAGACGGACGGACTGTGCCATACCATAATACGTCCCGTCATAGACGGGCATATAAAAAGAAATTTCTTTTAAAATTTAAAATTAATAAATAAATAAATAAATAAATTTAAGTAACTAAATATACAAATTATTTTAAAATAAATAAATAAATAAATTATAAAAAATAAATAAAAAAACAATATTGACAAATCAATCAATCAATCTATTTTGAACCAAGAGTACACTAGTTATAAGGTATCCTTTATTAACCAGTGTGTCTGAACGTGTGCCTGGGAACGGTTACGAGTGTAAAGGATTGATTGGATAAGACATAATCATGTACCGTTAGAAGTTTGCCAAATCATTATGTCATTAATCAATATTTTTGTCTGAAGGAAGTTTAATTTCAAAGTAATTCTAACACTATGGTATAAGATCATATATTAAAAGAAAATATGATAAAACAAGCTATCAGATAAACAGCAGTGTACCAGACCTGAAAGACATGCATATAAAAAAACTACAAATAAATCTGTCCCAAAACATCTTAAACATTTGTCTATGGTTTTAAACTTTTATTGAAAATTCCTTTATACATTTTTACAAAAACCTGTAATATTTTTCATAAAACAAAATTTTTAACATTTTTCAATTAAAATCTTATTTAAAACATTTAAAGTTTGTACATAAAATTAAATCAAATTTGTCACATTTGTCCATCAAAAAAGTCATAAAAATCTTTGATATCTCTCCTTAAAATTTTCATCAAATTTTTCAACATATCCTCATAAAAATTATACAAATTTATTATTTTTTTTGTTAAAATTTTTTTTTTCTTTTTTTCTTTTACTAATAAAAGTTTTTCACCATAATTTTTTACATTCGTCCATAAAAATCATTCAAAATCTTTTCACCTAAAAACTTGAACCAAAAACTTTAACCACTCGACAGTGACTCAAGCTCTAGTGCCTGTGTGATCAGGTTTGATGCCTGTGGCGATGACCCAAACTCTAATGCCTTTGTGATCAACTTTAATGTCTGTGCTGATGACCCAAACTCTAATGCCTGTGTGATCAGGTTTGATGCCTGTGACGATGACCAAAACTCTAATGCCTGTGTGATCAGGCTTGATGCCTATGGTGATGACCAAAACTCTTAGCCTGTGTGATCAGGTTTGATGCCTGTGGCAATGACCTGCAATGACCTGAACTTTAATGCCCGTGTGATCAGGTTTGATGCCTGTGATGATGACCCAAACTCTAATGCCTGTGTAATCAGGTTTGATGCCTGTGGCAATGACCCAAACTCTAATGCCTGTGTGATCAGGTTTGATGCCTGTGTCAATGACCTGAACTCTAATTCCCCTGTGATCAGGTTTGATGCCTGTGACAATGACCCAAACTCTAATGCCTGTGTGATCAGGTTTGATGCCTGTAGCAGACCCAAACTCTAATGCATGTGTGATCAGGTTTGATGTCTGTGCTGATGACCTGAACTCTAATGCCTGTGTGATCATGTTTGATGCCTGTGGCGATGACCCAAACACTAATGCCTTTGTGATCAAGTTTGATGTCTGTGGCGATGACCCAAACTCTAATGCCTGTGTTATCAGGTTTGATGCCTGTAGCAGACCCAAACTCTAATGCCCGTGTGATCAGGTTTGATGTCTGTGCTGATGACCCAAACTCTAATGCCTGTGTGATCAGGTTTGATGCCTGTGGTGATGACCTGAACTCTAATGCCTATGTGATCAGGCTTGATGCCTATGGCGATGACCAAAACTCTAATGCCTGTGTGATCAGGTTTGATGCCTGTGTCAATGACCTGAACTCTGATGCCTGTGTGATCAGGTTTAATGCCTGTGACAATGACCCAAACTCTAATGCCTATGTGATCAGGCTTAATGCCTATGGCGATGACCAATACTCTAATGCCTGTGTGATCAGGTTTGATGCCTGTGTCAATGACCTGAACTCTGATGCCCGTGTGATCAGGTTTAATGCCTGTGACGATGACCCAAACTCTAATGCCTATGTGATCAGGCTTAATGCCTATGGCGATGACCCAAACTCTAATGCCTGTGTGATCAGGTTTGATGCCTGAAGCAGACCCAAACTCATGCCTGTGTGATTAGGTTTGATGCCTGTGGTGATGACCAGAGTTCTAATGCCTGTGTGATCAGGCTTGATGCCTGTGGTGATGACCTGAACTCTGATGTCTGTGTAATCAGGATTGATGCCCTAGTGATGACCCGAATTCTACTGCCTGTATGATAAGGTTTGATGCCTGTGGTGATGACCAGAGTTCTGATGCCTGTGTGATCAGGCTTGATGCCTGTTGTTATGACCTGAACTCTAATGCCTTTGTGATCATGTTTGATGCCTGTGGTGATGACCCAAATTCTATTGCCTGTGTGATCAGGCTTGATGCCTGTGGTGATGAACTGAACTTTAATGCCTGTGTGATCAGGTTTGATGCCTGTGGTGATGACCTGTACTCTAATGCCTGTGTGATCAGGTTTGATGCCTGTAGCAGGCCCAAACTCATGCCTGTGTGATCAGGTTTGATGCCTGTGGTGATGACCCAAACTCTATTGCCTGTGTGATCAGGTTTGATGCCTGTAGCAGACCCAAACTCATGCCTGTGTGATCAGGTTTGATGCCTGTGGTGATGACCTGTACTCTGATGCCTGTGTGATCAGGTTTGATGCCTGTGGTGATGACCTGTACTCTAATGCCTGTGTGATCAGGTTTGATGCCTGTGGTGATGACCTGAACTCTACTGCCTGTGTGATCAGGTTTGATGCCTGTGGTGATGACCTGAACTCTGATGCCTGTGTGATCAGGTTTGATGCCTGTGGTGATGACCCAAACTCTAATGCCTGTGTGATCAGGTTTAATGCCTGTGGTGATGACCTGTACTCTACTGCCTGTGTGATCAGGTTTGATGCCTGTGGCAATGACCCAAACTCTAATGCCTGTGTGATCAGGTTTGATGCCTGTGGTGATGACCTGAACTTTAATGCCTGTGTGATCAGGTTTGATGCCTGTGGTGATGACCAGTACTCTAATGCCAGGGTGATCAGGTTTGATGCCTATGGTGATGACCTGAACTCTACTGCCTGTGTGATCAGGTTTGATTGCCTGTGGTGATGACCTGTACTCTACGGCCTGTGTGATCAGGTTTGATGCCTGTGGTGATGACCTGAACTCTGATGCCTGTGTGATCAGGTTTGATGCCTGTGGTGATGACCCAAACTCTAATGCCTGTGTGATCAGGTTTGATGCCTGTGGTGATGACCTGAACTCTACTGCCTATGTGATCAGGTTTGATGCCTGTGGCAATGACCCAAACTCAAATGCCTGTGTGATCAGGTTTGATGCCTGTGGTGATAACCTGAACTCTGATGCCAGTGTGATCAGGTTTGATGCCTGTGGTGATGACCTGTACTCTAATGCCTGTGTGATCAGGATTGATGCCTGTGGTGATAACCTGAACTCTGATGCCTGTGTGATCAGGTTTGATGCCTGTGGTGATGACCTGTACTCTACTGCCTGTGTGATCAGGTTTGATGCCTGTAGCAGACCCAAACTCTTATGCCTGTGTGATCAGGTTTGATGCCTGTGGTGATGACCTGTACTCAAATGCCTGTGTGATCAGGTTTAATGCCTGTGGTGATGACCTGTACTCTGATGCCTGTGTGATCAGGTTTGATGCCTGTGGTGATGACCTGTACTCTGATGCCAGTGTATTCAGGTTTGATGCCTGTGGTGATGACCTGAACTCTAATGCCTGTGGAATCAGGTTTGATGCCTGTGATGATAACCTGTACTCTGATGCCAGTGTGATCAGGTTTGATGCCTGTGGTGATGACCTGTACTCTGATGCCAGTGTGATCAGGTTTGATGCCTGTGGTGATGACCTGTACTCTAATGCCTGTGTGATCAGGTTTGATGCCTGTGATGATAACCTGTACTCTGATGCCAGTGTGATCAGGTTTGATGCCTGTGGTGATGACCTGAACTCTGATGCCTGTGTGCTCAGGTTTGATGCCTGTGGTGATGACCTGAACTCTAATGCCTGTGTGATCAGGTTTGATGCCTGTGATGATAACCTGTACTCTGATGCCAGTGTGATCAGGTTTGATGCCTGTGGTGATGACCTGTACTCTAATGCCTGTGTGATCAGGTTTAATGCCTGTGATGATAACCTGTACTCTGATGCCAGTGTGATCAGGTTTGATGCCTGTGGTGATGACCTGTACTCTAATGCCTGTGGAATCAGGTTTGATGCCTGTGATGATAACCAGTACTCTGATGCCAGTGTGATCAGGTTTGATGCCTGTGGTGATGACCTGTACTCTAATGCCAGTGTGATCAGGTTTGATGCCTTTGGTGATAACCTGAACTCTGATGCCAGTGTGATCAGGTTTGATGCCTGTGGTGATGACCTGAACTCTTATGCCTGTGTGATCAGGTTTGATGCCTGTGGTGATGACCTGTACTCTGATGCCAGTGTGATCAGGTTTGATGCCTGTTATGATAACCTGTACTCTAATGCCTGTGTGATCAGGTTTGATGCCTGTGGTGATGACCTGAACTCTAATGCCTGTGGAATCAGGTTTGATGCCTGTGATGATAACCTGTACTCTGATGCCAGTGTGATCAGGTTTGATGCCTGTGGTGATGACCTGTACTCTGATGCCAGTGTGATCAGGTTTGATGCCTGTGGTGATGACCTGTACTCTAATGCCTGTGTGATCAGGTTTGATGCCTGTGATGATAACCTGTACTCTGATGCCAGTGTGATCAGGTTTGATGCCTGTGGTGATGACCTGAACTCTGATGCCTGTGTGCTCAGGTTTGATGCCTGTGGTGATGACCTGAACTCTAATGCCTGTGTGATCAGGTTTGATGCCTGTGATGATAACCTGTACTCTGATGCCAGTGTGATCAGGTTTGATGCCTGTGGTGATGACCTGTACTCTAATGCCTGTGTGATCAGGTTTAATGCCTGTAAGATAACCTGTACTCTGATGCCAGTGTGATCAGGTTTGATGCCTGTGGTGATGACCTGTACTCTAATGCCAGTGTGATCAGGTTTGATGCCTGTGGTGATGACCTGTACTCTAATGCCTGTGGAATCAGGTTTGATGCCTGTGATGATAACCAGTACTCTGATGCCAGTGTGATCAGGTTTGATGCCTGTGGTGATGACCTGTACTCTAATGCCAGTGTGATCAGGTTTGATGCCTTTGGTGATAACCTGAACTCTGATGCCAGTGTGATCAGGTTTGATGCCTGTGGTGATGACCTGAACTCTTATGCCTGTGTGATCAGGTTTGATGCCTGTGGTGATGACCTGTACTCTGATGCCAGTGTGATCAGGTTTGATGCCTGTTATGATAACCTGTACTCTAATGCCTGTGTGATCAGGTTTGATGCCTGTGGTGATGACCTGAACTCTAATGCCTGTGGAATCAGGTTTGATGCCTGTGATGATAACCTGTACTCTGATGCCAGTGTGATCAGGTTTGATGCCTGTGGTGATGACCTGTACTCTGATGCCAGTGTGATCAGGTTTGATGCCTGTGGTGATGACCTGTACTCTAATGCCTGTGTGATCAGGTTTGATGCCTGTGATGATAACCTGTACTCTGATGCCAGTGTGATCAGGTTTGATGCCTGTGGTGATGACCTGAACTCTGATGCCTGTGTGCTCAGGTTTGATGCCTGTGGTGATGACCTGAACTCTAATGCCTGTGTGATCAGGTTTGATGCCTGTGATGATAACCTGTACTCTGATGCCAGTGTGATCAGGTTTGATGCCTGTGGTGATGACCTGTACTCTAATGCCTGTGTGATCAGGTTTAATGCCTGTAAGATAACCTGTACTCTGATGCCAGTGTGATCAGGTTTGATGCCTGTGGTGATGACCTGTACTCTAATGCCTGTGGAATCAGGTTTGATGCCTGTGATGATAACCAGTACTCTGATGCCAGTGTGATCAGGTTTGATGCCTGTGGTGATGACCTGTACTCTAATGCCAGTGTGATCAGGTTTGATGCCTTTGGTGATAACCTGAACTCTGATGCCAGTGTGATCAGGTTTGATGCCTGTGGTGATGACCTGAACTCTTATGCCTGTGTGATCAGGTTTGATGCCTGTGGTGATGACCTGTACTCTGATGCCAGTGTGATCAGGTTTGATGCCTGTTATGATAACCTGTACTCTAATGCCTGTGTGATCAGGTTTGATGCCTGTGGTGATGACCTGAACTGTAATGCCTGTGTGATCAGGTTTGATGCCTGTGGTGATAACCTGTACTCTGATGCCAGTGTGATCAGGTTTGATGCCTGTGGTGATGACCTGTACTCTGATGCCAGTGTGATCAGGTTTGATGCCTGTGGTGATGACCTGTACTCTGATGCCAGTGTGATCAGGTTTGATGCCTGTGGTGATAACCTGTACTCTGATGCCAGTGTGATCAGGTTTGATGCCTGTGGTGATGACCTGTACTCTGATGCCAGTGTGATCAGGTTTGATGCCTGTGGTGATGACCTGTACTCTGATGCCTGTGTGATCAGGTTTGATGCCTGTTATGATAACCTGTACTCTAATGCCTGTGTGATCAGGATTGATGCCTGTGGTGATAACCTGTACTCTGATGCCTGTGTGATCAGGTTTGATGTCTGTGGTGATGACCTGAACTCTAATGCCAGTGTGATCAGGTTTGATGCCTGTGGTGATGACCTGAACTCTAATGCCTGTGTGATCAGGTTTGATGCCTGTGGTGGTGACCCAAACTCTAATGCCTGTGTGATCAGGTTTGATGCCTGTGGTGATGACCTGTACTCTAATGCCAGTGTGATCAGGTTTGATGCCTGTGGTGATAACCTGTACTCTGATGCCTGTGTGATCAGGATTGATGCCTGTGGTGATAACCTGTACTCTGATGCCTGTGTGATCAGGTTTGATGTCTGTGGTGATGACCTGAACTCTAATGCCAGTGTGATCAGGTTTGATGCCTGTGGTGATAACCTGTACTCTATTGCCTGTGTGATCAGGATTGATGCCTGTGGTGATAACCTGTACTCTATTGCCTGTGTGATCAGGTTTGATGCCTGTGGTGATGACATATGAGCTTTACTGTACTTAATATCAAACAGCTAACAAACAATTCAAAAAATCATTGCAAGGAAACAAGAAAACATTATCTTAAGATAAAATATGGATTTACATTTCCCTTTTCCAACTGGATTTAGACATGATTTAATGCTGATCAATGTGCCAAGTGGTCAGGAAGTGATTTATTTACATTGGTAACCCTGTTGTCAAATCATGGCTTTGTATACTTATCAACTTAGAACTGTTTATAGACACACACATAATACGGTAAGATTGCATAGTCAAAGTGTTCAAAAACGGCAACTTTATATCTAACCATTAATGATAAGCTTACTACTGAGTTACCAGTTAACTAATCATGACAAATCCTGAATATCTTGAAAAATGGACTTTTTTAAATTATCCTCTCGCCCACAGATTAAATGTTCTAAAAACAAACTCCTACACCATTAAATGTAGATCAGTTTTACTTATATTACCCAATTAGAAGTCATTGTATCCTTAAGCGAGATATGTGATTTCTATATAAAAAACTGGTAAACCATACAAAAACATTGGTAAATCAATCATTCTTAAAGCTTCTGTCCAAAGGAAATGTAGATCTGAAATGTAGCTAATGTATTTAAGTACATAACTACATAATCAATTACATCAGTGAGATTAAGAAAAGAAAGAACCCAGAAACAATTAAGCATTGAATCTCATTTCATTTGGGTCATGGAGATATAACCTGAATGTACGCTGTGCACACTGTGTAATCCGTGTAGCATGAGAGAATAAATTTATGCAATTACTTCAAGACAAGGAATTTTTGCTTTTGAACCAATAAAATCATTAGAAATTTGTCCTATTAAATTATTGTGGTTTGAAATCAACTGGTTGAGGGGAAAAGTCACCCTTAGAAAATATAGTTAAACAACAAATAAAGTTATAAACCACCCATAGGCAATGGAGTGATATATATATATACATGTATATATATATATATATATATATATATATATATATATATATATATATATATATATATATATATATATATATATATAATAGAACTCAATACGGACTATGTTTGAATAAATGCCATATATGGTAATAAAATAAATTATTATGACATACCTAAATAAAAGCTTAAAAGTAAAATATAGTATAAGTCAAAAAAGAAAAACAAGAGGCCCATGGGCCAAAAATTGCAAAGTGAAATATACAATGTCTAAATTACAAAAACTTTCAAAATTGTCTTAAGTTTAGAACTGCCATAATAGTTAATCAGAAATATCTAGTCATAATTCATTTAGAAATAAGTAGCTAATATGCATGTAGTAACTATAGTACAATGAATAATTTCAACATCATTAACCATTTCAGTATGGTTATGCAGCTATGTCCTTGACCTTTGAACCTATGACCTTCAACCAGATATTAAAATTATCATAATAGCGATACCTACAACATTCTAATACATGTGTATGCAAAAAGTTAACAGTTTTTAAAACAATTTACAATTTAAGAGGTCTTATGCAGCTATGACCTTGACCTTTGAACCAATGACCTTAAACCATATATCAAAATGATTGTCATATCAATACCTACAATATTCTAATATACATGCCTATACACAATGTTAAAAGTTTTCAAGATAATTAATAATTTAAGCCATCTTATGCAGCTATGACCTTGACCTATGACTTTGGATTATGAATCAAAATGACCATCATGTCAATACCTACAATAAACTGAAAATCCCATGCCATTATCACCTGAAATGTTAAAAAAATAGATTTTCATCAAAGGTCAAAACCCAGAACATGACCTTCATCTTTGACCTTGACACCATTTCAAAGAAAATAGCAAGACATGGTCAACAGTGAAAATTCCATACAATTGTTCTTCAGCTGTTGTTGAGTTATAAAAATAAATGTCTAATTTTACAAATTAAGAAACTTAGGCAAAAATGGCGTAACCTATTTTACGTCCAACTTTCATGAAAAACAAAATTTCTATGTTCCAAGGTATGCAAAATCCAAATACTCAAACAAAATGTATGCTTTGGTTTATGAGAGGAAAATTTTTTGTGTTTTGGCTAGGCATGATAATCACTACGTTTTGGCTAGGCTTGATAATCACTACGTTTTGGCTAGGCATGATAATCACTAAGTTTTATCAAATTTTGCCCAGTAGTTTAGAGGAGATGATTAAAATGTAAAGTTTATGCACGACACACAACAGACGTTGACGTCGGACAAGGAACCGTGATAGATTGCAATATCTCATCTGAGCTTACAGCTCAGGTGAGCTAAAAAATGTCTAAATTAATATAACTGCTTGGCAAAACTATTTCTGTCCATCTAATAAAGATTTATTGAATCTTTAAAATCTGATAAAGGAGAAAAATGTCACTGGCAAATAATAAATAAATCAGAAATGTCCAAACTCAGACATATAAAAAAATTCAGTTGCTAGTTGATTGGTTGATAATAATGTTGTTTAATGTTGTGTAGGAAAATTTTTAGTTATAATTCATGATAATGTTAATTTATTAATCTCTAAGGATTAATCCAAAAACCAGTTTGTATATTTGTAAGATATGCAATTAAGTATTATGGTCTGTGTTGTAATAATTTGAACTCAGGTGAACTCAGATAAACTCAGGTAAACTTTTTTTAAGGTGTTAGCTCATTAAGTCAGTAAGCCACAAGAAGCACATATAGAGCTGTGTACATGTATTTCACAAATTTCCCCTTTTTCTTAGAATTAACTCACTTTTGATTCTTTTTCAAACATAAGAGGAAATAGTGAGTGTCTCACAGTCAAAATCATTTTTTATGCGAAACATTATAAGCTGCACATCAAAAGATCTATGCAGAAAAATGGGGAACTAAAAAGACTTTTTTCTAATTTTGAACAAAAATTTGAAAATGTTCCAAGTACACAGCTATATAGGAAATATATATGCAAAATCAAGCCTTTGCCATCGTTTTAATTAAAAACTTGACACAGTTTGAAAGTTTGTATGTTAAAACTTCAGGTTTTAATTAATACTAAATATGTTTTAGTACAGATGTGTACCATAGTTTTAGTAAAATTTTGTATTTGTATGTCATTTTTCCAGAAGGATCACCTGTACAGTGTAATTAATACAACTTTAAACAGTTATATTCCAATTACCTGTACTTAACACTATTCTTATTAAAACAATCAACAAATTACCTGCTATTTTATCTGTGTATAATTTTAATGCATCACCACATCCTTGAACGCAGTATTGTCTCTGAAAATAAGAAAAGAATCATATTATAAAACAAGTAATACAGGTACAGTTATACCCCAGTCAAGAATCACTGATATCAAGGTGGGCATTTCTGGAAGGGGGGGGGGGGGGGGGGGGGGGCTATCCAGAGAAAACCACTATCTTTGACTGATATTAAGGTGGGCATTTCGGGGGGGGGGCTACCCATCTGGTAAGTGACCAGACAAACTTTCACATTTTAGGATCAAGTTAAATTTGAACTTGAGTATTAATTATTAATGTGATCAATAGCTGCTTTAAACCACTTAACCTTCCAAACCCTGGCAAGAGTAATGGTTTATTCATGGATATAATTTTTGTTTTTTGGTGTTCAGCACACACAACTAAAAGCCCCTGTCTGGATGAGTCCAGTCACTTGTCACAGGGGTGAGTTATTTCTGTAACTGTATTCACTTCATTAAAACTGAAACATTTGTATCCACATACATAAATCTGTACTAACTGAAGACTTAAGCAAATGGTCCAAGATCATCATCATCATCATCATTATCATCATCATCATCATCATTATCATCATCATCATCATCATCATCATCATCAGTTTTTTTTGTTATTAATGTGCAGGTTCAGAAGCATTGTCTACACTAGTAGGCTCCCTTCCAGATGACTGGCTAAGCTGCATGCATGGCAGATTTCAGCCCATGTCTCAAATTCTTTAAATCATGAGGGAGGGGAAGGGTTGGACTTTGGTAGCTTCCACTCTCAACAATATCTCTCTCTCTCTCTCTCTCTCTCTCTCTCTCTCTCTCTCTCTCTCTCTCTCTCTCTCTCTCTCCGTTAGCTCTTTCCAAGACATCTTTGGACAGCCAACACCTCTCTTTCCAGCAACTTTTAAATCACTTGCACACTTGATTGCACTGCTGAATCTTAAACATGTCCATACCAGTGGACAAACTTATTTAATGTGTCTCACTCTTATCTTGGTACAAGATAAACATGGCTAAAAAAATATAAGAGGGCAGATAAATAAGCTATCTTACATAGAACCACTATGGTAGCTCATTTATTAGTGTTCACTTCATATAATGGAGAAAAGAGGCCAGGTCTGATCAAGACTTGAAAAAAGGAAGTGACCATTTTTTTAGCAAGCACATAGCATTCAAAAACAAAGGCCCCATTTCACAGCAGGCATGGCATTCTAAAGAACCTGCCCTGCTCATTGCCCTGAGTGCACTGTTAAGGTAAAAATTTCTGCCATTTCACCTGTAACTTGTGATGTCTTGATATAAGTTAAATATTATTGACTAAATATCTGACTGACCCTATTTAAAACAATAAAAAAATCCCAAAAACCACATAAAACAAGCATCAAAATCACAGTTAAAAGCCATACTGGTATATTAATAAAGTATATTTGTGAAATTTTCCTACTTTTCATTGTTAAAGCTAGCAAATATTTGATACAAGGCCTAGGACAATTTCAAGTTTTAAAACATGCCAAAAGGAAAAAATTTGTCAAATTATTTTTCAAATACAGAATCAAGTGATATTGTACTGACTTGTATTTGTTTTCCAATCTGTGAGCCTCTGGACTTGTCTAAATCAGAATATATAACCTCATACACCAAATGATACTGATATCCATAGTTCAGTAACAATAATATTAATTCAATAAAATCCCATCATATCAGAGACACATTTCTTTTGTTGTAGGGCCCACATTAATGGAAAATGAAATTGCATATTAAAGTTAAGTACCATTAAACACAATTTCAAGATAAAATGTTCAAACACACATATTAGAAAACTGACAAAGATAAATATTATATGTCCGTTACACAGACAAGTTGGACCCCAGTCAGTCACGGATTTCCTACTCGTCTTTTGTAAGAAGTTATCATTTGTAAGGTGTCAGTGAGAGGTATTAGATTTTTGTTGTTTTCTGTCTGTTGATATATGTGTAAACACTGCCAACTGTGATATAGATGAAGAGATTTATATAGAAACATTGTTTTATTACAGCAAGTTTTGAGAGGTTAATTCAAAAACGACATCAATACACCAATTCTGACGTATTGATTCAAATTATACTTATAAAGAACAACATTTAACTGGGAATCTTAGTCGTTATTTTTCATTCATCTTTGATTCTGCTATAAAACTTTGAATGTTTCTCTGCACAGACACTTCTAATCATCAAAAATATTTACAATCCTCAAATTATTTTTTGTTACTGAGTTAACAATGCTTTTTCAAAGATACACTCTGTTACAGTAATTAAATGCATACTAATGGATCCACAGACATCAGTCCGTCTAGGTTCCAACCCCACATGTGCAGATCTTTGTTCTCTTTTTTATTTTTACAAATGTATTTTTTCATTTTTGTGTATTTATCATTGTTTAATTATATATATATTTTCCTTTTTTTTTTTTTGGAAGTGACTGTTAATATTTTCCATTTTCAATCTTTTACAAAAAGAGAAAAATAACATTCCAGAACAGACTGTTTTGATATAGGTGAATGAAATCTTGACTGAGGCGTAAAACACCACTACTCTACTGCACTCCTCTTATACAAGTACATATGTACTTAATTTTGATTTTAAAAGTTTTTCTTTGAGCTTATAATTGTCTTAGACCTAATATTTCTAACATCATTTGTCAATCGACTAAAATGAGGAAACGGCTAACAATCAAACTCCTCTTAAAGAACTCAACTTACAAGGTTTATATCATAAGCTTAATCTTGTTGTTGTAAAATAACAATAAAACTTCCTCTTTATGATAAAAATGTCTGACCATTCAATTAGTAAAGTTCTTATCTGTTAAAGCCCATTTGTATGGTCAAATAAAAATTGAACATGGGAATTCTGAATTACGGCTAAACTGTCTGATCTAAGAATATCAAAATTAACTTCCGACGCCACGCCGTTTGCTTCTGTAAGTGAACACACGGGAATTCACTGTTACAGCTGATTCATGGGAAAATTTTAAATAATTTGAGTCAATAAAGATCACCAAGGGGGACAATATTAAACATGTCCTTTTATCATTTAATTTATGGCTTTTATTAAAAAGTACTGGTACATGCATTTTATAGATAGCAAACCACTGCACTGTACAGGAAGCCAGTTGAATGAGAAGTCCTAATTTTTTATTTATCAGTTTCATGCAGATGACATCATTTCTGATATCTAATGGGAAAAACCGGAGTGACAAATCTGGTATTTTTTTCTAAATTGTACAAAATAATTATAAATAAATAAAATTATGACATGAAATTTACTAATACTTGTATGTTTATTATGATGAAAACAAGACAGTAATACAGCCAGTGTCACAATGGCCACAATTTACTGAATTTTCAGTTCTATCAGCTTGATAAGAGGCAATAAAAAACTGTACATTACCCAGAATGATAAAATGAGCTTAACACTAAACAACAGGCCCATGGGCCTTAATGCTCACCTGAAGATATGTCCAATATTGTTTGCAAAGTGCAATAGACAATATATTACGTACAGAAACTTTAAAAGTTTTCTCAAGTTAAGAACTCCCACAAAACTTAATCAGAAATATATCTACTCACATTTCATTCATAAGTAGCTTAGATAATATGCATGAAGTAACTGTAGTGCAATGAATAATTTCCAAATCATTAATCAATTTCAGTATACTTATGAAGCCATGTCCTTGACCTTTGAACATATATGACCTTGAACCATATATGATTGTCATGTCAATACCTATAATATTCTAATATACATGCCTATGCATGAAATTAATAGCTTTCCAGATAATTAATAATCTTAGTATTCCTATGTTGATATGACCTCGACCTTTGAACATATAACCTTGAACCATATATCAAAATGATCGTTGTCGTAATACCTACAATATTCTCATATACATGCCTATACAAAAAGTTAATAGTTTTCAAGATAATTAGCAATATAAGTTTTCTTTTGCAGTTGTGACCTTGACCTTTCAACATATGACCTTGAACCATATATCAAAATGATTGTCATGTTAATACCTACAATATTCTAATTCAAAATGTATACATGCCTATACAAAAAGTTAATAGTTTTCAAGATAATTAGCAATTTAAGTCTTTTTTTGCAGCTGTGACCTTGACCTTTCAACAAATGACCTTGGACCATATATCAAAATGATCATTGTCACAATACCTACGATATTCTAATGTCATGCCTATACAAAAAGTTAATAGTTTTCAAAATAATTAGCAATTTAGGTCTTCTTTTGCAGCTGTGACCTTGACCTTTCAACATATGACCTTGTACCATATATCAAAATGATCGTCATGTCAATACCTACAATATTCTATAATACATGCCTATACACAATGTTAAAAGTTTTCAAGATAACTAGCAATTTAAGTCTTCTTGTGCAGCTGTGACCTTGACCTTTCAACATATGACCTTTAACCATATATCAAAATGATCATCATGTCAATACCTACAATATTCTAATATACATGCCTATACAAAATGTTAATAGTTTTATAGATAATTAGCAATTTAAGTCTTCTTTTGCAGCCTTGACCTTGACCTTTCAACATATGACCTTGAACCATAAATCAAAATGATAATCATGTCAATACCTACAATATTCTAATATACACGCCTATACAAAAAGTTAATAGTTTTCAAGATAATTAGCAATTTAAGTCTTCTTGTGCAGCTGTGACCTTGACCTTTCAACATATGACCTTGAACCATATATCAAAATGATCGTCATGTCAATACCTACAATATTTTAATATACATGCCTATACAAAAAGTTAATAGTTTTTAAGATATAGTGACAAATATATAATTTTTATCAATTTTCCCACTCAGTGCCTTACAATTTCCCCATTTTGAGCCCCATGGCTACCATTAGTGCAAATCTGAAAATAGATGACCTAAGGATGTTATAAATGAAATAACTAAGGTATATCTCTTGTACATTCAGAGGAGAAGATTTTCAAACTTTTTCACTATTTCCCCCCTAATGGGGCCCCAAGGGGACATAACTCCTTGGTTTGTGCAAATCTAAAAGGGCTTCACCCAGGCATGATGGTTACCAAGTTTCATTAAATTTGGCCCGTTGGTTTTGGAGGAGAAGATTAAAATGTAAAAAGTTAACGCACGACGGACAACGCAGGACGGACGGAGATGGATAGCAATAGCTCATGTGAGCTTTCAGCTCAGGTGAGCTAAAAAAAGCATATAATCTACTGAATCCACCCAAACAATATAACAAAACATGTTTTCCAGGATTTGGCAGACAAGCGACTTAACAATAAGCAGATGAGAAAGCGTTTTTTATCTTGTTTGTGATGATGCCAAAAGTTAAGATGCTATATATTTATCAACAGGAAAAAAAAACCTTAATAATTCACAAACCTACAACAGATCCTTACTTAAGATCGAATTAAATAAGTGCTTCCAAACAATCAATAGAAATCATGTATAGGAGTAGATCGAGTGGAAGTTATTTTGTTTATGGTGGGAATGTGACGTCATCTCTACTTTATAATGTCACAAAGCATGTACCTACTTAATCATTTATTTCATAAACTTTTTGGCACTTTTAAGAAATACCGGGTAATTTGTTTTTTAAAGTACTAAAAAAAAATTTAATCAACTCTCAGAGTTACATATAACCGATAATTAACATTATAACTGAGAATTTTAACAATTAAGCATACCAAGTTAATAAACAAAATCATAATTAGTGTTAAAAATTCCTAACAGAAATGGGGCCTTGGTGGCCCTTTGTCTGAAGCATGGGCTTGTCAATTATAGCCCCTCTAACTGCCTAGGCTTAAATCCCAATCGGACGGATCCTAGTCAGAGAAAGTTTGTCAGTTTAACTTGTTTAAACTTCAGTAAATTTCTCTCGGCACTATGATTTCCTCCAGCATCCAGAAATGGGGCCTTGGTGGCCCTTTGTCTGAAGCATGGGCTTGTCAATTATAGCCCCTCTAACTGCCTAGGCTTAAATCCCAATCGGACAGATCCTAGTCAGAGAAAGTTTGTCAGTTTAACTTGTTTAAACTTCAGTAAATTTCTCTCGGCACTATGATTTCCTCCAGCATCCAGAAATGGGGCCTTGGTGGCCCTTTGTCTGAAGCATGGGCTTGTCAATTATAGCCCCTCTAACTGCCTAGGCTTTAATCCCAATCGGACAGATCCTAGTCAGAGAAAGTTTGTCAGTTTAACTTGTTTAAACTTCAGTAAATTTCTCTTGGCACTATGATTTCCTCCAGCATCCTGACGGCCTCAATATACTGGTAAATGAAAGAATCTCGACTGGGGAATAAAATATCATTAATCAAATCTAATCAAATCCTAATTGTAGCGGCAATTAGGTATTGTATAACATATTGTAGATATTTGATAGTGTTTAATGCATTGATTACATTTTTTAAGAAGTTTTCATTTTCTACAAACACACAACAGGTTACACATTTTAATACACACAGTTGTTTTACGTCACGATGATTCTCTGTTTTCATTGGCTACTTAAAAATCACGCGACAATATCCGTTGACACCCGTGATTCCACTTTTGACATTTATTCTGATGGGGACATCCGACGGCCACAGTCATAGATGAGAAGCTTTGAAATTTCTTGATCCGCAATTATTATTATGATGCAGACTAATGTATTGTTTAAATGGTGAAATGATGGCCTTGTACCACATATAGGGCTGTTGTTGCTGTTCAATAAAATATATGTATATATGGATGTAAAATACTTATAGTTGTCCTGGAATAAAGATAGATAACACAACTCGCTTGTCAATTGTGACTACCCTGTTACACTAACAGAAAAACGCTTTCTAATGGCAACTGCCTCACTTTGCATATAGGTCAAGGAATGAATACCATTAAAACAAAAGCAAATAATTTAAGGCTTGACTTACTGCAATCAACACACATTAAAATATTTTTCCCTTGTACCCTCTTATTATTATTATTATTATTTGTTTGATATTTTTTAACAAAAAAAAAAAGACTTCAAATATATTTCTTAAATGCTATATTTAAGGGGGAACTGATAATTCAAATATACCATTACATTTAAAAAACAATATGATGTTTTTACAGGTAAACTCATGCTTTTTGAATGCATGAGGTCAAAACTACCACATAATTGTAGTATCATATTGTAACACATGAGACAAGATTAGTCGTAGCTTCCTCTTACCTTTTATTTATGCATGTGATTTATTTGTATCATGCATTTTACAGTTTTTTG
The DNA here is from genome assembly GCA_029721355.1 of Tegillarca granosa. NCBI lineage: Eukaryota > Metazoa > Mollusca > Bivalvia > Arcoida > Arcidae > Tegillarca > Tegillarca granosa. The sequence goes on along the minus strand of CM056596.1, from coordinate 54,449,609 downwards.
TTACTTAAAATAACATTTATCCTCATGTTTCAATCTAACTTCACATGACAGTGGCATTTCTGTCATCTTTTTTTAAGTTAGAAAAAAAAACTATGGGGGACCCCTTAAAAGCAATAAAAATAACAACTCTGGATCAACTTTAGTGTTAAAATGGTTGTTGGTTACCGACACTTGAAAATCTAACAACTACACAACAGTATGTGCCACCCCAAGTTACATATATTCTGGAATGGAAAGAGTTACATTACTAAGGTCCAATAGACACCTATCAATGAGCAGGCATAGTTATCTCCCCTTCTTACCTGATGACTAGAGATAAAACAGATAGAGGCTGATAATACAGACAGAACAATGAAACCACCAAAGATTGTCTAGTACTGTATCAATATTTCCTGTGGACCATCAATTAGTGGGACATCTACTACAATACACTAAAACTTTATCAACTCTTTACACTTAATAATAAAGATGCTGAACATTCTTCTGATACCCATAAAGACTTCTCCAGCTAAAACAGTCATAATATCAATATTGTTAATAATCAAATCTATTCTGGATTGAATTGGATCAATGGTATTTTACACCCCAATCAAGATTATTTTACTTATATCAAGGCAGTCAGTATTGGGATGATAGAGGAAACAAAGTGCCCAGAGAAACCACCAACTTTCAGCAATCGAACTGATAAACTTTCTCACATTAGGATTGGTCAGAGTCAGATTTGAGCTCAGGCAATGAGAGTAACTGTGATTCATTAGCCAGCAGTTTAAACCACTCGGCCACATAGGCCCAACTTATTTTTCAATTATATTTGTTTGGATTTTCCCAACCTTATCAAACTATCAGTGGCCCAATGGTTAAAGCACTATCTAAATATTACAGTAATTTTTGTGAAAATGCTTGGCCTTTCTGGATAATCTCCAATACTGACTGATAGATGCAGTGCATATGTAGTAAGTTAAATTGAATCAGAGAAAATGAGAAATAGATCCTCTTAAACAACTGCTGACAGATTACAGCTACCTGTTGATGGTTCGTTTAAACTGTCAGAAAATAACAATTTAAATTTAATTATCTATATAATATCATATATACTGATCTACACCTGCAGGTAATATATCAGACGTAAATCTGGCTACTGAGAAGATGTATCTATACATACAATATCCCGTACTAAAATTAAAACCTGCATCTTAAATGTAATTAAAGTCCGATTCACTTTTGTCAGCTGCAGCGGAAAAAGATATGATCCAGATTTATACATGTGTGGCCTGTCATTTTATAATTGTAGGTTAACTTCTTTATTTTTGTGCATGTTTTTTCAAGGGCACACTAGCTGCAGTAAATCAGAAACAGCTTGGAACTGCCCAAGTTGTGTGTGAGAAAATAACAAGTCCGTGCTTAATATTCCTGTAAAGTATAACCATTGGCTCAGAAAATTTTAGTATTATGAAAGTACCCAACATTACACCAAGGGCCATCTTTAATTTAAAAAAAACATAAAAAGTTTTATGAAATGGAATTCATTTATTATACATTTTATAAAATGAGGAATATTTATTAGATTTTAGAATTTTGAAAATAAGTTAATTTTAGTATTATGAAATTGTTCAATATTATACTGAGCCATTTAATATACTGGCTAAAAACCATAGAAACCTGCATGAAATAGAATTCATTTATAGCATGTTTTATAAAAACAAAAAATATTAGATTTCAGAATTTTGAAAATCTTGCAATAAGGCATGTCACAAAATAATGACCAACAATACAATGTGGTTATGTGATTTAGATCGATATATGACTTGATCCATGTATCCAGAAAGGGTAAGAGGTAAGTGAGACAGTGAATTAGTTAGTACTTAGGATTTTATGTTTGATCATATTCAAATAGTACTTCCTTTTTACTGAGGTGTCATCTGCTTATACTGTATGCCAGCATTGTGCTGATAATAATCAATGCTGATCAGTATTCACTTTTTCTAACTATGCCTACTATTGCACCAAAGATTGTACATATTAGTGAAAGAATCTTGACTGAGGAGTAAATAAATCTTACTCCACTCTTATTGTTCATGTGTACCTATTCTTGACATATTATTTCATGTTGCATGCATTTGGAAATGACATTTCTGGCCACACACCTGTAGAGACAAATTATTCTGTAGATATAAAAGAAGCCCACCTACACACATGTAGTGTGCAAGATCTATAATTAGTAACATTAGAAACATCCAACAAGATGAAAATATGATCCATTAATCATTGACAAAGAGATTCTGATTTGTGTTCTAAAATTAGCATTTATCAACTGACAGACAAGAAGGAACAGAATTCTTATTTAGACTTTGATCAAACCTGATTAGTTATTTGTAGTGATTAAGCGACTTTGATCAAATCTGATTTGTTATTTATTGTGATTAAGATACCGTCTATCAATAGAATGATGTTATCTCAACCATGTCAAAATGATAGCCCTCAAATGAATTACAAGTATCAGGATTCCATTCTGTCTATTTGTATCGCATGGCTGATTTTATCAACCCTTTCTATACGTTTTATAACCTGAGTAACTCTGTAGTTATCCTACAATAAATTAATAGTAATACAGAAAGGGTTGGGCTATCCCAACCACAAGAAATTTCTTTACCTCAAAATAATGAAATCAACACATATTATTCATGTAGTAATTAGTTTTCTCTTCGAGAAACACAACTTAATTCACAGAATTACAAATTACAAATTTAGAACTCTCTATAAATTATATTTTATCTAATGCGTTCTTGGTGGTTTCAAATGACATTTATTACAATATATCTGTTTTTAGCGTTGATTAAAAAAAGAAATGAATTAATTCAGTTCATTACTGAGACAAAAAAAGAATTTTAAGAAGTTTATTTTACATTACAACAATCTTAGTTTATCGCTTACATGATGTTTAGATAAGGTAACCTTTATGGCTAGGGCAACGAGGAAGGTCATAATATATATATATATATGATTATGTATAGTAATAAGTTAGATTTTTCTATTATGACACAAATAATGTTCTATAGGTAAAAGTCAGAGTTGTTCCTGCTAGTATGTATACCACCCATCTACTGGTACATCAACCAAGTTCTCTGCTGTTCTGAGGATGAATGGTAAAATTCCTCAGAATAAAGGTAACACACACACACACACACACACACACACACACACACACACACACACACATATGAAAGGGAAAAAAATGCAATGGCCTAACAAACATGGACTTGAACCAGGTAACTTCCCAATACTAAAGGTATGCTCTACCAACTAAGTTAACAGGTCTTCTATAAAGCTTGGTCTGGGAAATTCCTGCCTTCATTATTTTTTCAATTTACCTACTTTTAATCAAAACTACCATGTTCCAGTCAAAACCCTGGGCCATAAAACACCACAATTCCACTCCACTATACTACACACCTTTTGTCACTTTTTTTATGACTGCATCAAGATAAATGTAACTAGACTACTTGTAACATTGTAACATCAACATGACCTACCTCTGTTGTCTGTAAATTCCTTGTCCCATGAGAAGTACCTTGCTGTAATACAACAAAACAGTTATTGATTGATTGATTGATTGACTGATTATTTATTTATTTATTTACTTATTTATTTATTTATTTATTTATTTATTTATTTATTTATTTATTTATTTATTTATTTAAAATAAATATCTGTTTTTAGCATTAATGGAAAAAAAATGAATATGTTTCAGTTCATTTAACTGAGACAAATATAGGATTTTAAGACTTTCATTTTACACTGCAACAATGTCAACCTTGACAACCATGGCTTTTGACCTATGAGGCGTGGCTGTAAGTGGGACAACATTTAATATTAGACCTTAAAACAACAGAACACAATCACCCCAACCCCCACCCCCACCCCAATCCATATCTACGAAACTTACACACTTAAACATTTAAGTTAAATGGGGTAAAGTGATGTAAGAAGAATTTTTCTTCTTACATCAAGGCAGACACTTCTGAAAGGTGGATGAAAAAGCAGTGGCCTGAAAAAAAACTTTCTAACTGTATCCTTCACTTCTAAAGGGTGGGTGAAACAGTGGTGCCCTGACAAAACACCAACTTTTTGGAAGCAAGCTGACAAACTTTCTCACTGAATCATTTATTCTAAAGGGTGGATGAAACAGTAGTGCCCTGATAAACTTCAACTTTTGGGAGGCAAGTTGACAAAATTCTCACTGAATCATTTATTCTAAAGGGTGGATGAAACAGTAGTGCCCTGATAAACTTCAACTTTTGGGAGGCAAGCTGACAAACTTTCTCACTGAATCATTTATTCTAAAGGGTGGATGAAACAGTAGTGCCCTGATAAACACCAACTTTTGGGAAGCAAGCTGACAAACTATCTCACTGAATCATTTTTTCTAAAGGGTGGATGAAACAGTAGTGCCCTGACAAAACACCAACTTTTGGGAGGCAAGCTGACAAACTATCTCACTGAATCATTATTCTAAAGGGTGGATGAAAAAGTAGTGCCCTGATAAACACCAACTTTTGGGAAGCAAGCTGACAAACTATCTCACTGAATCATTTATTCTAAAGGGTGGATGAAAAAGTAGTGCCCTGATAAACACCAACTTTTGGGAAGCAAGCTGACAAACTATCTCACTGAATCATTTATTCTAAAGGGTGGATGAAACAGTAGTGCCCTAATAAACTTCAACTTTTGGGAGGCAAGCTGACAAACTTTCTCACTGAATCATTTAGTCTAAAGGGTGGATGAAACAGTAGTGCCGTAATAAACTTCAACTTTTGGGAGGCAAGTTGACAAAATTCCTCACTGAATCATTTAGTCTAAAGGGTGGATGAAACAGTAGTGCCCTAATAAACTTCAACTTTTGGGAGGCAAGTTGACAAAATTCTCACTGAATCATTTAGTCTAAAGGGTGGATGAAACAGTAGTGCCCTAATAAACTTCAACTTTTGGGAGGCAAGTTGACAAAATTCTCACTGAATCATTTAGTCTAAAGGGTGGATGAAACAGTAGTGCCCTGATAAACTTCAACTTTTGGGAGGCAAGCTGACAAACTTTCTCACTGAATCATTTAGTCTAAAGGGTGGATGAAACAGTAGTGCCCTAATAAACTTCAACTTTTGGGAGGCAAGCTGACAAACTTTCTCACTGAATCATTTAGTCTAAAGGGTGGATGAAACAGTGGTGCCCTGATAAACTTCAACTTTTGGGAGGCAAGCTGACAAACTTTCTCACTGAATCATTTATTCTAAAGGGTGGATGAAAACAGTAGTGCCCTGATAAACTTCAACTTTTGGGAGGGAAGCTGACAAACTTTCTCACTGAATCATTTATTCTAAAGGGTGGATGAAACAGTAGTGCCCTGATAAACTTCAACTTTTGGGAGGGAAGCTGACAAACTTTCTCACTGAATCATTTAGTCTAAAGGGTGGATGAAACAGTAGTGCCCTGATAAACTTCAACTTTTGGGAGGCAAGCTGACAAACTTTCTCACTGAATCATTTAGTCTAAAGGGTGGATGAAACAGTAGTGCCCTGATAAACTTCAACTTTTGGGAGGCAAGTTGACAAAATTCTCACTGAATCATTTAGTCTAAAGGGTGGATGAAACAGTAGTGCCCTGATAACTTCAACTTTTGGGAGGCAAGCTGACAAACTTTCTCACTGAATCATTTATTCTAAAGGGTGGATGAAACAGTAGTGCCCTGATAAACTTCAACTTTTGGGAGGGAAGCTGACAAACTTTCTCACTGAATCATTTAGTCTAAAGGGTGGATGAAACAGTAGTGCCCTGATAAACTTCAACTTTTGGGAGGCAAGTTGACAAAATTCTCACTAAATCATTTAGTCTAAAGGGTGGATGAAACAGTAGTGCCCTGATAAACTTCAACTTTTGGGAGGCAAGCTGACAAACTTTCTCACTGAATCATTTAGTCTAAAGGGTGGATGAAACAGTAGTGCCCTGATAAACTTCAACTTTTGGGAGGGAAGCTGACAAACTTTCTCACTGAATCATTTAGTCTAAAGGGTGGATGAAACAGTAGTGCCCTGATAAACTTCAACTTTTGGGAGGCAAGTTGACAAAATTCTCACTGAATCATTTAGTCTAAAGGGTGGATGAAACAGTAGTGCCCTGATAAACTTCAACTTTTGGGAGGCAAGCTGACAAACTTTCTCACTGAATCATTTAGTCTAAAGGGTGGATGAAACAGTAGTGCCCTGATAAACTTCAACTTTTGGGAGGCAAGTTGACAAAATTCTCACTGAATCATTTAGTCTAAAGGGTGGATGAAACAGTAGTGCCCTAATAAACTTCAACTTTTGGGAGGCAAGCTGACAAACTTTCTCACTGAATCATTTAGTCTAAAGGGTGGATGAAACAGTAGTGCCCTGATAAACTTCAACTTTTGGGAGGCAAGCTGACAAACTTTCTCACTGAATCATTTATTCTAAAGGGTGGATGAAACAGTAGTGCCCTGATAAACTTCAACTTTTGGGAGGGAAGCTGACAAACTTTCTCACTGAATCATTATTCTAAAGGGTGGATGAAACAGTAGTGCCCTGATAAACTTCAACTTTTGGGAGGGAAGCTGACAAACTTTCTCACTGAATCATTTAGTCTAAAGGGTGGATGAAACAGTAGTGCCCTGATAAACTTCAACTTTTGGGAGGCAAGCTGACAAACTTTCTCACTGAATCATTTAGTCTAAAGGGTGGATGAAACAGTAGTGCCCTGATAAACTTCAACTTTTGGGAGGCAAGTTGACAAAATTCTCACTGAATCATTTAGTCTAAAGGGTGGATGAAACAGTAGTGCCCTGATAAACTTCAACTTTTGGGAGGCAAGCTGACAAACTTTCTCACTGAATCATTTATTCTAAAGGGTGGATGAAACAGTAGTGCCCTGATAAACTTCAACTTTTGGGAGGGAAGCTGACAAACTTTCTCACTGAATCATTTAGTCTAAAGGGTGGATGAAACAGTAGTGCCCTGATAAACTTCAACTTTTGGGAGGCAAGTTGACAAAATTCTCACTAAATCATTTAGTCTAAAGGGTGGATGAAACAGTAGTGCCCTGATAAACTTCAACTTTTGGGAGGCAAGCTGACAAACTTTCTCACTGAATCATTTAGTCTAAAGGGTGGATGAAACAGTAGTGCCCTGATAAACTTCAACTTTTGGGAGGCAAGCTGACAAACTTTCTCACTGAATCATTTAGTCTAAAGGGTGGATGAAACAGTAGTGCCCTGATAAACTTCAACTTTTGGGAGGCAAGTTGACAAAATTCTCACTGAATCATTTAGTCTAAAGGGTGGATGAAACAGTAGTGCCCTGATAAACTTCAACTTTTGGGAGGCAAGCTGACAAACTTTCTCACTGAATCATTTAGTCTAAAGGGTGGATGAAACAGTAGTGCCCTGATAAACTTCAACTTTTGGGAGGCAAGTTGACAAAATTCTCACTGAATCATTTAGTCTAAAGGGTGGATGAAACAGTAGTGCCCTGATAAACTTCAACTTTTGGGAGGCAAGCTGACAAACTTTCTCACTGAATCATTTATTCTAAAGGGTGGATGAAACAGTAGTGCCCTGATAAACTTCAACTTTTGGGAGGGAAGCTGACAAACTTTCTCACTGAATCATTTAGTCTAAAGGGTGGATGAAACAGTAGTGCCCTGATAAACTTCAACTTTTGGGAGGCAAGTTGACAAAATTCTCACTGAATCATTTAGTCTAAAGGGTGGATGAAACAGTAGTGCCCTGATAAACTTCAACTTTTGGGAGGCAAGTTGACAAAATTCTCACTGAATCATTTAGTCTAAAGGGTGGATGAAACAGTAGTGCCCTGATAAACTTCAACTTTTGGGAGGCAAGTTGACAAAATTCTCACTGAATCATTTAGTCTAAAGAGTGGATGAAACAGTAGTGCCCTGATAAACTTCAACTTTTGGGAGGCAAGCTGACAAACTTTCTCACTGAATCATTTATTCTAAAGGGTGGATGAAACAGTAGTGCCCTAATAAACTTCAACTTTTGGGAGGCAAGTTGACAAAATTCTCACTGAATCATTTATTCTAAAGGGTGGATGAAACAGTAGTGCCCTGATAAACTTCAACTTTTGGGAGGCAAGCTGACAAACTTTCTCACTGAATCATTTAGTCTAAAGGGTGGATGAAACAGTAGTGCCCTGATAAACTTCAACTTTTGGAAAGCAAGCTGACAAACTTTCTCACTGAATCATTTATTCTAAAGGGTGGATGAAACAGTAGTGCCCTGATAAACTTCAACTTTTGGAAAGCAAGCTGACAAACTTTCTCACTGAATCATTTATTCTAAAGGGTGGATGAAACAGTAGTGTCCTGAAAAAAAAACTTTCTAACTGTATCCTTCACTTCTAAAGGGTGAATAAAACAGTAGTGCCCTGATAAACTTCAACTTTTGGAAAGCAAGCTGACAAACTTTCTCACTGAATCATTTATTCTAAAGGGTGGATGAAACAGTAGTGTCCTGAAAAAAAAAACTTTCTAACTGTATCCTTCACTTCTAAAGGGTGAATGAAACAGTAGTGCCCTGATAAACTTCAACTTTTGGAAAGCAAGCTGACAAACTTTCTCACTGAATTATTTAGTCTAAAGGGTGGATGAAACAGTAGTGTCCTGAAAAAAAAACTTTCTAACTGTATCCTTCACTTCTAAAGGGTGAATGAAACAGTAGTGCCCTTACAAAACACCAACTTTTGGGAAGCAATCTGACAAACTTTCTCACTGTATCCATGAGATATTCAGAATTATAATAATGTTTATAGTGAAGTTAAACAACCAACCTTTCAATACTCAAGATTTAATTTATAACGACACAAATAAACACTTTAATATTGGAACGCACAACAGAGAAAATCAGGTCCTATCAACATCTGTTATAATCTTAGACATGAGAATGTTTGTAAAAACATCTAAAAGACAGAGCCAGGAGACATTCAACAGGATGTTATATAGCCTTTAAAAAGATTCTAATCTCTAAACATTTAAGATACTGAGATTGTTACAAACAAGCTGTTGTCATGACAAATACTGGTTACAGAGAATCTGCATAAAATCACTTTTTATGAGACTAATGAAAGCAAAATTGGTTTCTCCCAGAGAATTCTAAAGGCACATGTACCACAATTAAAACACAATATGTAAACTGCAACTGAAATAAATATAAAATTCTATTGGTCACAGTAAAGAATGGAGTTTAGTAGAATTATAGTATTTTACACCTCTGTGAAGACAAGATTTTTTCATCTTATATTGAAGCAGCCAGTTTTTGGGTGGTGGAATGTCTAGTAAAAAAAATCTCTTTGGCAATCAAACTGACAAAGATTGCCAAACTAGGCCCTGCCTAGGTAGGATTTGAGCCTATTTGGTAATATGCCCTGTGATACATAACCATGTGCTTTAAACCACTGGCCTCCTAGTCTCTCTGAGATGTAATGGAAAGAAGGCAATAAACCGATTTACAATGTAGGGGACAATTTCTGGTTACTACCTTCTATTAAAACCAAGGTGATGTAGATATGGTAAATAGAACTGTTTTATTATTTTAATTATACAAAGGTGGTCAGTTCTAAAATTGTGGAGGAAACCTTAAGAACAAGAAAAATTAACATTCTTCAACAGATAAAAGGAGAAAAACTTTCTCAATCTATAAGCTGCTCTGGATGGTCAATGAACCTATGGGTGGTAATAAAGGGTGTCTTTGGGCGGGATATTTTTTCCAACTCAAGAGTCTCAAAAAGTTGTTCTCGTGTAAAATCACAATTACATTGAGAACATTTTTATAAGTAAACAACATGGAGGCAAACACTGCCTTATTCTATCATTATGAAATTTATGTTGAAATTATATTCTGCCAGTCCCATGTATGATAAGGACAATGATCCAGAGTTTTCTGGAGAATGTCATAATTTAAATAACAGATCGAGACCAGGTGGACAAATCCTCCAACCTTGACATTATTGTATACACAATTAGCTCAGTAAAGTATAATTTCAGGCGCGAATACAAAGTTTTGTCTATACATGTGGTTTGTAACATTTATTAAAAACTTTATCAAAATGCCCACAATCAAAATACCCAATGTGATTTTACATTAGGATGACTTTATGACTTTGTCTCCATCTTTGTTCTTAACGCTCCTGCTAGATAGGTTGTATGAGATTTTGTTCTGCGAACAATGTTCTTGATGTTATCACGAAATTCCTACACAAGAACAATGTTCTTGACCCTTGAACGACTCGACCAAAGACAGCCTAACCTGACAAGTCTTTGGATCATTCAAATACCAAACAAAAATACATAGAATATGCATGAAGAAATTATAAAAACCATCTAACTTTTAAAACATAAAATACAAACAGAAATAAATCTTGACCAATCCTTATATAACATTACTGATTTGCTTCACAATAATTACCTTTGTTGTCCACTGTGTACAAGTCTGAAGACAGGAAGACGATATGGCATCATTATAGTTCTGACATCCAACTTTACACTGTAAAATAATAAGTAATACCTTCATGATATCATTCAATTAATCTTGCAAGTATTTTTTCAAGTTTTTATAAGATCAACAATGAAATAGTCAAAAACAATCTAAGATTGGACACATGATGACATTGGCCTCTAAGCAATAGCAACTGAAACATTTTTTTTATTTAAATAAAACATGTAACCAAGTCTTGGAATTTGATATATAAAACTGTTATATATATATAAAAAAGGCTGTAAGTGAAGGTGCTGATGTAATGAATGATGATGTTCAGGTAAGCTGATATACCTTTTGCACAGGTAATCAGAAAGCCAATCTAACTTTTGTACAGGTGATCAGAAAGTTGATCTACTTTTGTACAGGTGATCAGATAGCTGATGATTCAAAGTTCACAGTTCAAACACTCAATAAAGGAATGAATTTCTAAGTTTGAATAATAATGTATTTAATGAACCAATGGAACCGAAGCAAAAATATTATTAGCTTCCTTGAAATTAAGCATCAACCAATCAAAAATGACAAACCATTCCAATGACAGATAAAAAATACCCAAACAATCCTTTCAAAATAAAATAATGCCCACAGCAAAAAGGTTAAATTAAGTTTACAAAATATATTCTTAGTATCTTAAATTACTTTCAACAGATCAACATGCAGATGGGGTCTTCACAAAAATAAGGAGATTTTAGTTACATTTTCTATACAATCACTGCCTCAAGGCTGATAAGTGTTGGTTGAAACAGTCAAGAAATAAGATTGAGTTTTTATAACACTTTACAGCATGACAACTAATTAAAACCACAACCTGCAGGTACAACTCATAAGATTTTTACTCCTACATAGATTCACACTACATGTACAAACAATAAACTGATTTTTTTTCTTTTGTTCCGTATTTTTTTTTCTTATTATGATATATCAGGCAATTTTTCTTACTGATGTAAATAAAGTGATTTCCTGTAAACACTAGGTTTAAGGAAGCCAAGGATTCCAAACTTTATTCAAATTTTTCTAGTTTTTTTTTAAATTAAGCATAAATCACCATCACAAACATGGCAACTTTAACACAAATTGACTATAAAAGTATTGACAACATGTCAAGAAATCAGTTAGAATGTCGGACACCAGAATTAGGATGTCGGGACACCAAAATTAGCTCAGAAACATTTCATTATTATTTCCTTTTATAAAAACAAGCCAGTAATCAGGAACTGATCAAACAAATATTCTTTAATGGCCAGAATCAGAAGTATCAGATAAGTGTAGAAAACCTAATACAACATGAAAAGTGGGAATGTTTCCTCATTATCTGTTATATCCTAACTACTACAGCATCATTACTAAAGGTCATACATATGACCTCCATATCGACTAGTTGTAAATTAATTAAATAGCCTTTTTCCGAAAACATCAGCAGCTGATTTAAAAACCTTAATTTAATTTGCATTAATCTTAATTAAATCTTCTATCAGTTAAATCTGTAATCATCATAAAATAGTATTTAGTTTAATCTGTCAGCTATACATATATCAGTTGGTTTTTTTTGTATAAAAACCATATTTTTTCTCTCATTAAGCATAATAAACAAGACTGTAACAGCAAAGTGCTAGTAATGGTATCAATAATTACAATAAGTGACAAGTAAGTGTCAATTATAAATTACTGCATGTCAAAACAGCAAGTGCTTGCTAGATTACTTGGTGTCATTAATAAATCATAATCATTCAATGGGACAAAAAAGCTTCAGCACTTATTTATCAGTTATCAAAGAAAAAGAAGCAAAAAGCAAGCTGCTTTTAAGAACAAAGTAAAAATGTCAAGATTTTGATGCTGTATTGGGTCAATAAAAATAAAATTTCTTTTTAGTGCTAGTTAATGAATGAAAATGTGAAAAAATAAAAGTTCATAAAAGGTTAACATTGGCAACAACAATGAGCATTCATATCTTGACCAAAAATGATTTAATATTTTTTTTTTTTTTTTTTTTTTTTTTTGGGGTGGGGGGGGTGGGGTGGGGGGGGGTTAAAAATAAGCAAAAAAAAACAGTATTGGGAACTAAATTTATAGTAAATATGGGATTAATCTTTTAAAACTTAAAACATTGATCAAACCTATAAAAATTAAGACTTTGATCAAACTTACAAGACTTTAAAACTTTGTATTTAACTTTTAGCTAATATGGGATAAACTTCTAAAACTTATAGACTTTGACCAAATTTATAATACTTACAGACTTTGACCAAATTTATAATACTTACAGACTTTGACCAAATTTACAATACTTACAGACTTTGACCAAATTTATAATACTTACAGACTTTGACCAAATTTATAATACTGACAGACTTTGATCAAACTTATAATACTGACAGACTTTGATCAAACTTTTAAGACTTAAAGACTTTGATCAAACTTATAATACTGACAGACTTTGATCAAACTTATAAAACTTGAAAACTTTGATCAAACTTATAAAACAAAGACTTTGATCAAATTTTTAAAACTTCAAAGACTTTGTAAAGTTAGTTTTTATAAAACAAGGGGATAAACTTTAATGGGTTTCAAGTGCTTTTATTATTGTAGAATTAAGCATTTTATTATGTCTTTTGATGTGTCAACAAAAACTTTATTTTTAATTATAATTCTATGTAACTGTGATGACATATGTAACATTGTAATATGACAAACTGAAAAATATACCATTAAAATTCCTGACACTAATAAAATGCTTGAATTAAAGCTTGTATTTTAGGGCAGAAAAAGAAATGTTTTAAAACAAAAAATAAAATGTCAAAGTCTCCAGAGAATGAAGATTTGGCAAGACCACCAGACCTGTTACTTTAAGATAAACCTATAACATTTTGTAAATTCTCTCTAATGTGAAAAAATGAGATGGATACTGTAATTTGGTAAAATTGAACAACCCCTATATTGATGGCAAAGGGATCTAAAGCACACACCATTTGGAATCTGAGGCAGATCCTAGTGTGAGAAAGTTTGTCACTTAACTTAATTGCCAAAGTTTGTTGGTTTTCTGCAGGTACTTCTGTTTTTTAACAGAGTTAACTTTGCCAAAGTTTGTTGGTATTCTGCAGGTACTTCTGTTTTTTAACTAAGTTAACTTTGCCAAAGTTTGTTGTTTTTCTGCAGGTACTTCTGTTTTTTAACTAAGTTAACTTTGCCAAAGTTTGTTGGTTTACTGCAGATATTTCTGTTTTTTAACAGAGTTAACTTTGCCAAAGTTTGTTGTTTTCTGCAGGTACTTCTGTTTTTTAACTAAGTTAACTTTGCCAAAGTTTGGTTTTTTAGGTATTTCTGTTTTTTAACAGAGTTAACTTTGCCAAAGTTTGTTGGTTTGCTGCAGGTACTTGTTTTTTTAACTGAGTTTTTAACTGAGTTAACTTTGCCAAAGTTTGTTGGTTTTCTGCAGGTACTTCTGTTTTTTAACAGAGTTAACTTTGCCAAAGTTTGGTTTTTTTAGGTATTTCTGTTTTTTAACAGAGTTAACTTTGCCAAAGTTTGTTGGTTCTCTGCAGGTACTTCTGTTTTTTTAACAGAGTTAACTTTGCCAAAGTTTGTTGGTTTTCTGCAGGTACTTCTGTTTTTAACTAAGTTAACTTTGCTAAAGTTTGTTGGTTTTCTGCAGGTATTTCTGTTTTTTAACTAAGTTAACTTTGCTAAAGTTTGTTGGTTTTCTGCAGGTACTTCTGTTTTTTTAACAGAGTTAACTTTGCCAAAGTTTGTTGGTTTTCTGCAGGTACTTCTGTTTTTTAACTAAGTTAACTTTGCTAAAGTTTGTTGGTTTTCTGCAGGTACTTCTGTTTTTTAACAGAGTTAACTTTGCCAAAGTTTGGTTTTTTTAGGTATTTCTGTTTTTTAACAGAGTTAACTTTGCCAAAGTTTGTTGGTTCTCTGCAGGTACTTCTGTTTTTTTAACAGAGTTAACTTTGCCAAAGTTTGTTGGTTTTCTGCAGGTACTTCTGTTTTTTTAAACTGAGTTAACTTTGCTAAAGTTTGTTGGTTTTCTGCAGGTATTTCTGTTTTTAACTAAGTTAACTTTGCTAAAGTTTGTTGGTTTTCTGCAGGTATTTCTGTTTTTAACTAAGTTAACTTTGCTAAAGTTTGTTGGTTTTCTGCAGGTATTTCTGTTTTTAACTAAGTTAACTTTGCTAAAGTTTGTTGGTTTTCTGCAGGTATTTCTGTTTTTAACTAAGTTAACTTTGCTAAAGTTTGTTGGTTTTCTGCAGGTATTTCTGTTTTTTTAAACTGAGTTAACTTTGCCAAAGTTTGTTGGTTTTCTGCAGGTACTTCTGTTTTTGTAACTGACAATCTCAACATAAGTGAAAGAATCTTGACTGGTGTGTGAAACATCATTACCCCACTCCCCTCCCCTCCCCTCCCGCCCCTCCCCTCCCCTCCCCTCCCCTCCACTCCCGCTCCTCCACTCCTCTCTACTCAACTCCACTCTCTGTAATAAAATATATGCTAACATAAACCACCTTAAAACATGCATATCAATACTCTGTTTGAGTAGACAAACAAATAAATAAAACCACTCAATAGCAAGCAGACAAAAACGCTAATCTCAAAAACTCAAGTTATAAAACAAGTTTGTATTAACATATCAAAAGCTCATAATAAAAGAAAAAAAAGAAGAAAAAGAAAACAAAAAAGAAAACTAAATTTTCCAAATAAGTAATTAAAACCACAAGCAATGATTATTTGAGTTAAAACACACTAAAGTTTAGTTAAAAGCATATAAAAAAGTGGAATTGTTTTATGGTTTCAGATGTAAACAATTTAAAGTTGGAGTACTTTTATAAAATCCTAATAAACATTATCAGGTGTACCCAAAATACACTGCAGTTAATGAATCTCAATTGAAAGAATCTTATTTTCTCGTAGAAACATCAGATAAATCAGGTTATAACGGACATGTTTAGACGTCTTATTGAGTAGGTAAATAATTAATTCCAAATGTAAAATCTATCGTAAAAATATGTTGGAAAATAAAAACTGTTATTCTGCCAATATTTTTAATCCCAAATAGATACTGTACATTATTTTTACATAAAAACCAAATTAATTCTTCTTTTATTTGGCACTTTTGAATTTGATACACAGTTAAGTTAGAGATCCTCAGAGAAACATCAATTGAGTAGAACAATAAATGTTCACACACAATCCCATAATTCTCGATTCAGACAGAGGTCTTCTGGGAATGATTTGGAAAGGAACCTATACAAAAATTTATTACAGAGAATGTTCTATAATATTAATGGCCATGTAAAAATTCAACAACCCTGTTCTACCATGATTAAGAGATTTGAAGAGACATCAAAATTCATGTTTAATTCTAAATAAAATGCCTTACACAAAACAGAAATTTAATTCAATCACGTCTTTACTGGTGAATAAACATAATGATATCACCAATGGAAGATAAAAACTATATGACCAAGTCCGAAATTATGTAACTTTATGACTTGTGTAATACTGATGAGAATTTTAAATCACTCAAGATAAATAATTAATTTTCCATGTTTGCATGTAAAACAGGTTTTAATTCCCAGACATCCAGACAGGATTATTTGATTTATATAAATATGCCACCAGGTACAGGTAAATTGTGGTAATATACCTATATATATATGAAATGGGTTTTTTGGAAATGATAATCAAGATAGGGGCTGTTTTGAATGACACATTGATGTTTAAGGTATCATCAAAAATTGTGAGCAGAAAAACATACAACCTATAGCTTGAACTGTCAGTGTTGCTACTCAAATGGTGAGCTGCAACATTGGAGGGATTTCTGATAGAGATACAGTTGGTGGCATTGCTACTCAAATGGTGGGCTGCAACACTGAAGGGATTACTGATAGAGATACACCTAGGTGTACAATGAGAATATACTGAGTTTCTTACCTGTAGTAGTTTACAGTCATTGTTACAAAAATAGTTACCAGTTAGTGATTCTTTTGTCTGAAAAATTTTAAAGAAAAGAATTAAATATTTTTGTGGTCATTCATAAACTCTTTAATTCAGTTTAAAATGAAAACATGATATAATGTCCATTTTGTTTTCAAAAATTTAGAAGTCTTCAGTAAAAAACAAAGAATATAGAATGATGGTGGCTTCAAGTGAAAAAACTACAATCTGAACATGTGTTTTGTAGCAGTGTATCGAGATTGGGAAAATGCTGGGTGAAACCAGTGTAAATGAGTTCTGTGTTTATACTAAATAAGCCTGTGGCCAAACAACAGATAAAAAAAAGGTTCAGACAAATTTTTACTTCTACCTTGTAGTTTCTTTTTCTACTAAATAAATATAATATGAATTTTTAAACAAGGATTCCATGGATTTAAATGTCTCCTCTGGTTAGTTTTTGATTGAGTAGGAAATACATTACTTTAACATAAACTTTCACATTTTGACACGTCATCACTGTCACTGACACCGGAAAAGTAACACCTTATGGCGATGGCAGGCTTGACAAAAAATCATTCTTAAAACCTTAAACTTAAAATGCTGAAATTTAATGAATGGTATAATTAGTAATGAAGTAATAGAGGATTATTATTTGATGATGATTTTTAATATTTATTAAATATTGTTTTATATATTTTTTCATGCTTAACTTGGTTTTTTGCATGCTGTTGTTTAATGTTTATACCAATTTCAGTTACAGGATGCAGAATTGAGAGTAATATATTCTGCCAACTTGGGCGACTAGGGTGCCACTAGACTATAAAGAAATTAACCTCCCCAGCACCACCCAAGCATTTTTTCTTGTATAGGGGGTGGTATGCTGAGGCAATGTAAATTGAAATATCTTGTTCAAATACACAGGGCTTTAGAAAATATGTAAAACATTTGCATTCGGAAAAATTCCTTCTCTGAGGGCTAAAGCATAAACTCTTCTAAACTATTAAAGCATTAGGTGCATACATTATTAATTTATTACACAGAATATGGTGTTTTATGATCACAATTAAATTCAATGAAACTATTTCATTTGTGTCCCAACACTTTGAAATTTGAAGGATTCAGTTATTCTTACTCGTAACGTCAATTTATCCCTGTTTAAAAGAGTCGCTTATTATACAGGTGCGTTCAATGCGGAAGAACACAAGCTAAAAGAAATGCTGAAATAAAAAACGGCATGGAGTATAGAAAACGGTAAGATGTTGTGTTTGTGTCATGTGCTTCAATATTTTAAACACGTTGTTGTCAAAGACACACACACATCCAGCTAATATTATATTTTAATATGCTTATTGCAGGATACGATCATGTCATCTTCAGAAAATTAGCCACTTATGAAACCCCCAATGTACGTAACGATATCTTTTCAATATTAAAAGGATTTAAACCTATTACGTCAACGAACACCCGTGCAACATGCAATTACACATGTAGGATTTGCAAGATATTCTCTCATTTTGATGTGTTCAAATTTTCTTGCTGTTCCCGTGACTTACTTCTCTTTTTTATATGTTCAGATGTTCTTGCTGTTCTACATACTTCTGTTTTATTTGTTCAGATGGTCTTGCTGTTCTACATACTTCTGTTTTATGTGTTCAGATGTTTTTGCTGTTCTACATATTTCTGTTTTATGTGTTCAGATGTTCTTGCTGTTCTACATATTTCTGTTTTATGTGTTCAGATGTTCTTGCTGTTCTACATATTTCTGTTTTATGTGTTCAGATGTTCTTGCTGTTCTACATATTTCTGTTTTATGTGTTCAGATGTTCTTGCTGTTCTACATATTTCTGTTTTATGTGTTCAGATGTTCTTGCTGTTCTACATACTTCTGTTTTTGTGTTGGGATGTTATTCCCGTTTGTTCCACATACTTGTAATTAGAGTTGATATTATTTTTTCTCGCCTTTCTATATGTTTGGTTGTTCTTGCTGTTCCACATACTTCTCTTTTTTAATTGTTCAGACGTTCTTGCCTTCCAAACCCTTTTCTCTTTTTATGTTCAGTTTTTCTTGCTGTTCCACGTACTTCTCTATTTTTTATTCAGTTGTTCTTGCTGTTCCACATACTTCTCTTTTTTATGTTCAGTTGTTCTTGCTGTTCCACAAAAAGATTCAGTTGTTCTTGCTGTTCCACATACTTCTCTTTTTTATGTTCAATTGTTTTTGCTGTTCCACATACTTTCTTTTTTATGTTCAATTGTTTTTGCTGTTCCACATACTTTCTTTTTTATGTTCAATTGTTTTTGCTGTTCCACATACTTTCTTTTTTATGTTCAATTGTTCTTGCTGTTCCACATACTTCTCTTTTTTATGTTCAGTTGTTCTTGCTGTTCCACATACTTCTCTTTTTTATGTTCAGCTGTTCTTGCTGTTCCACATACTTGTAATAAGGTTTGACAAGATGTTTTCTCTCGTCGTTATATGTTTGGTTGCTTTTGCTGCTTCCACATAAATGTAGACAGGATTAAGCTATATTTTCGTTTAAATATGTTTATTATTCTTGCTGTTATCACCGCTTGTAGTTAGGACTGACAAAATGTTATTTAAATTTGTATATGTCGGCTGTTCTGCTGTAACCACACACTTCAGTTGCTATGTGTGGCCATCAAATGCTTGTTTGAGTTGACAAGATGTGTTTGTACCTAGTTAATGTTTCCTAATTAATTTGCATTGCAAATAATTTGTTATTTAGATCAAAATTCTGTTTTTCATCTGAAAGTTATCCAAAATTTGAAAAATACTGGCAACAACATAATTTTGTAATTTAAGTTAAACAACTTGCTGAAAACATGAAGCTAAACAAATAAAATTTTAATTAGCAATAATTCATATCATGCATTTAATTGTCAATATTGAAGAAAGGAGATTTTAATAACGCTTTTAAGTTTAAAGTGATGCAAAATGTTCTAAGACAAGAAACCGGACATGATTTGTTTATTTCGTCTTTTACATAACAAATTAAAATTGACAGCCAGACTGTTCGATAATAAAACGGGGAAAATAAATATAATAAAGAAGGCGGAACAAAATAACAGGGTAAACTGGAAAACGTTACGGAACTCAACAACACATAAGGAGAAAAGTATTTTACGTTGATTCACAATCATGTAGGGACTAAAGCTAAAAGTGTCAAACAAATAGCTTATCACCGCCGCACTCCATCTCACTACAGTCCGAGATCGACCACAAGCTTCTTTTAACACAATATGTAGTCGTCCGACTCTTACAATTTAAACTAAAAAACGCGTCTCTCCTTCCGACCAAATTTTGACGACGGCATATTGTCCGAAAAGAAGATTGCCGTCGATATCTGGCTCTAATTAGCTCAAGTAATCAACCCTGGTTTTATTTAAGATGTTCATCTAGTCGATCACTTTGCAAAGCATAGCAAGAGACAAGTCATATAGTTCTGTAAGTTTAGCAATTATTAAGTATGATTATTGTTATAAAAATGTTTAGTATTCTGCCTTGAAGCCAGGCATGATGATAAAGACGCTTACGACGCATTAATGTGTTAATCAAACATTTCAAAATCGCAAACAACATATCCAGCAAAACCGAAGATTACAAGTTATATATAAGGCTGCCTGGTTGATAGTTGTTGTATATTAGGTTGCATGGTTCACAACTATCAATCTTTTATTCAGGATATTTTGATTTTAATCACTTCATCAGTAATTTCTGCACAAAATGATAAAGGGATGAAAGGTAAAAAAAAAACATGACGGAAAGATGGGGGAAATAAAGCAAGGGGAAAATTACAAAGAAGAAACAATTAATAAAATTTGACATGTATTTGATACACTTTCATACTTTACCTATACCACGTGTTAAAACCATCTTTTATTAGCTATCTTAATTAAAATAAACAAACACTTTTTTAAACTTCCTCGCGCATTCCTTTAGTATCACACATACTGCATATTGCTTCCAATAAAAATTCACAAGTTAAAATTTTTCAAAAAAATTGAAAATGAATTCGATGGTAAAGTGATACTAATGAACTAAACCATTTTAAGTAAGTCGTCAGTTTGGACAAAATTGTGTCATATCTAGAGATATTCTTTAAATTTTGGGAAGTAAAATATATTTAAAAAATTCTGCTTATTACAGCATTACTTCATGATTCCCCCCATTCTGAATTATAAACCAAAGAGGAAGAAAAGAATAATTTAAAAAAACTGACAACAGCCAACATACCCAAGAACACGAAGCAATATAAGATAATGAATGAATTAAGAATCCCACTTCGGCAGATTCTAGTGTGAGAAAGTCTAAAATTTTGCGTGCCATAGGCCGGTTTCCTCCACAATCACTGAACTGACCGCCTTAATATAAGTGAAAGAATGTCTAAAATTTTGCGTGCCATAGGCCGGTTTCCTCCACAATCACTGAAATGACCGCCTAATATAAATGAAAGAATGTTGCCTGGATGGTTAAAAAAACATAAATCTAATCTCCCAAAGAAATGGAAAGGGATACAAAATCACTAGAAATGAACATCTGTATGACGTAAAGGAAGTGACGTAAAGGAAGTAAATGATCAGGGTGTTTTATTGAAAGTCGTGGTTAATTTTATACAATTTTATAACTTTACTACGGTGACACAGAGGTGACATGAAATATATTTTTCATATTACGTGCGCAAGTATAACTCTTTACGTGCGCACGTATTAACCTATTACGTGCGCACGTATTAGCTATTACGTGCGCCTATATTACCTTTTACGTGCGCACGTAGTAACCAATACGTGCGCACGTATTACCTAAAAGTAATACGTGCGCACGTAATAGGTTAACCAATACGTGCGCACGTATTACCTATTAGTAATACGTGCGCACGTAAAAGTTAATACGTACGCACGTATTGGTTACTACGTGCGCACGTAATAGGTAATACGTGCGCACGTAATAGGTAATACGTGCGCACGTAATAGGAAAAATATATTTCATGTCACCTCTGTGCCACCATACTTTACAATGTTGAAAGTCTTCATATAAAATTGTAGACACTCATAAGTACTATTTTGTTACCTAATATTTAAACTTTCTTTCCGATAAAATAAATGAAACATTATCATTTATATTGGAGTTAAGCAGTATTAAACTATGTTACAATATTTGCTGCGATAAAACAACAGGTTTTTTTAAGCAAATCATCCACCCTACCATTAACCACAATACAAATAATTTCAGAATCGTGGCAATATCGAGCATTTCTCTATTTTAAAAGAAAAAAAAAAACCCAATATGAAACAATTTCAAACATTGTTGCAATGTTACGTATGTTACTTATGTGTTTTACTGAATGCGCCAAAGCGTTGTTTAGAGTCTACAGCGGCTAATGCGATATGAACACTCAATATGCATTCACAGTCTTTAAATTAAAAAAAAACGAAAAAAAGAGCATTTATAATGTATGCTCTCTCTCTCTCTCTCTCTCTCTCTCTCTCTCTCTCTCTCTCTCTCTCTCTCTCTCTCTCTCTCTACAGACTTAATCCGAGTTGCTTAGGTCTTTTTTAAAAAAGTTTCATCAATAACAGGTTTGTACTTGAGTACCGTCTGTTGACAAAACTTTACTTTATAGCGTACAGATTTAGGCGAGACAAGCATGTGTATGCCTGTGTAAACAACATGGGAGTATAAGTTTTATACAAAAAGTTGACCAATATTTAAAGTATGCTTAAAGCAAATATCCTGTTTACGAGAAAGTGGAGTACATTATAATTGGCGGTCTCTAGAATCTATCAGGTCATAATATCTAGAAGCAATGATTGAAGTATAACTTTTTAAAATTGGGAATAAAAATTGCCGTAAATACTTGACGAGTAAAATTAGTTATCAAGATTTGACTTTATGAACCATTGCCACATTTAATATTTTTATAAAGAATCCGGGTTTACCTTTTTTTATATAAAAATTTTGTGTAACCAAGTACCAGTTTTATTATTAATGAAAAACCACCTGCTTCTTTATGATATTCAAGTTATTCTTAATTCAAAATGTCGGAGGATTTTAAAGAACAGATAACAGAAATTGAACGTGCTTTTTGAGAAAAACCTAATTGCACTAATCGGAGTCAGCAACACGTGACAATACGTGAATACAAATCCAGGTTACAGGTAAAACGAAAACTCCAGACTTGGGACGGGCATTAGACATAGTGGTACTGTCATATACCACTTTTTTAATTCAATTATAAAAATACATTCAAAAAGTGGTATTTGACAGTACATTTAATATAACAAATCAAGTGTACTCAGATGGGGTGAAATTTTGTTTTCATATCTTCATTTACATTCCCATTTTGTATAACATATCCAGGGTCTCGTCTAAAAAGGTTCACAATTGTTTTCACAAATCCAATGTACCGTACGCTTTGGTACAAATTTGTCTTTCTACATATAAACTATCTTCCAATGGTACACATTTTTATCACGTATCAAATATCCCGTCAGTAAGGTACAAATTTGTTTTCACATATTATGGGTAACGTCTAGTGAGGTACACATGTGGTATCACATATATATATATCCAGTGTCTTCAGTCGAAATTTTATATGATCAGTGGTTTCAATATGCTTTTATTTTTATTTTATTTATTTATTTATTTATTATTTATTTATTGTTTTTTGTATGTTTGTTTGTTTGTAGTGGATGTTCTTTGAGTCATTTGTATGGTTTTTTTTTTAATTATCTTCTAAACAATTTACAATACTGATACAAACTTACGTAATTGTTAGATTTCTAAGCACTGACTACATGCTCCGATTCTGTACTGGGTCAAACGATTCCATGAAATGAATCACATGTACTTTGCAAAAACGCGAACTATTATCTTGGAGGTCGTATATTCTATTACAAACAAAAATAATTGAATAGAACAAAAAAGAAATATTGTACAAAGAAAGAAAAAAAACGCACAAAATAAAAATTAAGACAAACTGCAAAAGCCGCCTAAATTCTGTTTGGGAAGAAGCAGACGACGATAGCTTTTTCCTGATTTTTTGCGACCTACCGTTGTTACAGATGGAACAAGATAACCCAATCTATGATGCGTTTAATGAGCTGCATGTTTAATCCCATGCCATGCGTATCATTATCTTGTATAACACTGACGCCTCAGCATCTTAAGAAAGCCAGGCATGTTTTTATATTAAAATCAGCGTTCAATATAACCAGTTATTTATCGTCATTTAATGAAGCAGACGAGAGTATACCACTTGACAACTCGTCTGTAAAATTTGTTAAATTACACAAATAATTTGTTTCATTTAGTGATATGGTTATCCTAACAACATTTATCATAACAGCTGATTATAACAGATAGATTTTCATTTATTACATAGATTGGTAGATAGTATGATTTTCTATTGTATGATAAAATATTCATCACACACTATTAAATCAATAAACAAGATAGTTAAAATAGACATCGTAGTAAATTTAATTTTTCTGAATTATTTCTAAAAAAAGATATCACTGTAGTCAGGGCTGAAAAACCTTCAGTTTTAATATTTTCGATTCTAAACATGACGTCATGTTTGACATTTGAACGCATTAAAACAGGAAAATGATCATGATTTAACAATTCTGTCTTGTATAATTTGTAGGAATTATGGGACGTTAAATTAATAAGAAATCAAGTGGCGTTGTTATGGTTATTGACAATGTAAATGAGGGGTTGCGTTTGTGACGTAATGGGGCATTTATTTTCTAAAATCCGCGATGATGTTTTATTATAATATAATCCAAGACATATCATTTACATGAAAAACCAAAATTAAATGTTTTAGATGTCTAATAATTGAAACTATTTTTAATTTTTATTTTTTTATCTCATCCTCATTCAAAGTCATGGCTCAGCAATTATACATAATTTGTCAACAATTGGTGCTGTTCTTTGCAGTTATTAGGACTGATTTTGAGGTGGTTCCCGCCTCATTTCTAACAGATCTTTACAATTGTTCAGACGATGATTATTAGAATATATAAATATACCAAGTGGTTCTAAAAAAAACACTCGTTGTTTATTAAAACTTCAATGAATTTCCTTGAACGCATAATACTCGGTTGATAAACAGAGTCAGGGAGTGGCCTTTAGCGTGGGAGAAAAACTGGAATTTCCTTACAACCATGTGTTCAAACATATCGTTTTTCGGGCACCGACATTCTTGCCCTATATCACGTTGATAACATTTTACCATATACTGGCAAATCAAAATAAATAGATACACATTTAAAATTATAAAAATTGTATGAGAGATGGTAATTGGATAATCACAGATGAAAAAATTTAATATGAGGATGATTTGTATTTTTGAAATGTCATAAAATTTATCATAATTGTCTCACCCACATACCAAATAGTGTATTATACGAGACAAAATCTCCCAAGTTATACAACTCAGTTTAGTTGACAATCGTCTTTATTTTTCCACATAAAATAAACAATAAAAAGATATTTAAACAATTCTTATGTATTAAGTTAATTAGGGAACGTTACCGATGATGATGATGATGATGATGATGATGATGATGATGATGATTATGATGATGATGATGATGATGATGATATAAAGTACAGGTGTCGTGTGTAGATTTTTTTAAAAATATTTCTTGTGGTGAAATTCAAAATTCTGCACATTACACCATGGTTAAAAATCCCGTGCTACAACACAACCTTTCTGAACATTTGCCATGTTGGTATCTATATATTTGTGTTCTTAATGCATTTTTAATTAACGCACTCAATAGTAGAATTGACATATGAATTTATTATTTCACAAAACAAAATAATAATAATAATAATAACAACAACAACAACAATAATAATAATCAAGGGGAACCTGACATTATAAATATAATTTTTGGGATTGATTATAATTTTATTATTTTAATGGTTTAACTTGTTATTAAAAAGTTAGAGATTTTGATCATAGAAACTAAAATAACACAAACTAGGTAAGATTTACATTGAACAATAAACTTTACAGTAAAACAAACAGAAGTCAGCGGTCGATGGTTCAATATTGTGTTAAAATGTTCTGAAGCGTTATGACTGGTGTAGCATGTAAAAAAAAAAAAAAAATCAAAATATCAATTATTTTTAAAAAATTAAATAAAAGAGGACATATGTTTATAAAAATAATCTAGAAACGTCATAAATAATGCAACATCTGACGAATTAGAGGTTATAATTATCACAGTAATCGTTTACAATCATAAATATTACCTTACGATTAATTATACAGAAACAATTACCGCGAAGGATCGAACCCCGTTAAGATACGGACCTCTCAATGACTGGCATATCACCTATAATTATCTTAATAACCGTAAACAAATATATGTACTTTTAATATAACACGACAGTAAAAGAATCAATAACGGAATCTAACCCTTGTAAAAAAGAAATATGGAGGGCTTAAGCTGCCATAAAATTATTTCAACTACGTAGTGTGTATATTTTATTATATAGCCGAGTTGAGCAAAGTAACCAACACGTTTACGAAAAAGATACTTTCCAAGGGAGATTATCAAAAGTATACTGGTCAAAGCTAATATGAAAAAGACAACAATAGGCAAAGACATCGTTACCTTTACAAGCAAAAGATAATTATGATTAATTAATTTAAGCTTGAATAAATAATAAATAAATAAATAAATAAAAACATTTAAATAAATAAATAGTTATATCAAGTAGTTGAGAGAAACCAGACACTCGGGCTACTTTAAGATGAACGTAATAAGACAACAGAAAGACGTATAGAGAAGATAAACGGCAAAGAATTGATACAGCAAGGTTATGGTTGGGGTCCAGTTACAACTCTGACAGACAGGGCGCAAGAAATATCCTCTTAAAGTTTTGACCAGCAAGAAGAGCATTGAGTAGGTATGTAGGTTTGATGCCTTTTTATAAAAACATTCACCGGTCAATTTGTCATAGTATAAATCATGAATCAAGTAAAACGTAAACTTATTTTTGTCAAATTTTAAAGCAAGAAAATTATTCTTATTATAGTACTTTTACATTTGAAAAGGAAGACTATAAATGGTTCTTCAGAGCTCTCAAGTCCATAAAACTATAACATGACAAAAAAAGCACAACGGCGCAACAAGATCACTGTCTCCAAAAAAATTATTTCTTTATTTATTTTTTTTATTTATTTATTTATTTATTATTTTATTTATATTTTTATTTATTTATTTATTTATTTGTGTATTTATTTATTGCATGTTTAGTTGACTGGATGGCAATTTAAATTGTTTATCTGTTTTTGATAATAAATAAACCCATCAACTCTAAAGAGCAAAAAATTCTATTTTTTTATGTCATTTAGTTAAAATCCAAATAGATTCTCTATCTTCTTACAATAATAACAGCCGAGGATGACCGATGAGAAGATTACCTTTACCTTAAAAGGAAAAAACGTGATAAAAGTGCGCCATTCACTTGTAACGTTTTCAGGATAACTTTGATTGATAAAGATGAAATATAAATGTATTACTGCCTGTATTTATACTTCTAAACACAGTAAGGACATTCGACAGACTTAAAACTTTTACATCAACAAAGCTGATAGATCTGTCTATTAAAATATGCTTTTTTAATTCTGGAATCCAATTTTTTTTAACAAATATAAGTAAAATCTAAAAAAAGCTTTATAAGTGATAAAAAGGCGCGAAACTATTTCTTTTATGTAAGTATATAACTTACAAATGCTCAACTATACCGACCCTCCTTAATTTTTTTTCTATCCTACATTGTTTTAGTTAACGACCTTGTATAATTGTAGAACACGAGAGTGTAGTTTCTAGCCTGTGGTTTTTAGATTACAAAAGAACATATATTTTTGCCAAATTGTCAGAAACCTGGAAGAGTGTCAAATATTTTACTATAACATCTAGTCGGGTCGATAAGTGTGGTTCTACAGACGTACACATTGTAATGTATTTTAAATTTTCTATTATCTTACAACACGTAATAACAATCAGCATCAATTACGAGAAACTCTTGATGAATATACTCACAAGATCAAAGATATTTACATGTTTAATTACACCACATCATCTTAACTGGTACCCAGCCAGACAATGTTCCTAACACTTCTTGTAAACTTTTTGTAACATTTTCTTTTATAAATTACAGTTATAACATGATAATAAACCAAATTAAAATTTATGCCTTGTGACAATAAAGGTTATACTATTATACATATAAATCATTGTTGTCTTTGTATGTGCCATCCTAAAACATAAAGAAAGGTTTTCTCCGCAGCTACTTGACAAACACGTGTAAGAACTAAATGACCGTCAAGCTGTTTCAACTGTGACTTATTTTTTTCAGAATGTATACATGTTGTAAAAATTGCTCATTTAATTTATTTTGTTAATTACATTTGTACTTTGTTCTTTGTTTATAGTAAACCTGTATTTTTGGCATGTTGTGATGAACAAGTACACTCTTCAGATGGTTATCAAACACTAAGGTACGACCAGATGCCAAACGTACCATTAACCTAATGGTGCCATAATGTTACGTAACATTACATCATTGCATTATGACTTGAAGAACAAAAAGCCTGGTATTGCTAATTATAAATATTATGATGTTATTTTTTACATGCTGAGGCATAAAGCGTAAAGATTAACTGTAGTAATCCATGTTAATAAACAGAGTAATACAACATTCTTACGTGGTAAAAAATTACAAAAAGACAAACATTCCAAAAACAATGATGAAATTGGCACGACCTATATCGTACACTCGCATGTACATGTGTATTTGCAGAAAGTGACTTTATGCAGTGGTTTTTAAAGATACTGGTTGATTTTAACTGCTTAAATGTTCTGATGAAATGGCGTTATTTACTAACCTGTAATTGTCATGTTTTCTTGTAATTGTTAGTTTATTAATTACATCACGGTATTACAATTAACTAATTTTTGTTCTACGTGTCTGCGTGTGGATAATTTTTATTAATTATTTAGTCATTTAATTATGTAATCCAGTCTTTGTAGATTCAAACTTATTCAGGTTTAATACTTCAGCCAGACATGAAACACGTATAACATGTGATTTGCTCTTTTGCGTATCAAACCACATGTTCTGAGTATTTCTTACGAAAACAACATATTGTGCATTTGTGTTTTAGCAATCACTGCTTCATTTATACCCGCAGCTGAAAAACCGCGCGAATTCGTACAATAACAATTACCGTGTATAATGTTAGCTCTGATTGACTGATTTAGTCAGGTTTATACATGAAAGCTAAATCAGTTCATTTGAGTTCAAGCAGTTTTGTTTGATGTATAAAGCTTTTGATACTTTTTTGGGAACTGTAATCGTAATAGTGCAAAGAAGTCGATACAGCAACAAGAGTTCAGTAATTGTGTTTCACGTCCCAGTCAAGAATATTTCACTTATTTTGAGACGTCGACAGCTGTAGGCGAAAGTGCAGAAATTTTGCCTGTGCGTTGTGCTGATAGCTTATACAGCAGGTTATTTATCGTGCCACGCCTACCGTAACACGGGACCTCGCTTATTTTAAGTTTCCATCTGAAAGAAACGTGACTTTCACTTCGTAATGCCGAGTACTTGGCGAAAGAGCACAGCGTTAATAATTACACATGTAATCTAACAGTGACATTATCGTTACTGAGCGGGAGGCTGAGCGTTGAGACCACAGCCGGGTCATGCATGAGACATTGAAATTTTCAAGAGATACTCCTTCGCCTGACGCTTGGCATTTAGACGACAGTTCATCGAATGGTGGACCGGGCGCCAGCAGTTTGTGGCTGTGGAAGTTCGATGCTTGTCGGTGGCATACTGACTTAGTCGCCTGTGTGCACGCTAGGGCATTTTCCTTACGAAAATATCCTAAACTATTATGCACCTAAAGCATGTACGTACGACATTTTTAACGGAAACATGCTATTTTGGTATCCAAATCGTGCGTGTTAGTTATCTTGATCCTAAGCAAGTCGTTTGTAAGCTATTGGTACCTAAAACTTGCTCGTAAGCCGTTGTTACCCATATCGTGTTCATTAGCCATTCTAAGTAACAATTGTACGAAAAGCCATTTTTTAACAATTAGCATGTTGCTTTTTGCTTTTGAAATTGAATCTTAAGCATGTCCGTTAGCTATTGTTAGCCTTTTGTTTTACCGTAGTCATCGTAATTACTGCTAGCATGTTGCTCGTAGTCATTGTAATTACTGTTAGCATGTTGCTCGTAGTCATTGTAATAACCACTAGCATGTTGCTTGTAGTCATGGTAATTACCGCTAGCATGTTGCTCACAGTCATGGTAATTACCGCTAGCATGTTGCTCGTAGTAATTGTAATTACCGCTAGCATGTTGCTCGTAGTCATTGAAATTACCGCTGGAATGTTGCTCGTAGCCATGGTAATTACCACTAGCATGTTGCTCGTAGTCATTGTAATTACCGCTAGCATGTTGCTCACAGTCATTGTAATTACCGCTAGCATGTTGCTCGTAGTCATTGTAATTACCGCAAGCATGTTGCTCACAGTCATTGTAATTACCGCTAGCATGTTGCTTACAGTCGTTGTAATTACCGCTAGCATATTGCTCGGAGGCATGGTAATTACCACTAGCATGTTGCTCGTAGTCATTGTAATTACCGCTAGCATGTTGCTCGTAGTCATTGTAATTACCACTAGCATGTTGCTCGTAGTCATTGTAATTACCACTAGCATGTTGCTCGTAGTCATGGTATTTCCTGCTAGCATGTTGCTCGTAGTCATTGTTTTTACCAATAGCACGCTGCTCGTAGTCATTTTAATTACCGCTAGCATGCTTCTCGTGGCCATGGTAATTGCCGCCAGCATGTTGCTCGCGGTCTTTGTAATAACCGCCTACTTGTTGCTCGTAGTCATTGTAATTACCGCTAGCATGTTGCTCTTAGTCATTGTAATTACCACTAGCATGTTGCTCGTAGTCATTGTAATCACCGCTAGAATGTTGCTCACAGTCATTGTAATTACCGCTAGCATGTTGCTCGTAATCATGGAAATTACCGCTAGCATGTTCCTCGTATCCATGGTAATTACCACTAACATGTTGCTCACAGTCATTGTAATTACCGCTAGCATGTTGCTCGTAGTCATGGTAATTACCGCTAGCATGTTGCTCGTTGCCTTTTGGTAACTATATAAGTTGGCCTCTGTTGCCAATGTTGCTCGTTATCCAATAGTTTTCAATCCAGGATGTTTTTTGTCTGTTGTTTTAAACAGAACGTTTTTAATCTTTAATTGCCAATGTACTCAACTTTTATATGACTATTCAATACAAAATAATGTTCCAGTCTGTTCACACTGGCACTTTTCACATTAAACCATTATTGTCAGAACGTATGGAAACTCATGGTAACCAAAAGAAAATACATTTTGCTTCATCGCACCATGGACATAAAGGTTAAAGAATCGATCTTGAATGACATTGAAAGCTTTTCATATAGAAATACATGCTCATTTTGGTTATCAAAGCCACTGCGATAGTGATATCATGTAAATGTTCATTTTTCTTATTGAAATAAATACTTGGTATGTGAAGAGCTATTGTGATATTGTCATGTGCAGAATTTTTTATTATTACCAGAAGGAATACTCTTAATGACAGTATCACGTGATAAGTGTTAAGATTATCAAACCCGGGGAAAAAATCCCGGGTCCTATTTTATAAAGACTTGTTTTCTTCATTTTCAGAAGCATACAAGCGACATTTAAGAACACTGAACTATTACCACAGTTGGTAGTTTTTGGATATTTTTGTAGTGAGATAGCTAGCAGAATAAAAACAGTTAGATGTCGCAAATACAAACACTACACGCAGACGCAGTGGAGTACTTGTAAACAGTCAAATAACAAACTATGTATATTGAGTATATTAAAATTCCTTTTATTCCCAAACGCATTGCATGACGGGATGATTTCTTCTTAAAACATCCATTTTTTCTAACGTCTGTTCGACACATTAGCCTGGTTCCACCGAGAATAAATATTGCATGTCGAGTAAATAAGTTTAAAATGTTCAACCGCCATGCCAACAAGTTGTAACTGGAAACTCGATATGTCGTCCATAGCTCCCACTCTGTAGTCACCGACTAGTAATGTCAAGTGCATTATAATAAATCACAGATTTTTCAGATATCGTTTTTCAGGATCCCAGGATAGGGGACAAAAAATAGAAACATTTCTGAGGAAATTATAACATATTTTATTCTATATTAGACCACACATTTTGAGATGTCGCTTTAACATATTTATACAACATTTCACTTTTTGTTAACAACCAAAATTTGACAATGGACCGTTTGATAGTGGACATAACTAAACCCTCTGGTGAAATTAGACCTGAAATACATGGCTGCGAAAGGCTTTTTTTTAAATAAAAAAGCTGTTTGGAGCTATGCCTTTCAGGTTTACTGAGTAAATATGTAAGTTCTCCTTAGTCATGATATTAAGGTGATAAAGAACCATGTTGTAAACAATAAAACATTATTTTTATTTATTTTTTATATATTTATTTATTTATTTATTTATTTATTTGTTTATTTATATAAAACATTTTCTCGAAGACGAACTTTTTAGGTGTATTTATTTGATGTAACAATTAACATTATACTGACACCTGTCAGGTGTGATTATCTAGATCAAAGTGAAAGTAGACTTGTTAAAGGTTATATCTATGGTATAATATATCAAGTAATATTTGTAAACAAGCGATAGTTATATGATCAAACCAGGGAGTTTGATTTATGATGCAGTGATGTTTCTGCGTATAATGTTACTCCCAAAACTGGGGGAAATTTATAGTACGTTTAAACTTTTATTTTAATGATAAAAAATTTGCTTTTTCATGATTTTCAAAAAAAACACGGTGATTGACAGATATTTGGGCATAATATATTAAATATTAAATTTCAGATGATAGATTTATAACATTTTTTGAGTATTTTTAATTCAACTGAAAAACGACATGAAAAACACTTATGTTCTGTGTTAAAAGCACAAAAGCGTTTTACTGAGCTATAAGACTGCTTTAAAAACTTTTGTTGGAATACTTGTATAAATTTCATAATTCACATAAATTTTATAATGTTCATAAATTTCACATAAATTTTATAATTCGAATAATTCCATAAAATTTCATAGATTACATTAATTTCATAATTTACATTAATTTCATAATTCACATAAATTTTATGATTTACATAAATTTTATCAAAGCAATCATAATGTCACTGGTTATTGTCACTCTGCAAAGTTTGGCGGGAAATAGTAAACAGTCCTGCACAGCGTAAAGTTTTATACAATCTGTGTGGGAATGGCACTCTACGAACTTTTGAAACGTGTGACTCAGCCCAAAGGGACTTTTAAATCCAACTCTTAAGAGATCGGTGCATAATTTGCATTACTGATAAAATTTTGTGATTTATATTTTAAATGTAAGTTATATTATTAAGTGAAATCTATACAAGTTAAGTAAAAATATTTTGTAGCATATATGGTGCAAGTTTAAATATTTTATCATGCTGTGAGAACTATTAGTTTTTTCTCTATTTTTTTTAAAGAGTGATATATACATAAAATTTACTTACCAAACTTTCTTCACAAGTTCTTTCACAATCACTTATTATATTTTGAGCATTAATTCCAGTAAGATAAATCCCAATAATAAGTAAATAAACACGGTGATATGAGGACATATCAGAATGTACGTGTAAACTCATTGCGCCATTATGTAAAACTGATTTGACTCCGTGATGCACATATATACTATATACTATACACGTATGTGTGTATATGTGAAGAAAAGTCAACAGTCGGGTTGCTTCAGGCTCACTGCCTCAGAGATACTGTTACCCTGACTGGCGGGGGTTTGACGATTATTTTTCTTGTCCTAACTCAAAACAAAATCAGAACAAGATGACAGTGTATATCAATGTCTGCTATAGTATATTAAAGTCTGTCATAAGAGAGAGAAAATCGAATTAAAATATTTTATTTTTGTTTGTTCGGCTATATATCACTCCCCGATTTAATCCATCCAATAATTTATTGATCGGATTAAAATCGTCATTTTTCACTTAAGTTTTTATACTTCAAACTATCCCATGATTCCGCACTAGATTTTAGATATTGAAATAAATCAACATTTGGATCAGCATGAAATCTATTACATGTCTTTTGACCTAAGACTTTAGCGGTTGCTAATTTTTGCGTTTATTTAAAGCTCATTTAGAATCAGTATCATCGTAATCAATTCATTCGTTGTTATTTTATTTTGGTTGGATTCTTATCAAGTTAATAAATAATCAATTAATGATAGAATGGATAAATAAATAAATAGATAATATTTGTAAAATGAATAAATATGATCTATGTAAAATAAATAAATATAATATTTGTAAAATAAATGAATAAATATGATACATGTATTGGCAAAATAAATTTTGAAAAAGATGATAATTGTAAAATAAATGAAATAAGTAGAAATCTATATTCTTTTATCAATTTAGGCGATTTGATGAAAAATGAATGCACAATCTATATCCTGGACGTCGATAAAGTCAGTTGTAGATAAAAATCAAGTTAAAAGACAACAGCATAGTTTACTGTTGAATGGAGATAACTAAATAACAATTTACTTGTAAATAAAGTGTTTAGATTTGTCATTTAAATATAAGTTGGTATAGTTAAATCACTAAAGCGCTATAAAATCATTTTTAGTATGTGTAATTTGTGGTGAGTTTAACGCTCGTAGTACCATTAATTTGTGATTCTAATAAAATTAACTTTGTGATATTGATTTTTGACGATCTCCTGTAATTTAATTCGGATTTTCGACGCTGTCCGGTATATCACCTCTGTAATGCGTTTATTACGGTGTCATTCCAGTACATTGGCGGTGTTAATCTCAATAAATTGTTTTCTTTTCTGATCACAATTTTATTTGATTTTCAACTTAATTTCTTTACAAATTGTTTGCGATACTTTACGTACCAGTTTTAAATCGTAGTGGATGTGTAAATTCCTCCTCTCTCCTTACTGCATAGCTAAGTTGTTTAATCACACGCGCGCAGAGCCGAGAGAGAGAGAGAGAGAGAGAGAGAGAGAGAGAGAGAGAGAGAGAGAATTTCTGTTACTGCCATTTTGTACTCTACATGCAATTAACATAAGCATGTTGCGAACATTGTTTGTTAGCTTAGGTTGGATTTTGAAATGATAATATTTTCAGAGAGAGAGAGAGATACAGGTGAGTTGGTTTGTCAAAATCGCTATATGAGTTGTATACACAAGAAAGTGTAGTTGCGGTACATCTAACATTTTTGTCTAAAGACTAAGAATCCATTGTTATTTCTATGAGCTATTTAAGTCCTTTAAAAACTACGTAAATCAAACAAGTTGCCCTTCATAAATGTGAAGCTTTACAAGTTTATGCTGTCTTCAGACCTCGCTAAAAAGTATGCCTCTGTGTGTGATAAGGGAAATAACCCTAAGATAACAGTATAATGCTGCCAATTTCCACCTAGAGTCTAATGGTGTTAACGTCGTAAGTTATATAATAAATATTTCGGTTATACTGTAGCTTGTCAATTTAAATTTTGCGAAAAGGTGTATTTTAAAAATAGAACACAAACACACACACACACACACACACACACACACACACGATTATTTAGCTATATTATGTTTCAGTTTAAAAATAATATGCATTAATATTAAAATCTCGGGACACCTCTTTAAATGTTTGTGAAGGCATAACGGTATCTACAGATTGTGTTTCTTAGAGCAAGAACTCTTCCATTAACTAATATTTTTCCACCTTTATTCATGACGAATCAGATCACAGAATGTAATTAGCCAATCGACTAGTAAAGTGCTCAATAGCGAATGTCATTATTTTTGCCTCTATTAATATATTCAGCTACAGCTTGAATGAAATGGATAACGTTTACGTCAAATATTCCCGAAAAAAAACCTCGTTATTACGGGAAAACGTCACTATATGCAATTTCATTCTCAATAGGAGTAATTGTCCCACACAAAATTTATGACGTTTTTTCGGGAATATTTGGCGTAAACGTTATCCATTTCATTCCGCACAAACGTTAAGAGGTATTGATCACGTGGCATGCTGGCTGCTTTGTATTCTACTTTTAAATTTTAAAAGTTACATGTTTCTTTAAACGTTTCTAGAACGTTCTTTTAGCGATTATATTTTGTTTCATTCAAACCTGTAGCAATACTGTAAACCGTGAAAATTTAGCGGCAGTTTTATTTTAGCGCATTGGCGGAAGAATTCAATCGCTAAAATAAAACTGTGGCTAAAATTTTACAAAAACTTAACGGCCGAATACTAACGGTCGTCTTTGATGA
The DNA here is from genome assembly GCA_029721355.1 of Tegillarca granosa. Lineage (NCBI taxonomy): Eukaryota > Metazoa > Mollusca > Bivalvia > Arcoida > Arcidae > Tegillarca > Tegillarca granosa. Next base: position 54,413,650 of record CM056596.1, on the reverse strand, counting down.
TGTTTAACTGCTATTATTGTTGAATATTATACCCGTCATATAATTATAATAATGATCAAAGAAAAAAATTTGTTTTTTGTTTTTTAAAAAACATTTAATCAATGAGAAGCTATATCGATTTACACATGCATAAAAATCAAAAATAATTTTTATTAATCAGTCCAAAAAGTCCATTTCCGTTTCAGCTGATAGAACGATATGCGCACGTACATAAAATTAAAATGGAATAAAATCCGAATTAAATCACGATAAATCCTAAAAATCAGTAAATCCACAACAGTTTGAAAAAGCACTAAAAATCCACTTAAAAAATCGGCGTTTTGAAAAAAGTTTTAAAGTGATATCTTTTTATTCATTTTCTTGTTAATTCCAGTCAACATATAAATGATTTTACAATTAAATCCTTTGAGAAAAAAGGTACTATATTGTGTCTCGTGACAACACATTTACCAACAACAACGTACGGCTATCATACGTTTGTAGGACACGCGTGTGAACTTACAGGTTGACGTTTCCCATAACAAAAGAAAACTGAATGAACAGAGTTTAAAAAACCCTGGAACCAACTAATGAAATGAAATTAATGTTTTCTTGGTTGAAACCGATTTTTTTGCCAACTATGGGCTGGGAGTTAGACAAAGGGATTTCGTTTAATGATGACACCAGAGGTAGCTCTAATGGCTGATCAGAGACATGTGGATGTATTTTAAAACAAGTGGTAGGGGGTGCATTAGACTGAACGTTACCCGAGAAGGTATCACTGATATGTTTCTTCTGTGAACAGAACAGTCCCTACTATAGCTGTAAACTGAGGCCTCGTTTCTGTGGCCTGACATAAGCATGATGTGGCGTAACTGAAATTCAGCATCACTCAGCATAGGAGATATCCATGGCTGTGCCTCTCGGGCGATGTGCAGTGTATACCTGACTATAATTATAATTTTTTGATACTTTTTGCATGAATTTGGAAAACACACGTTTACAAGTTTAGGTGTTTAACGAAATTTTATTTTGGATTTTTAAGGGGTGTACAAAAGGGATTCTCCGCGACTGGATTACAGAGATAAAAATATTTCATTAATAAATATTTAATAGTCTTGAATATTTGGTGAAAAAATATCAGAACATGTCAAGTTGAATAATTTTTTGCAAAATTTTAATCTTAAAAATTTGATTTTAAAGATTTATGTGGAATATTTGCCGATCTCGAAGACTTTTCCATTTGTTTACAATTCAAAACTTCTATTAATGGAACTGACAGACGGGTAATCCCCGAAACTGGTCGAAAGTAGTTCCGGTAGAAAACGTTGTTATTGGAAAATAACGTCATTGGACAGGAAAACGACCAATGAAATTGCTCTAAATCGTGTAACAACGTGAAGTTTGTAATTATAACATCATAATTGTTTGAACATTGACCATTACATCTCGAACACACTGAGTCCGAAAAGTATAAATAAAAAAATAATAAAAGAGTTAGACATTGGAATGCTGTATTACGTGTTGGTACAATTTTATTTTTAACTCTTCTCTTTTTTATGTTTATTTTTGTCCTTTAGGCGATTGTGAAGTTTTATTCATTTCATTCACAAGACTGGGTGACTTAGCTGAATGCATTAATTAGTAAAGAAAATAATACGATCCGAATTTCAAAGAACTGTTCATGACGTCATAAACGAGAAATTCTTTATAACGTCACAATCGATTTCTTAATAGTATTGCAAATGACAAATTACAATTATTGTCATTAGCCAAATTGTACATTAAAATGATGTGGCATGATTTTTAAAAGTATCGATGTTTTAAATGATTCATACATGCATGACGTGTTTAAACGTTAACCAACTGTTACGTTTTAAAGTGTTTAGAGAATATATTTATTGATTTGTAAGTATTTTTGTACAAAAAAGTAAGCAGTTTGTTTTTTTGGCATACCAAAAGTACGTCTGTAATTTTTTAATGTTTTATTTAAATTACATATTGAACGGTTTCTCCTTTTAGCGATTATATCTTGTTTTCTTCAGATATGAAAATGTAGTTACACACATTGAAAATTGAGGAAAATAATATACATTCTTAAGTTCCTCATAGTTTCTAAGAACCAATTATGATGCAAAAGTAAAGCCCATCCGTTTTGACGTAACAATCAATAACCTAGAAATTTAGAAGTAAAGTATACGTACTTTTTTCATTTGTGACTCTTCTAAGTTATTGATTGTTACGTCGTGGAGAATTGTATAATTATTACGTCATTATTGATTCTTAAAAACGCATTAGGAACACCTTTTCGCCTTTTTTATGAATTCCTGTCATTTCAACAAGCGGTGTGATGCATTTAGATAAAAAATACCCTATATATCGTGTACATCAATTTTTTTATATTTTATTTGCGAGTTACAAATTGGAAATTTTGCTTTATTTTTCCGGACCTTTTTAATTTTTTTATTTATTTTCTTTTATATATATATATATATATATATATATATATATATATATATATATATATATATATATATATATATATATATATATATATATATATATATATATATACAGTGTATATATACTTTTTAACATGTTTATGTTCATATTAACGTTTCGTCTTTTAAATTGTTATGTTATATTTTCTTTCGTTTAAAACTTGCTGATTTAGTTAACTACATTTCTAAAGGAATAAGAGTACGATTCCAGGATTCTTATAAGAATCGTTTGTGACGTCATAAACGATAACATTCTTTACAACATCTCAGTCGATTTGTTTGAAGTATGCGAATTAAAATTTACATGAAATGTAATTAACCAACATGTAAATGACAGATTTAAAAGTTTTCGCATTTTTAAAAGTATCGATTTTTTAAACGATTAAAACGTACATGCATGTTGTGTTATTTACATATGTCATCGGAACGTTAGTGAAACGTTTTGCCTTGGATTGACAAGAGAATTTGTCCGTTGTAAGTATTCTGGCAACAAAACTGTAAATATGCAGTATTCCAGAATACCATAATTACCATTGTAGAAACGTTTATTAAAATTTCTTATTTCTTATTAACTGTGCACACAAAACTTTTAATGCTGCAGTATTAGGTGTAAGCATTACTATTGTATTTATGACAGCAGATATCAGTTTAAAACGTAAGGAAAAGATCTTCAGATTTTTCCCGTTTGTTAAACGCCTTGATCAATACGTCGAAATATGCGGGATCATAAACTAATAAAATAAAGACAATGCGCTGGAATTAATTGTTAATCTGGCCCTGACAAATTAATTTGTAGTTCGTCGAACCCGCTCGCCTGTAAACTTTAGAATTAAAAATAAAATTAATTTCATTTTCGAAGCATTTTCCGCGTGTTTAAAATTTTCTGTAAAACCCTGCATTCATTTTTCTGAAAAATCTTTGGCGGCATTCAATGTTAATTTAAGTATATATGGGCAATGTTTTACTATTAATCAGTGCTTGGTTGATTTATTATTGGCTATATTAGGTAGGAGTTTGCCAGAACAGCATATTCTTTGCTTTTATCAGTGATTTTTAAACTTTTTTGCCTTTGCTTTTTATGATGACGTCACAAAGACTTATTACGATTGTAATCGAAACCATGAAAATGTACGCAAAAAAAAAAAAAAAATGATTTGGCGTGTAATCGAAGTATCGAATAGGTTTTAAAACGCTTCAAAGTTTTCGACGCGTCATTTTTATTGGGATGTAAGTAAGCATCGTGCGATGAAGTGTTTAGTGTATTTTTTTTTATTCGAGACTTTGTTGATTATTCTGGAAGCATCAGAAAAAAGGAAAATATCAGCTCCTATTCTCCAAGATCTTTTAGTGACGTCACAGAAAAGAACCTTCAGATGAGTACAGTGATGTCGTTACAATCATTAACTTACTAGACGCACTCCAGCAGTGTGATTTAATCGAACAAAAGGTACATCCGACATGATTTGGAGTTTTAATACTAAAAACGTTTTCCAAATGTTTTATAAATGTCTTTTTAATATCGGAATCATTATTTATTTTTTTTATCATTTTAACAATCGGAAAAAAGTACCAATAGTTTCTAAGAACCATTTATGACAACATCCGTTATGACATCACAATCAGTAAAGCAGTCTCACTGACATTCGCGATGATTATAAGTAATGTTACGTCATAAAGATTAAATGTGATGTCATAATTGGCTCTTAAAGATAGATTGCTTATTTATGTTTATATCTAAGACTCGCTGATTTAGATGAATGCATTACTAAAGGAAAAGCATTTAAAAATCCAGATTGTGTAAGAACTATTTGTGACGTCAAAATCGTTTTCGTAGAAGTACTGTCTGTGTATGAAAATTTTACCCAAAATGTACATGACGGATTAAGAAGGATTTTGGCCTTTTTAAAACGTTACGATTTTTAACCGAACATAATGTTTTATTTATCATTGAGTAGCGTTATTCAAACGTTATGTTTTAGTGATTGGAAAATGTAATTATAAATTTATGAAAATTTTGTTAACAAAACTATAAGTAAGTAATTTTCCGGCATACCAAAATTACAAAAGCCATTGTAGACACATTTATTGCCATTTTGGCGTTTGGTTTATTGCACACAGAATATTATATTGCGCTGCATTACGTGTACGAATCTTTTTATCCAGTATATGGCGCCAGATATCAATGGTGAATACAAAATTAAAAAGCGTCAAGCTTTACCTGTTTGTAAACGGGAAAGATATGCGTATTTGTTAACATATACTGGTGCAGAAACCTTGCAATTGCTGTCCCTGTAATAAATTGTCTGCAGTTTTTTTTCTTACCAACTCGCGTATGGACAGACAAAACATTGTGCTAAAAACTATTGCAGAATGGAATTTGACAACAATTCAACTTAACCGATTGTTCACAATGAATTTTAGAAAAAATACTACCTAGTACGACTTCCATAATTGGTAGCATTTACCCGTGTGTGTGTGTGTGTGTGTGTGTGTGTGTGTGTGTGTGTGTGTGTGATTGTGTGTGTGTGTGTGAAACTTTGTCCTTTTGGTGATAATTATTTTTTAAGACAAGCTGGTTAAGCTGATTTTCGTTATAAAGTTAAACAAACATTACAATCTCGGGCTTCAATGCACTTATTGTGACATCATAGACACTTATTGTGACATCATAGACACTTATTGTGACATCATAGACAAGAATGTCATTTATTATGACGTCATAATCAATAACAAATAATTATTAAGTATATTTTTTATCCAATAAAATATACGCTTTAGAATAATTTTGCTTGTTATTTTCGATGCGTCATTTATTATGAAAATGTAAGTAAGCATTGCAAGTTGAATTGTTGAATGGATTTTATTTTATTCGGGTGTTTGATGATTTAGCTCGTGAGCATTAGAAGAGGGGGAATTACGTCCCTTGTCGCCAAGAAGTTTTCGTGACGTCATTAACCTCCTGATGAGTGATGACGTTACAATCAATAACCTCGATACATTGCAAAATGATCATGATCCAAATAAAGTATGCACTCACTAAGAATTGATTATGACGCCATAGAAGAAAAATTCTTATGACGTCACAATCAATAATTTAGAAGCGGATGATTAAAAGTTGAAAACAGGCAAACCGTGACAGAACGAATGGCGTGTTTGAAAGTACGAAAATGTTTCAAACACATTTTATGCGTGTAAACACCATTTTATTGTAACCATGACAGCATAAATAAATGTAATTAAAGACAGCAAAAGTGAAGAAAGTGGAAAACATTTACTCTAGTTGAATACCGCCATCAATAAGTAAGCGTATGTATGAGAAGACACTTCGATCTTATTTCATAAACACTGGTTGAAATAAAACTAGAAATATGTGAAATAGAACTGTATTTAGTCATTAGTCTCACGGTAACTTTATGATTGGTATTGCTCAAGTTTTTTTTTTCCTTTTGTTTGTTGTTGTATTATTGTATGGTTCAATCCTTATTTAAATATGGATTCCAATAAAGTTAAATCTAAGAACATATAAAAGCAATAGGGTTAACATCATTATATTAAATTACATTAGCTGTAATTAGGTTGCACTGAACCAAATCTAATTTGTGTAGGAGTTTATCTACCCGCATATAGACAAAAAAGCACTAAGCCTCTTTAAAAAGATTTGATTTGACACAAATGGAACTAAACCGATTTTGTCTATAACTGAAGAAAATGTTACTTTATTATTATTATTATTATTATTATTATTATTGTAATATCCGGATTCATATCCGATTAGTGTATTATGTAATACTCATTTGTGAATTATGTCAATGTGACGTAGGTATGACGATAATAAAAGAAAGAACTCTACAGCCATCTTGTTGTTTATAAACGTTTACAAAGTGCTAGACAACAATCTAGGTAAGTCAAGATTTATCTTGACCATCAGCAACGTCCACTTCATTTGGCGACGAGGTAAAGCACCCAGGAAAGCGGTGGTAATATTATTTTGATGGCTTCTATTCCAAATTTCCCGAAATTTGATGATTCAGATTCACACGATGCCGGTCCACAATGGGACAAGTGGGTTTCAAGGTTGGAACTGCTATTTGATGGCATGAAGCTCACAGATGACAAACAAAAACGTGCACTGTTGCTGCACTATGCAGGCGATCGTGTATTTGACATTTATGAAACTCAAAAAGGCGACAGCCAAGCAAAATACGAGGAGACTGTCAACGTTTTGAAAAACTATTTTGCGCCAAGAAAAAATATCCAAATGGAAATTTACAAATTTAGAAACTATAAGCAGGCAAGTGGACAATCGTTAAATGAATTTGTAACAGAACTGAGAAGGTTAGCTAGATCTTGTGACTTTCATGACACTGAAAAAGAGATTCTCTCCACTGTTATTCAGAATTGCAGATCAAACCGTCTACGTCGACGAGCTCTGAGAGAGACAGATAAAACTTTAAATGACATTCTCACGGTGGGTAGAACAATTGAGATTGCTGAGACACATGCACAGGCTATGGAAACAAATGACTCTGTGAATTCTAATCTTAATGCATTAAATGTTAAATCAAAACGTTCAAACTTTGTAACACCAGACACCTTCACGTCACGTGGTCGCGACCGAGGTCGCACTCACAGAGGCAGCGCTCGTGGTCGCAGTCGTGGCATTTCTCGCGGTCGCGAATTGCGGAGGTAATTACCCACATCGTGGCATTTGCCCAGCCAAGGGTAAGACTTGTTTTCACTGCAGAAAACGTGACCATTTTAGTAAAGTTTGTCGGAAACGTGAGTCTGTCAAGGAAATCAACCACGAAGGCACGGAAACGTTGAACTGTTCTAGCGACGACGAATATTGTTATAATATCGGAGAAGTCCACCGTGTTAATTTTGTCGGTACTAAAACTCCGAGAGTTTCAGTCAAAGTTAACGGGCTCGAATGCGACTTACTTGTTGATACCGGCGCTTCGGTTAATATATTGAACGAGGCAACTCACCGTAAAATTGGCTCTCCGGCAATTAAGTACCGCGAAAAACCGCAAAGGAAATCACGGCGGTTTAATCGGGTATCCTTCATGCGTTGATCTCGATATAGTTAGAATTGTACGAAATATATCCGCATCTAGTCTTTGTGACGAAAACAAAGCATTGTTTTACGGAATCGGTAAATATAAAGGCAAACCAGTGAAATTACACATCGATCAGTCGGTAAAGCCAGTAGCACAACGGCACAGAAGAACACTGTTCCATCTTCGACCGAAAGTTGAGGCTGAGATTAATAAACTTCTTCAACAGGATATTATCGAAAAAATTGACGGCACGCCTACACCGCTCGTCTCTCCTATCGTTACGCCCCCGAAATAGGACCCAAATCAAATTCGCTTGTGTATCGATATGCGCGAAGCTAGCAAAGCAATCGTCATGGAACAGCATTTAATGCCTACCGTCGAAGAATTAATTAATGATCTTAATGGTTCCACAGTCTTCAGTAAGTTGGATCTCCGCGCAGGTTATCACCAACTTCCACTTGATGAGGAAAGTCGTTATATAACAACGTTTAGTACACACATGGGGTTGTACCGATACAAACGCTTAAACTTCGGAACAAGTTCGGCTTCCGAAATTTTTAAAGAGACTGTTAAACTCGTTATCCGCGATGTTTCAGGCGCAAAGAATCTGTCCGTTGACATAATTGTTTTCGGAAAAACGCAAGCTCAGCACGATCAAGCTCTCGAGTCAACATTTTAAGCTTTAGCAGCTAATGGCTTAACGCTTAATCGCAGCAAGTGCGAGTTCAACAAGCAAAGGAAAAACGGTAAACCAAGATATAAATATCTAGTGCTCAACAGGGATTCTGGTTATTTTGTAAAACACCATACAGACTGCAAACAAAAATATACTGAAGATGCCATCAACAAAATGTTAAGAGTTTTTGATAGACACCATATTTGTTGTGTTTGGCAATATTATCTTTCAACAAACAATCGGTATACCAATGGGCACAAACTGTGCACCTTTACTTGCTGATTTGTTTCTTTATTCATATGAATCAGAATTTTTACAGAACCTTGTCAAATCTGGAAAAAAGACTGTCGCTAAATCATTCAACTACACATACAGATATATAGATGACGTTCTTTCTCTAAATAATCACAAATTTGGAGAATATGTGAATGTCATCTATCCAAGTGAGCTTGAAATAAAAGACACGACAGATTCTCCATGTTCTGCTTCATATTTGGACTTATACCTCAATTATGACACCCATGAAAGGTTATATCTGAAACTATACGACAAACGTGATGACTTCAATTTTTCTATTGTCAACTTTCCGTTTCTTTTCAGTAATATCCCTGCTTCTCCTGCGTATGGTGTATATGTTTCACAGTTAATACGGTACGGTAGAGCTTGTTCCCACTATGGGAACTTTCTGCAACGAAGCAAATTACTTACAATTAAATTGTTGACACAAGGATATTGCAAGCCTAGGCTAATCAGGGCCCTTAAAAAGTTTTATGGCCGTCATCACAATATTGTTGATAAGTATGTAGTCACTGTATCCCAACTTATACTGGATATATTTGACTTACCATAGTTCTTTGTTCCTTTCATTCTCAAAATTGACTTGCACGTGACGGGTGTAGCTAGCTAAACAGGAGGTGCTTACCCTTCCGGAGCACTCGGCCTCACTTCCTTGATGGAAGTTCATGTGTATCACCTATTTTGCCAGTTTGCAAAGTTTTTACTTTGTTTTTGAGATTGTGATATGGACAAGGACTGGTATGTTTGTTTTATTTATTAGTATTTAGCAGTCAAGGCGTTTCACCGGATCCCGCCAATGAGCCCGTCCGGCAATTAAGTACCGCGAAAAACCGCATCTTGTACCGTATGGTGGTGGTCATAAGATAGATGTTTTAGGCGTTTGCGAATTACGCGTCGAAACCGACACAAAGTCAAGTATGCATAACTTTTGCATTGTCAAAGGAAATCACGGCGGTTTAATCGGGTATCCTTCATGCGTTGATCTCGATATAGTTAGAATTGTACGAAATATATCCGCATCTAGTCTTTGTGACGAAAACAAAGCATTGTTTTACGGAATCGGTAAATATAAAGGCAAACCAGTGAAATTACACATCGATCAGTCGGTAAAGCCAGTAGCACAACGGCACAGAAGAACACCGTTCCATCTTCGACCGAAAGTTGAGGCTGAGATTAATAAACTTCAACAGGATATTATCGAAAAAATTGACGGCACGCCTACACCGTGGGTCTCTCCTATCGTTACGCCCCCGAAATAGGACCCAAATCAAATTCGCTTGTGTATCGATATGCGCGAAGCTAACAAAGCAATCGTCAGGGAACAGCATTTAATGCCTACCGTCGAAGAATTAATTAATGATCTTAATGGTTCCACAGTCTTCAGTAAGTTGGATCTCCGCGCAGGCTATCACCAACTTCCACTTGATGAGGAAAGTCGGTCGTTATATAACAACGTTTAGTACACACATGGGGTTGTACCGATACAAACGCTTAAACTTCGGAATAAGTTCGGCTTCCGAAATTTTTAAAGAGACTGTTAAAGGCGTTATCCGCGATGTGTCAGGCGCAAAGAATCTGTCCAATGACATAATCGTTTTCGGAAAAACGCAAGCTCAGCACAATCAAGCTCTCGAGTCAACATTTAAAGCTTTAGCAGCTAATGGCTTAACGCTTAATCGCAGCAAGTGCGAGTTCAACAAGCAAAGGATAAATTTCTTCAGATTAGTATTTAGCAGTCAAGGCGTTTCACCGGATCCCGCCAATGTCAAGGCCATTCAAGAGACTACACGTCCGCAAAACACGAAGGAACTTAAAAGTTTTCTCGGATATACATCGTACTGTTCCAGGTTTATCTCAAATTATGCTACAGTTTCGAAACCTTTGCGAAAACTCACACATAACTGGACGGAAGAACAGGAAGCTTCATTTCAATCGCTAAAATCGAAAATGTCAAGTGATACCGTCATGTCTTATTACGACCCGGCAAAGCAGATCGAAATAATCGTCGATGCGAGTCCGGTAGGATTAAGCGCGATTCTAGCACAAGACTCGAAGGTTGTTGCATATGCAAGTAGAGCGCTCACTCCGGTAGAATCTCGGTACAGTCAAACGGAACGGGAAGCGCTAGCAGTGGTACGGGCGTGCGAGCATTTCGACATGTTCGTTCGTGGAGCTAAACACTTCGAAGTTATTACCGATCACAAACTGTCAGAAAAGATATGGTCCAAATATAAAATACAAATACCAGTTAAATTTTGATGTGCCAGATGTGCACATTTCGGAAATTCATTCCTCATCAGTGACACTAAGATCGAAAAGTTTGATGCATGAAAAATATAAGCCAAACAGTTGAAAATTATGAATCCAAAGTTTCAAATTTATATAAATCCAAATCCAGCTAAGGAATGTTGTGCATGAGGGAACAAACCTTAGTTTTAAATTAATTTCAAATTTTAGACGACTGAAACCAAAACCACCTCTTCGGATCAAACGATGGGGTTTGCGATTACAACCTTACAAACTGACAGTAAAATATCGCCCTGGACATGATAACCCGGCGGATTACATGTCAAGACATCCCATACCGTGCCCAAGTTCATCACACGAAGAACGCGTAGCGGAACAATATGTAAATTTTATTACAACAGAGGCATGTTTAAAAGCCATTAGTATCGATGACGTTAAGCTCGCAACCAGTCGCGACAAGTGCATCATGAAAGCTATTGATTTAGTTCTTACAGGCCGCTGGTTTGAAGTCAAAAAAAAAAAAAAAAAAAAAAAAAAAAAAAAAAAAAATAACGGAACCAGATATCGACATACTTGAGTTACAGTCCTTAAGAACAATCCGCGATGAATTATCAGTCCATAGCGACATCTTACTACGAGATCACAGAATTGTATTGCCTTGTGAGCTACGCGACAAAGCTATTACACTCGCACACGAAGGGCGCCAAGCTATAACGCGGACGAAATCTTTTCTTAGACCAAAGGTATGGTTCCCAGGAATCAATGATCGAGTTGAGGATGCGATTAGAGGTTGCCTTGCTTGTCAGTCAGTAACCGAAAAACCAAAACGTTTTGAACCGTTTCATATGTCTGAACTACCGTCGGAAGCGTGGCAAGATCTAAGCATAGACTTTTGCGGTCCGTTACCTTCAGGCGATTACTTATTCGTAGTTACTGACGAATACAGCAGATATCCGATAGTCGAGGTAACCAAATCCGTATCGGCCAATACTACTATCGCTGTGCTTGACAAAATTTTGTCAGTTTTCGGCTTTCCGAAGGTCATAAAGTCTGACAATGGAAGACCCTTTAACTCTAACGCCTTCCGAGAGTTCGCAGAAAACACAGGTTTCACACATCGTCGAATCACAACTCGCTGGCCCCGAGCCAATTCGCAGGCCGAATCTGTAAATAAGCCGCTCATGAAGATTATTCGCGAGTCGCATATTGAACAACGAAACTGGAAACAACAAATGTTTCAATTTTTACGACAATATAGAGCCACAACACATATTTCGACAGGTTACTAAAACTAAACTTCCACAGGTGAAAGTGCAGAGGTCTGGTGATAATAAAATTGACGAATTTGTGCGCCAAAGTGACGAAACCTCCAAGGGAACTATGAGACACTATATATAATAAACTGTCAGCTCAGAATCATGATATAAAAGTTGGCGACACTGTTCTTGTTCGTAACAGTGTAAAGCAAAATAAACTGTCACCTAAATTCATGCCGGAACCACATGCAGTAATCTCAACAAAGGGAAACATGATAACTGCATCACAATCACCTGGACCTACTTGCAATAAACAGGAGACTATTACACGAAATTCATCTTTCTTTAAAAAGATTAACTTCGGTGTTCCAAACAAAGAATTTGAATTGGAAGAGGAATTGAATGATATTCCAAAAACTAGTGCAGATGTGCCGACTTCCGGTTCCGAGGTGGAAAATAGAACGATCGTTACCAGATCGGGACGAGAGATTCGCCGACCACGCAAATTAGATGACTTTGTCTAAGATCTATTAACTAATGCATTGTTGACTTACAGTTAACTTAATTTTATTTCAGGGCTGAAATGAACTGTTTAAAAAAAAAAAAAAAAGACATTTCTCATGCCCCTTTGGGTATGCCTTTAATGCATAGCATTTATTTTCTTTTTAATAGTTAATATAATCTAGTTTATAAATTTTCATTTCTTTAAAAATATGGAGGGATGTAATAGAAAGCGCAGCTTTTTGCGGCCGCAGGCCGCAAAAGCGAAGCTTTCCCTATAGACAACGCGTGTACATGTTTTTAGAACGAATAAAACTACGAAATTTCTATTACCACAATACCACAATCATATACTGGTTAGTTGAAAATTTTGTGTCAAATTCACGTGAAATTTCCCGCAAAAAGCCTCCATGTTGAATCTCGAATCAAGTCACATCCACGGGATCTCGCGAGATCAAGAGAGACTTTCTTTCTTTGTGGAAATCCCGCCAATATCTGGCGCACCACTGTAAGACAGTGTATTATTACTGCAGCAACGGAAATTTAAAACACTGTTAAAAGCACTATCTACTGTTCATATGAATTAGAATTAGTCACTACTAAAATTACGCAAAATGTCACTATTTCTAGCTGATTAAAAAATAAAACTATATACAAATGCATTACATTAAAAGTCAAGCATATTGTTAAAGGCTGATGAAAAACTAGCCGTAAGAACACTATATACAGAAAAGACAGTTTTAAAACTAAACTTTATAAATCAAACAATCCCTGTACAGTGTACATCACCCCATATAGATGTTGATTTTTCACATCCTTCTCTATGTAGGGCAAAACATAGACCTCTGGCTATACATTCTATCAATGTTAGCTCTGTCATTCGCCAATTAAGCCAATTGCTAATTTTTATGAATATTGGCTCCAAATAATAGCTTTATTAAATTTCCATATGAGGCAGATAAAAAACACTGACTTTTTATTTTTATTTTTTAAGTATGAAAAAGTATGAAAAAGTACTTGCTGATAATCAATAACAATTTATACAGCAGATTAGAACTACATTTTTGTCACTTTTCTGAGTTTTTCTGGCTCCTTAACATATAAATTGGCTCCTAAATTTTAACATCGGCTAAAGACTTGGCTCAAATGTTTTAAGAGCCAGAGCTAACCCTGTCTATCTCACGCTTTACATCATCATTTTGTAAGTAGAGTTGTATGGATGGATGTATTATTAACTGTAACAATAGACTCGTATTCTTTAGTTTCTCTTCACATTCAGCAGTGTTGAGCTGCTGTATTGTTGCTCTTAATTTTTCTAGAAAAGGTTGCCAAATTGTATCAGACACTTTGCAGCACATAATGAAGTGGTTAATGTCCTGGATTCCCTCAGAGCAAAGTCTACATATTGACGACTCTCAATTAGCTCGGAATTTTGATCTGTCAGTTTGTAAGGTGTACATTCCTGTCAGTATTTTAGCTTTTATACATGCTTTCTTCACAGACACTGTGTTGAAACCTGCTGAAGACAACACATTGTGTACTTTACCTGGTGTGAAGTCAAAGTTCATATGCTTGAGGCTAGATTTTGTTTGGGCTTCCAGCAGGACTTTGGATTTCCAGTAGTTGTCAATCCTAGACTTCAAAAAATCCTTTCAAAAGTACTCAGGACTTTCATTATAAAAATAAAGAAAGATACAATAGACATCGAACGGTTTGACAAAGATCGTATGCTAATTTTGGAAGCAGAAACAGAGATTGATAGACATGGTTATGGCCCTATCCAGTACAAAAGTATACCAATAGAAACCAAATTACATCTTTTGACAGTTTTGCAAATTAGTAAAAACAGAAATAACCCCTATCAAAGCTGCTTTCTAAACGGTCAAACCGTCAGTCATATTATCCGGATTCATATCCGATTTGTGTATTATGTAATACTCATTTGTGAATGATGTCAATGTGACGTAGGTATGACGATAATAAAAGATAGAACTCTACAGCCATCTTGTTATTTATAAACGTCTACAAAGTGCTAGACAACAATCTAGATAAGTCAAGATTTATCTTGACCATCAGCAACGTCCACTACAATTATTATTATTATTAATAATTTTTTTGATAGAATTTGATTTAATTTTACATTTTTGTACAAGTTTCAATTTTTGCGATTGTTAAATTATGGTTCATTCGACGTTTGGTAATTATGCTTAAAGTCACGGTAAATAGAGGCTGATAAAAGGCGTGGCAACTTTTTAGTCTTAAAGGATGTTTACGTCATTTACAAGAACATCTTTTATGACGTCACAGTAAATAGTTTAAAAGTAATTGCTGATACATTAGAAATTAAACATCCAAAATATACTCGATAGAATGATTTTAATAATGTGTCAGTAAAAAAGAACGAAAATGTTTCGAGGATGTTTAAAACGTCACGGTAAAACGCAATATATTTGGAAATGTAAGAAAAATGTTATGTATTAAACTCATTAATTTTTTTGAATTTGATTTAGGGGTAATTTTGCAACAAACGAAAAATGCAGTTTTTTTCGGAATTGCCAAAATTTCTGGGATCATTATCATAGAATGTGTCAAGTTTTAGAAATAAAGACAAGTCAGTTAGGGAATGAAATTCTGAGTTTGAAAAATAGGGACTTTACGCTAATCAGGTAGTGTTCTTCTTTTGAAATGAAAAACCTTTTCATGAGAAAAATTCTCCAATATTTATTTTTACATTATACAAGACCCTCAGACCACGACAGTCTAAGAAAATAATTTGTGTCTGGTGCTCAAATGGTAAGAGGGAGTTACAAAAATGAAAACAAATTCGTTATTTGAATCAAATACATTGTTTTTTAAATTAATAACCACATCTGTAAAAATTAAACATTCTCAAAATTAAGAAAATAACTCAAAATACCCTTTCTTTGAAAATTAATACGAAACTAAAACTTTTAACAAAACTCAATTTTACTGGTGTTCGTAGTCTGTCAAACGCTTGCACTTATAATAATTTGACGCGGAAGTAAAAGTTCAATGTAAACATTGATTTATTTATTTCGTGCCAGGATGGCTGCCACCCTGTCATTTCGGTGGTTAGAGATCCTTGAAAAAGAATTTGACAAGGCATTTGTAGACCTGGACTTGTTACTTGGCGAGATCGATCCAGATCAATGCGAGCTTACGTTCGAAGGGAGACAGAAAATGACTGCATTAAGTGCGGCATTTGCTCAATTATGTCATAAAGCTCAAACAATTTTTCAGTCAAATGCAAAGTTGGAAGTATGTTAAATGTCTAAATATTGAATTTTGTTCATTTTGGTTTGATATATATTTAAATTGTATGCGTATTGTGGCAATAATTTTGATTCTTTTTCGTTCTTAGCTCGTCTGCCTGACAGACAGTCAAATTAGTAGTTTCATCCCCATAGGACAAAGGTTGTTTAAGGGTCCATAGACTTGGATAACAGGATTAATCAACTAATTGATAAAAGATCTGTTTCATGTTGCTTTGTCACTTTTACACTTTCTATTGAATTCATTTTTACTAAATGTTTAATGGCTATTAACTAGACCTGAAATACATGGCTCCAAACAGCTTTGTTATTATACTGATGTTTCCGAAATGGCAACATCAGTATAGTTAAAAATCCGTTTGGAGCCTTGTATTTCAGGTCTAGCTATTAAAAAATTCCATGGCCAGTTATGTGTGATATTTTTGAAATGATTGTCATGTTGAGTAATGTAACATCATACTTCTCAGTATAATTATATGTTACTTGTAGTAGGAACCTCCTCTGTTGTGGTCAAACTACAGAGGTGTCTAAGTACTCTTTTATAGAGTTCACAGAGAATTTGAGTTTTGGTTTTAAGTCTCATTTTAAAGATTTATTTCCTTTTTAATAAGCTTTTCAAAGCTCGCATATTTAGTTGAATACGATAAAAAAAAAATCTTACTATTTCCAAAGACCTCGGAGGTTTGATTTCACAAGCCTGGAATTAGAAATCCAGTGCTAGCTCACATATGATTATAATCTAGAGTATAACTTCTTTTTTTTTTTTGTTTCAGGCACAGCTTGTAGATATGCGGTCAGACTTAACAGAACTAAGAGCATCAAAGACATTGATAGAGAAAGAATTACATAATGTGTTATTACAGCTTCACTCTTCACAGTTACAGATACAAGCTGATAAAGGCATAGAAGTGGATTCTTCTTCCATAAAGAAAAAATTTGTATGATTTGTTTTGAAATTTAAAGCAACTTTAACCGCTTTTCATATGATATAGATAAAAATTAACATGTTATGCCTACAGTATGTTTCATCATCATAAATATATGGTCTTATATTCACAAATATAGAATGTATTTGATTGTTTTGACAATGAATAGCCTTCAATATAGTCAGCTTCTATACTAATTAATAAAAATATCAGTAACTATTTCGTGACTCATGTTACACTGACAAGAGATCATGTACAGTAATTCACTTAAATTTAACACTTTTAGTTTGCATATTGTGAATCAAGAAATATCTCAGCATGCCATAATATTTTTATTCTATGATACAATCACCTTTATTTAATGATTTTAAAAATTTTATTTACACACACATAATTTTTGTAGTAGTTTGCAAGAACATATTGAACATTGTAACATACTGTAAATGAAGATACATACTCAATAAATACTTTCTTGATATCTGTTTGAATTAAACAGAAATACCAATACATGTATATGCACTGACAGGAGACTCATATACAGTCTAACTTGTGTTAGCGGCCACTTGTATAAAGTGGCCACTTGTCTATAACGGCCATATCTTATTCCCCCCGATGAATTTTGTTCTTTATTTCACCTCTATATAGCGGTCACTGTCTTATGCGGCCAGCGGCCACCATTTTTCCGACCCAAACCTTCAACAAAACTGTCTATAGCGGCCATTTGCAATGTTTACGAATCTTCGTCAGTTTCCGGAAATTTCCGGAATCAGTCGGCATTAACAAAAAATCCCATAATGCAATTCTGTTTATATGTATCTAAACGGCCATATTGAGTAAAGCTTACATTGCGATAATACACTGACATTTTTTTTCACATACAATAATATTTGATGTTTTTTTTTTATTTGGCCATTGTAAATAGCATGCATTGACTTTAGAACAGTGAGTAGAATTGTTAAATAAATCTGAAAAGGGGAAATTAAGTACTAGGAAACTTGCGGAAGTTATGGTGTTGGACGAACCCAAATCAATTTAATCAAAGCTGTGTTATCCGACTATGAAGTAAATGTATCCTAAGAAATAAACCGTGTGTGCCGTTCTACTGCTAACGGACATTTTTTTCGTTAGTTTGGAAATCGTACCAAGATGCGATATCAAGTCATTTTGGCACCAGTGTAAAATGTCATTCCGCCAATGATATATTTTTGGCACCGATTTAAATTCAAATACACACCAACTACGATTGAATTCCGCTCCCGAAAATTTTTAATAACGATATATAAACAGTAAATTTGACAGTTACATATGACACAGATAATCACCGCTCTGATCACTAAACCATGTAATTCATTATGTAACAACACTTCCTTAGCAAGAGTGTGATGTGTGTCTGAAGTGACCTAATTATGTTGGTACAGGTCAGGTGTAAGCGTTCTAAGAATAAAACTTAACTATGCAACACCCCTATACATAGCAAAAAAAAAAAAAGAAAGAGAGAAAGAAAAAAGAGCAATTAACCATTTAGACATATTTATGTTACGAGGCCAGTGTGGTGCAAAGGATTTGTAAATTCCTGAAGATGTTGAATAAATTATTTAAAAAATTATTATTATTATTATTTTTTTTTTGGTTAATCTCAAGTTACAGAAGAAACAATTTCATTAATTTGGGTACAGTTTCATTTGGGTACTAAAATGAATAATAAAGAACGATTCAGATAATAATTTTTGATGATCCTTGATATAACTTGTCTATAAAGGCCACCTGTCTATAAAGGCCACTTTGGCCGTATCCCTTGAGTGGCCTTTATAGACAGGTTTCACTGTACATGTGTATAGGATCTCTCCTTAACTTAGGACCAGTCCTTAGTTTAAACTTTGTTAAAATGCATTCAGTGTTCTACCTTTGTAACTTTCATCTGTTATGTATAACATTCATTCATAATAACAGTGAAGTAAAAAGATAAACCATAAAACACAAAGTTAGAACTCCAGAAATGCAGGTAGAAACAACAATAAAATTTCAATCTAAAAATTACAATTTTTGCTCTGTGTGAACATGTCTTGTTTTTAGCTCACCTGACCAAAAGGTCACGTGAGCTTATGGCATGGCGCGGCGTGTGTATGTACGTGCGTGTGTGCGTCGTTAACACCTATTTTCAACTTCTCCTCCAAAACTGCTGGACATATTTCAATGATACTTGGTCAGAAGCATATATGGGCCGGTGCAATTCAGATTTGTTCATGGCGTTGCCATGGCTACCAAAACTAGGTCAAGGTGACCTAGGGGTCCAAAAATCTTAAAAAATCTTCTTCTCCGAAACCGATGATGGGAGAAAAAATCTGATGTGATATTTGGCTTCTCTAGGGTCTTAAGCCTATAGTTTATTCATTTCGTGAAATTTGGTTGAAAAATGGGTTACGCGTTTTTGCGTTTAATTTTAAAATTTTCGTAAAATGGCTTCAAATTGTTATAACTTGACTACTTGAACAGATAATAACATGGGGTTTTCAGTTTTGACTTTTTCTTAAAATAACCTTCAAAATGGGGTCAAGGTCAAAGTTCAAGGTCATGACCTAGTTTGTTATGTTGCAGTTTTAGGCTATTTTCTTCAAAAATTTTAAAGATATATCATATCAAAACATAGTGAAAATGTTCAGAATGACAAAATTCAAAAAGTTACAAAGTTTCGTAACTATATGATAATGCATATAGGAGTTGTTGCCCCTGAAATGTTATTTTTTGCTTATAAAAACTAAAATTGTGCATTAGCTTGAAAACTATTAACTTTTTGTATAGACATATATATCAGAATATTGTAGGTATTGACATGACAATCATTTTGATATATGACTCAAGGTCATACATTCAAAGGTCAAGGTCATAGGTGCATAAAAAACCTGAAATTGTTAATTATCTTGGAAACTATTAACATTTTTTATAGACATATATATTAGAATATTGTAGGTATTGACATGATGATCATTTTGATATATGACTCAAGGTCATACGTTCAAAGGCCAAGGTCATAGATGCATAAAAAGACTCAAATTGTTAATTATCTTGGAAACTGTTAACTTTTTTCATTGGCATATATATTAGAATATTGTAAAGATGGACATGATGATCATTTTGATATATGACTCAAGGTCATATGTTCAAGGGTCAAGGTCATAGGTGCATAAAAAGCCTGAAATTGTTAATTATCTTGGAAACTATTAACTTTTTGTATAGACTTATATATCAGAATATTGTAGGTATTGACATGACGATCATTTTGATATATGACTCAAGGTCGTACATTCAAAGGTCAAGGTCATAGGTGCATAAAAAGCCAGAAATTGTTAATTATCTTGGAAACTATTAAATTTTTGTTAAGACATATATATCAGAATATTGTAGGTATTGACATGACGATCATTTTGATATGACTCAAGATCATACATTCAAAGGTCAAGGTCATAGGTGCATAAAAATCCAGAAATTTGTTGATTATCTTGGAAACTATTAACTTTTTGTAAAGACAAATATATATCAGAATATTGTAGGTATTGACATGACGATCATTTTGATATATGACTCAAGGTCATACGTTCAAAGGTCAAGGTCATAGATGCATAAAAAGACTGAAATTGTTTATTATTTTTTAAACTATTTAACCTTTTTGTTTAGGCGTGTATATAAGAATATTGTATGTATTTTTGCCAGTGATTTTTGCCATATCCTCAGGTGAGCGTTAAGGCCCATGGGCCTCTTGTTGTTGATCTAGGAAGAAGAAATGGAGATAAGGAAAGCAGAATCATCAAATTTAGCCAGATTAGAGGCAGAAGTCAAAGAATTTGAGAGAGAAAACGAGGAGCTAAGACAATATGTATTAGCATTACAAGGAGAAGTGTATGGTGCCAGATTAGCTGCTAAATATTTAGACAAAGAACTTGCTGGAAGGTACATGCTTGGATCTTAAGCTTGTTTGACTGTTATTGGTACCCATTATTCAGACTTTGTTAATGATACCCATAATTCAGACTTAAACAGATTTCGGGCCTGAAATTATAAGCATTTTGTCGCTTACAAGAAATTAATTAACTGAGAGAGCCTCTACATTGGCAGCAATAGGCTTAGTATAGTAAGGATCTGAAATGTCAATTTTAAATAATTTTTTTCAATGCAACAAAGAAAAGCAACTAAATACTGTCTGAGCATTTAATATTCATTTTTACCAATATAAACAAGTGTTGTATCAAGAAAACCTGTTTTTTGAAATGACAAATAAATTGAAATGAAAATTTTGAAAAAAAAACTAATAAATGAGAAAAAAAAAGTAAAATAATTCAAAACAGAAACCTATATAAGTTGTATATATAAGTTATTGAAGTTTTAAATTTTAAAAAATAATGATTGATATTATAGGATACAACAGATACAATTACTTGGTCGAGATATGCGAGGATCTGAACATGATAAGTTGTGGAATCAGTTGGAAGCAGAAATACATTTACATCGTCATAAAACAGTGATCAGAGCCTGTAGAGGTAGAACCAACTGGAAAAAGAAATTACCTGTCCCTATCGGTCACGTAAGTGATAAAAATAAGTGCATCCCGGGATATAAGTCTCATTAAGCCTGTGTCTCTTCCAACATGACTGAAAATGCAGTTTTCATTCTTTGTCCATCACAATTCTTATCTCAACATTTCTGCTTCGGACATTTTATCTATAAACCTGATAGGCTTTTGCAATGGAAAATATGGAACTGGAGCTTTAAACCATGAACATTGATACATTTAATTGATAAGATATAATCTAACCCTAATTTGATAAGATACAATCCATATCTATTCATTATTTATTGGTGGTAAAATGCTTGTGAACAAACTTTTCTATAATATATGGACATTCTGTCTAAAATTGAGAAGATTTAGATTAACATATACAGGTGATTTTTTTGTTCACAGATAAGTTGTTCGTTTATGTTGCTTCTTTTTAATATTATTTATAGGATTTCCAGTCCTTGAAAAAACGTCATGGTTTAGGAGATGTTAGAAAAGTAATGTTGTCTAAAGGTGAAGAAGATGGTCTTGGTTTATCAATTACAGTATGTATCATTCTTTCTTATACTTCATTTACCACAAAGTTACAATGTTTTCTAATAAAACATAATCTGCCACAAGAATTTTTTTTATATGGATTAAATGATAAAATTATGTGCTAATGCTGCCCATTTTAGTAAATCTATTTGTAGATACCTATGTTTTGACTTCAAGTTTTAAGAGTAAAATAGTGTTTTGAACCATAAACAATTTCTTTCTCCAACTTTTTATTTTAATGAATAACTACTGTAGAAGGAACCAACACCCCTTAGGTACTAGATCTATATAGATCGTAAGCGGTGGATGCTTGATGGTAATCAACAGAGTTCCATTACACTTAAAGAATTATCATGTATAAAGGACACTCAGTACTTTTCATTACTTAAAGTAAACTTTTTGTTAAATTACCTTGTTGTGAAAGACTTTGTCATCATTAAGGATAACTTTATCAAAGTCTAAAACTAGCTATAGTGATCTATATCCAGATCTAATAATATGGATCTGTACATTAAACCTTAATGTCTGTTTTCCAAAAAAAACTTTTTTTCAAAGATTTTGAGTATTTCAAACCTTTGATATTGAAAATGAGATTTGAAATGTTACGTATTTTATGTTGTAGGGTGGTAAAGAACATGGTGTTCCAATTTTAATCTCAGAGATACATGAAGGCCAACCAGCTGACAGATGTGAAGGCCTGTTTGTAGGCGATGCCATATTGTCGGTTAATGGAATAGATCTTAAAAACACAAAACATGCAGAAGCTGTACAGATATTGTCTCAACAGGTAAATGTATTTTGACTGAACATAAAGAAGGTAGAAAAACAATACATTGGTATCCCTTTCTCCATAGAAACAATATCTTCCATACTGTGATGGACAGCAAAATTATTTATGTTAGGTTCTATGTTAAAATTGTTACTTTTGTTTATACCTAGTCTTTAATATCTGGACAATATGTGCTTATAAGTTTTAGAATTTTCCCTCAGATTATAAAATTAGACATTTGTCTCATTAGTTTCAGTTTTTATAAATGCCCGTCATTTCCAAGTTGAGGGGGTCATATAAGAATCACCCTGTCCATCTATAGGTCTATTTAAATGAAGTTTCTGTGTCATAACTTCCATATTTATGGATTGATTTTTTATCAAACTTTGCACAAATGTTTACCAATATTAGAATATTATAAATGTGTCTTAATACCAAATTAAAGTTTGTAGGTCAAAGGTCATAATCTCTGGATCAAATCATATATGGCCTTTGAAGGTAATGTTTTGAGATCATGATATTTGTCCCCCAGTAGAATGCTGGAGTTTAAGCTAGGTGTTTGATATTTGGCATCTAAAAGGTTCCTGTTCCAATGGCTACAGTTATCATTCATCTTGTACTCACTTTACATAAATGTTTTATTAAAGCAATATGTTCCTCTTAAACATTTTGATTTTGTTTATTTTCATGTAATAGACAGGAGATATAGAACTAGAGGTGATGTTTGTAGCACCTGATGAAGACAGTGATGATGAAAACCATTTATATGAAGATGAAAATGGATTTAGGTACACATGTATTTATTTTAGTTTTATGGCACAAATGGCAACACAGAGGTTCATAACCCAGTTAGCCAGATCCTAGTGTGAGAATGTTTTTCAGTTAGCTTGCCAAAGATAAGTGATTTTCTCAGGCACTCTGGATTCTTCCAACATCACAGAATTGATTGCCTTTACATAATTGAATAAATTTTGACAGGGTTGGAAAAAATTAAATCCCTCTTTTATTGACCATTTTGCAAATTATACTATATCAAATCAACAGAATAATGTGTAATTTTTGATATTTTTTTCATCTAACTAGTGTTTATAGGTTAGTCAAATATGTTAAGTGTTCAAATTCTCACCTTAACTTATCATCAGCAACAAGGTTACAAGCAATTTTTGTTTTTTTTTCATGATACAAGTATGTATTTGTTGATATTTATAACTTTTGTATGTGGTTAAAGAGTGGATAAAGTGAGTGAATTATTGTTTCAAACTTCATCAGCATTTTTGCTATTTGTGGCTATAAAATATGTGATTGTAGAATATTTTAATTTCAGTAGTTGAAATAACAAATATTCTGTTCGTCACTATTATTTTCTGATATTGGTTTATACCAATATTTTAATTTTATCGTATTTTTACAGATATAGAATTTATGATGATGAAGTATTAAGCAGCTGTAGTGAGACAGATAGAAGGGAGGCAACTCCACAACATTCTTCACAGGAAATCAATGGAATACCTTCTTCACCAGAACATAAAATGTCTGCAAATCCTAAAGTTCAAAATAGTATTCCGAGTTCTCCAATGTCAACAACTGGTAGTCCATCAAAATCGTAAGTATATAATTAGGGTTTTATTCCTGTCAAGTCACATGCATTTTGGATGTAAATCATGCTCACACGCTAAACTTTTACAAACACATGCATAATCAAACTACATGTATCCAGAAAATAAAAACTGACAACATAGGACTATTATTATAAGTTTGTTAACATTTTCAGAAACTGATACTAAACTCTGAGATGCCTCAGTCTTTGGGTTGTCACACGCTTAACTTTGAAAACCCTTGACAGCTATGTACATGTACTGTAGTTTAAATGTGACTGCAGGTAAATAATGATCACAAAAAAAGTCCAAGTATTTAGTGTTATCACATACTGTTAATTTCAAAGTCTATCACAAGATGGATTAAGTGCAGTAATGGAGTTTGATGTTCCTGTCAAGAAGTCTACTTATATCAAGGTAGTAACTTCTGGGATCTTGGCAGAATTCTTACCCAGATAAACTAATGACTTTCAGCAACCTACCTGATAAATATACTCGTGCTAAGTTTTGATTAAGAAACAAAATTCCCCCATGATCTGTAAGCTGGCTTTTAGATTAGTTAGCATTTTCACAGATTCATACAGTACATATTTAACAAAAATACCTGTTTAATTTTGCTGTGACATATGTGCACATTTCGGAAATGCATTCCTCAGCAGTGACACAGGGGCTGAAAAAATTGATAGATAAAAAGATAATATATATGTTTAAATCAGTCAAGCTAATACTTTCATTGGAGATTGTACTAAACATTTTATACGTTTTCCTCATTGTTTGGGAGTAGTGAACTGATTCATCTCATTAATAATCCATCACTGCCAACTATAAAAGTGATACCAACTAAAATGCTTCTGTTACCAGGAAATATGGCATTGTCTCATACTCTTTCATTCTATGTACATGTATTAAAATTGAATCACTTATTTATCATTTTTTTCCAAAAACAACCTTGGATTTTTTTTCAGACAAAATAAAACAGAAGAACCGAAGCCAGGTGGTAATAAGATAAGTGTCGGAACATTCCAAGCTGACAGAGTTCAAGGTCATACCCACACAGACGAAGGATCTGCATTTAACAGTGATTACCGATAATGTCCATTACTATCTGTAGTATTTGTAGGAACAATATCATTAAATGTTAGTGGTTAATTATGTACTTGTAAGGTCGTACAACATTGGTGGTTAAACGTATTTGTAAGGTCATACATTGGTAGATGTTTTACTTGTGATATGTGTGATATATACTTAAAGTGCAGACATGATAAGACTTTTAGTGTTATATACGTGTAAGTATGTAATGAACAGATAAATATATATACATGTAGGTATATAATGAACAAATAAAATATTTTAGCCTGTGTTTCTGTGCATGGATCTGTAATTCCCCAAAATATTACTTCAGGGGTCAATTTTTTGTTCAATTTTTTCTGTTGCAAGCAAACCTACATTAAGTTAGTCTCATACAACTAGCAAATATTTTTTATATTATCAATTCTTGAAATAGGAAACAAAACAGTGAGTTTTTTTTTTTTTTTTAGTCCTGGGGCAGTGAGTTTCCTAAATTACCTAGTGTCTGTTGTTTGATGGAGAAATGGGGTACCACTATAAGTAATGCTAGGCCATTTTTCCATTGGACATGGGATTGTGTCAGTTGGCTTTTCCATAATAACACTGTTATTCTGAGAAATAGATCAATGTTTAAAATGTTCTGTGTAATTTTTTATTTCTGGTAGTTAATATTTATCTGTGGTATATGTATTAATTTGCATGGTTTCATTGGGTAAAATTATTTATTCATGTTATCGTATGATTGTTTCTCACACTTAAAGGATTCTTATATTGAAAATGGTCAGTAAAATATACCTTCTATAAGATATATACTACTGATAGAGATAACATTTTTATATCTGGGTCATTGTTATTACCATTTTTGTAAAGAGGTTGATGAAATTTATGTCAACTTGAAGACATTGACAGTGCTGACTGACCATAATTTGTTTTTAATCCGGCAGCTACAACATTGAACACTGATTACCAGTAGAATTTTTCTATTGAAAAAATCCAACAAAATTTCAGCATAATATGATTTGATTCTTTTCTTGTCTTGTTTTTTGAAATGAAGAATCATTTTACACTTAAAACATGTTAAAATATATTTCCTGTGTTTGTGACAAGAATGTTTGAGTCAGCATAACAAGTGTTTCAATCTTTACTAAGAAAAAAAAATTGCTGAAAAGACTAGAAGTCTGACAGTTTTTGTTTGAATAAGTTAATCCCCTTTTTAAAAAAAGGTTCTGGATGGCCGAGTGGTCTATGGGTCACAACCTCTAACTGCCCAGGTTTGAATCCCGCTCAAGGCAAATCATAGTGTAAGACATTTTGTCAGTTTACTTGTAGAATGTTGATATTTTTCTGGGCACTCCAGTTTCCTCTACCATATCTGAACTGATGAAATCATTATAAATGAAGGTTTTTTTACTTGGTCATAACACTCAGTTATTCTACTCCTCTCTTATAGGAAATATGTATAAAATAATTCTATAGATTGTTTAGTTATAACTTTATTGTAACTGCATCATTATGTGATAATGTGTTGACAATTATTTAGTGTCATGTTTTTTTAAACATTGGGAAAATTAATAGATTTATATATTTGTTTTAATTATAGATGTCTGCTTATAAATATCATTTTGGTAAATCTAGTCATAATTGTATTAGGATAAAATCCACTGGATAAAATGACAACTTTCTTTATGTTTTGTATATTTTGTATCTTTGTAAGTTTGTTTATTTGAATAAATAATGAACACCATTTTCAATTTGTTGGGATGAATTACTAGTATGATTATTTTAATTTTTTCTAATGGATAAAATAAGCTATAAAGTAGTTTGATTTTTTTATTGTCTTGGGATGATTGCTTTTTTTTTAAGAAAAAAAATTCATATATATTATGAAAAATAAAATAAAATTCATTATATCAGATAGAGTGAAATGTAAATTAAATAGATAAATGAAGGAATACATGTAGGTTTTAAGTTTTCCAGATTTATTATTGAAAATGTGATAAATTTTGTCTTATTAATAGATCAGATCTCAACTAGGGTTAACAATCTTTTATTAATTCTAAACGACATCCAGCTATTTTATGAAATTAACTGTAAATGAAAAATTGTAAACTTGTGTTTAGCATGTTGAGTTTAAATTTATTATATTTTCATCAAATGTTATACATGTGATGTTATTTAAATACTATTTAATACAAGAAGTATTGCCTATCACAACTACCGCATCTGCATCTGCAGGATGTTGTTTTATGATTGCAATGTGTTTGTATCTCCTGTTGATTTGATGGAATTATTATGATGGTCTGTAATGAACCTAAGTAAAGTGTGTTTTATATACATGTATGGTCATGTATTAGGGTTTGTATGGCAGTATAATATATAAACAGTGTTGGTTATTCATGACAATATTCATATTATTGTTATAGTGTTATATGGTTATATGTAATATATCATATGTTATATGTGCTTATTTATTGGTGTTATTTGAAATATGTACATGTACATATATAGGTCATATATATACATGTACATATATATATATATATATATATATATATATATATATATATATATATATATATATATATATATACATGTATATATCTGTGTGTGTGTTTGTGTAAGTATTTAGGTTGTTCACAAACTGATAGCAATTAATACAACAGCAAGTTTATTTTAGGGTACATGTTGTTGTTAAATTTTGGGATTATAAACAATTACAAGCACTCTATTGTCATTACGGTTTAAGTTGGTTTAAACACAACCCTGGTTATAAACAGTCTGCCATCAGATTGTGGACAACCTTTATGTGTACAGTATACATATGTGCTTACACGTACACACATTAGTTGTTACACATATGATTTTAATGGTATGTAAAAAGAGGGGTATCTAATGTCATTTTCTTAACGCTAGATATTGTTTAAGCAGAAATATTTGTGAGGAATAGATACGGATGCAAATAGGGATTTCTGTCAAAATTTACGGTTGTTTTCAAGGAAATTAAGTATGTTTAAATCTCAAAGTTTTTTTCTGTGAAATTTTTAATGAGTGTTAAATCATCAGATTTCTTCTCCTTTATTATAGGAACGAAATTAATTTTTCTCTTTGTTATGGAAAAATGAAAGAATTGGACATTTTTCAATAACAAAAAGAAAAATTTATTTCATTTCTTATAATTCAATTCATAGAATAATAAAAAATAGTAATCCAAACTTTTACAACTTAAATTAATAATAAGTAAAGAAAATTACATCCCCAATGTGCAAGAAAAATTACAGAAAAGTAGTTCTGGTAACAGAGCCAATTCTTTCATGCAAAAATAACAGAAAAGATCTGACCAATCAAAATGCTTGAAACAAAAGATAATTGAATTATATTTTGATCACACAGTATATAATAGGTGTTTCTTTATCATTAGGAAGAACATTTTCTTTTTAGAAAACTTTCTTTTTAGAAAAGTTTTCTTTCTTGGAGCTACATGTGAAATTTTGCAGGAGAATACATGTATTTTGGTTTTTTTCACTACTGGGACTAAAAGTTAAGATCTAGTTCCAAGTCATCATCCCTCCCAAGTTAAAAAATAAAATATTGCTTCCAATTTTCATTGATATTTTTAAATGATTATTTTTGTATAATGACTGATAAAATACTCATTAGAATATTCTTATTTTGACATGAGATATTTTATCATATCAAAATATTTCATCATTCAGATGATAGTAAGAAGTTGTTCATTCTAAACCTTATTTCTGTACACAGTGGAAGCCACAAATCACAGAATCAACAATTAGTTGCTTATTAATCACAAATACATGTATTTATTCCCCTAACAAATGTTTCTGGTTTTACTGTATTTTGAGGGATTTTTAGAAAAGAGGTTTATTTAAGACATTGTTTTATCTTATCAGAAATTTTCTTTTTTTTTTTACTAAATTATTTCTTTTATCATTTTATAGTTAGATTAGATTTTTTTCTATTTGTATTTTTGCTGTATGAAGTGTCAGAATGAAGATTTTTGTTTTGTTTTTTTCATTATTAGTTTTTTTCTACTTTAAACCATGTCACACTTTTAGTAATATGAAATAACTATGGTATATCACAGAATGGGGTTTATTAATGTGTCTTTTGATCAATTCCACATAAAGTATTTGCGGACTACATCAAACTTGGCATCACAAATCTATTAAATAACAACATTTATGGGTATACACCAGTTTAAATTATGCTATCTAGTGAAAATACAGATACAATAGTTCTGGAACAAATGTTATAAGGTTCACTGGTAACTCAGTCATTGGTCTGTCAGTTAATTTGCTGTTAATTTTATGTTTATCGTGCTAGTTATGTGCCTGGCTGTAGTTTGAGTTTTTATCATTTACATGTAAGACCTAAAAATCAGTTGTTAAATATAATTCTGTGTTTTGTCTCTACATATCTTGTTCAAGGTACTGCAATCAAGAATTGTTTTCTTTGTAAGAAGAAAAAAGGAATTCAATTATTTTTATTTGGAAGCTTAGAAAAAATGATAAACAGTGGTTAAGAAGTATATCGAGTGTCGGCCTTGATAAATTTTTTAAATTTATGATTACCGGTAGTTAAAATAATCAATTTTCACATGTTTGTGCAATAAAATAAATCAAATATGGTTTTTTGAATTACTAAATATAATGGTGTTATTTGAATGTACACATACCATAGAAGTTGAAAATTAGTCCCCTTGTGCCATTACATAAAGTTAAGAATTTTGTGGTTATAGTGGTCAGTGATATTTTATTTGATATCAGTAAAACTTGTTAAGATGCCCATTATATTTGTCATTGGTAACTGTGATTTGTTATTAATTTGTTAACTTACAGTAAAACATTTTAAACATTGGTTTTATGAATGAAGGATGGTAGATTATGTGTCATACTCTAAGTTAAATTACTGTAAGTTTCAAGTCGGGCATTGTATTGGCATTAAATGATCAAGTTTTTTTTTTAAATTAAGACCAGATGTGCAGGTGAGCTACAATTTTCTTATGACTGTTTTTTGTTGTTATATATTCAATTTGGTAGATTAAATAATCTCGATCAGAAAAAAATAATTTATGCAAGTTTTTAAAATATATGATTGAATAATAATCATCTTGTGTAGGAAATGATTGCACAAGATTTTACAATATTTGATTGGATAATAATCATCTTGTGTAGGAAATGATTGCACAAGATTTTACAATATTTGATTGGATAATAATCATCTTGTGTAGGACAATACATATACATATACATGCACACATGTATCATTATGATTTTTTTATAAATGTTGCAAATAAACAATTTTGTGTTTAACTTCAGAATTTTATAAAATATGACATTATTGAAACAAATTTAATTTGTGGGCACATGCTTGCTTGTTTTTAGGAATTTATTTATTTTAGAAGTGTTTGTGTGTAGCATTAGCATTTTTAAGCCATTTTTCAATTAATTTTGAGTGCTACAATTTAAAATTTAATTTAATGACATATTTAGAATGTTTTTTATTTTAATTATTTGCTTACAAATATCAAATTGTACTTTTTAAATGGTTAGTTCTGGATTGTCTTTAGTTTCAGTTTCTATGAAGCAGCTAAATTTAATTTAATTTAGAAAGGAACCATGACTGTCCCTAAATAACATGGAAATAAGGATAATTTGATTTCAGGCAAAAATTAATTGGCAGAAAAATCCCTGTTTTTTCTCTTA
Organism: Tegillarca granosa; assembly: GCA_029721355.1. Lineage (NCBI taxonomy): Eukaryota > Metazoa > Mollusca > Bivalvia > Arcoida > Arcidae > Tegillarca > Tegillarca granosa. The sequence goes on along the minus strand of CM056596.1, from coordinate 54,382,673 downwards.
TTCATTAAAGGCTCTTAATTATCATGTTTCATTGTTCAGCATGTTAAGTAAGATTTGTAGCTTTGAAATAAGCTAAATGTTAATATGATAAATACTCTGGGTTAATAATTCTGTTTTATGTAAAATCTTGTGAAGAGAATATTTTATTCATGTAATAATAATTTTTTTTGTGTGGAATCACAACAACAACATCCTGTTTTGTGTAAAAAAAAATTGTGACAAGTAAGTATTTAAACAGCTGAACAAATATATATATATATATATATATATATATATATATATATATATATATATATATATATTATTGTTGTTTATATCAGATGTATGTTACCATGGTAACTGTTTGTTGTTTTATCAATGATGAATGTACTTTTATAGCATGATCATTTAGTATTATACTCTGTTACATTGAAGTATCAAACTTAGATGTAACTACATTTAACTTAATCTTCTTTCATGTTCAAAATATCAGACAAGAAAAAAATCATTTAATAAAGTGAAACATTTCACCCATTTCTTTTACTAGATATCAAACTAGGATGTTAAATTTAAGTTTTTGTTCAATTTTTTTTAAGATGATCACTTTGTATTTGTGCCATTTTTTTTGTAAAAAAAACCAAAAAACAATTGATCAAATAAATTTTTCAGCATGATCACATTCCAACTGCATCATTTCATGTTTAAATCAATTAATCAAATGAATTAATTGGACTTGGACAAATTTAATTTGTACCATTAAATGTTAAAGCAATTGATTAAATAATGTATTAACATGATCACATTGAAATGCTGCCATTTCTTTTTACAAAATACTAATAAATCTGAATCTAATTGAACATATAAAGCTTTTAACATGGTCACATTTTCTTGGTTTTGTTAATGTTAAAAAATATCAGGTTAATATGTAAAAACCACAGTATTCAAATTAGAAAAATTCAATTGTTTACATACCACAAGCTACAAACATGAAAAAAAAATACATATTATACATTTTAAAACAATTCAATAAAAACGGATGTGAGAAGTAAACACTATACTTAATCAGTTTATAAGCATATTTAGAAATGAAAGCACAACTTGCATGAATCTTGATGCAACAGATAAAATTAATACTGACAAACCTGTCTATAAATGGGATTCTTAAAAACAGATGACCTTTTAAATTGATACATGTACCCTGACATAGTTGTAAAAAGTTTCATCAGAAAAACACTTGGGTGATCACAACAGAAAAGTTATGACTGTTGATAATTTAAAAGCAAGTGACCAGGTACCTTTTGTAAAAAGTTTCTTTAGAGGGTTATAATAAAATGTTGTGAATAAAAGTTTATGACAATAAATACTTATTATTAATAGATAATGATAAATAGAGTAAATATTTCTTGACTATATACAAGTAGAAAAACAGCTTTTTAGACAGGTTTGTCTATTATTAACATTTCAATTCTTTACCACAAATGCATTTTCAACATTTAGCATTTTTCCACAGAAGAAAACATTTCAATGTATACATAAAAAACCAAAAATGTATCTTCATATGGCACATATTAAATCGGAGAAGCGCATTCATTTTGTTTGAAAAACATAACATTTTCCATCATTAACTGTAATTATGTCAATTTTTTCTGGAAATAAAAGTATGAATTCCTCTATCATTGTTTTACATTTTCTTTGAGCAAGTATCACTGTGTGCAGCTGTTATGTCAGTATATCATTGTTAACAAGTTTGCTAGCTTGTCTAGTAAATTTTGTCGAGCCTGGCATCACCATAAGGTTAAACAATGTTTACAACATGGAGATTGGGTACTGTAGGTGTAGGCTACGTTTTGTATTTATAGCACTGTCAATCAAGTATCATAGCAGTAAGCTTAGCTTTGTATTTACAACACGGAGATTGGGTACTGTAGGTGTAGGCTACGTTTTGTATTTATAGCACTGTCAATCAAGTATCATAGCAGTAAGCTTAGCTTTGTATTTACAACACGAAGATTGGGTACTGTAGGTGTAGGCTACGTTTTGTATTTATAGCACTGTCAATCAAGTATCATAGCAGTAAGCTTAGCTTTGCATTTACAACACAGAGATTGGGTACTGTAGGTGTAGGCTACGTTTTGTATTTATAGCACTGTCAATCAAGTATCATAGCAGTAAGCTTAGCTTTGTATTTACAACACAGAGATTGGGTACTGTAATAGTAAGCTAAACTTTGTACTTATAGCACTGCCAGTCTAGTATGATTGGATGAAACCAGCCACCCCTGTTGTATACTAGCTGAAAAAAGTAACTGTGCATGACTGAAATGTGGGAATATAAAATAATTTGAAAATGCAAAGCAATGAATAATTTCGTATTTGTTTATTAGATATTTCTTTACAAATTCATGTCATTGAAAAGGTTACAGATACTGTTATTTAATACGCAGGGGACTAGAAACAGCAGATAGTAAAAGTCAGTTCACAAGATCAGTATCATGTGTGACCACCATTAGCATTGACACAGGACTGACAGCGACGCCTCGTAGAGTTGATTAAATGCCTAAAGAATGCTTGAGGGATGTTGTTCCATATCTGGTCTAACGCTTGGGCCAACCCTTGCAATGTAACAGGCTGATTGGGCAGATGATGTAATCGGCGTTCCATTTCATCCCATACGTGTTCAATTGGAGAAAGGTCGGGTGAAACGGCTGGCCACGATAACACATTGACGTTATGCTGTGCCAGAAAATCCATTGCAACCCGTGCGACGTGTGGTCTTGCATTATCATGCTGAAAAGTGACGTTACGTTGCTGTCCTTGAATGAATGGGATGACATGGGTCTGTAGGATTTCATCACGGTACCGTACACCGGTCAAATTCCCGTCGATGACTACCAGAGGGGTTCTGTCATTCGCTGTGATGCCACCCCAAACCATTACACTGCCCCCACCGAACGAACGTCGTTCCACCACACACGTGTGCACATTTCGGAAATTCATTCCTCATCAGTGACACTAAGACCGAAAAGTTTGACAGAAAAAAAAAAACAGGCCAAACAGTTTGAAATTATTGAATCTAAAGTTCCAAAATTATATAAATCCAAATCCAGCTAAGGAATGCTTTGCAAGAGGGAACAAACCGTCTTAGTTTTAAATTAATTTAAAAATTGAAGACGGCGGAGAATTTTGCTACATGGTAACTGTCTGAAAAAATGTCAGCCTTGCGTTTTTAATACGCCAGTGATAAATTGTTATTGTTGGGTAAACACTAATGCTGGATAAGTTTTGATTATATCGGAAATATTTTATAATATCCGCGCCAAAATACTGAAGTTGAACCCGAGTATTATTAGACTAAATTTTCCTATTAACAAGGGGAGTAATTCGAAGCACACTTCCTGCGCATGTTCCATTATCCCCACACTCAACGCAGTTTCACAACTCGTTTGTCAGATGTATTGTGCAAATACCTGAGGATTTCAGAATTTTGAGATAGATTACTTTATTTTTCAGTTACTTTGAATTGATTAACACGTAATCATGCCGAAAAACAAAGGTAACCACCCAAGCCAAGATGAACATAAGTTTCGATCAAATAATTTCGTATAATTCACACCATGTTGGAAAAATATGGTACCCGCTTCATTCATTTTCAAGCTGTTGAAAACATGTGTCTGATATAAAAATAGATCTGATCACATTTGTTGTAAAAGAAACATTAAACCATCGTTCTGACGAAATTAAACTCGTGTTAACCAAATTAATATCCGAGTATTGAAGACCTATGTGTACCATACTGTTCGCTTGAAATAAGTACGTGTTTAAACGGGAGGGTGGAAAACCCGTTAAAACACACTTCCCAGACACCCCTGTCCTAAGAGGTGACAGTATGCTATTGTGGAACTTAAAGAACCGTACTATAATGTGTCATTAAATCACTATAACTCTATTATACAACCCCAGTACAATTTAAACCACACCCCTACAGCTAGCCTACCTTTTAAACTTTTCAATCTGACATATATTTTGCCAAGATATTTTTTTCATCAAAATATTAAATGTTGTCCCTTTTAGATTAGGCCTGGTCTATCTCTACAGTCTGTTAATTTGCCTATCTTTAATATTTCCCTGTTTGTAGTCCCAAACCAACTCTGTTGATTACAATTTCAAATTTGAGTTGAGTAAAGTGGCATTTTGCACGGTGTCCCTAATGATCACTAAAATGGCATTAATATAAATAAAGGATCATCAGATATGTTAAGATTTATGAATCTCACATTGATTATGACTTGGAACTTGGAATTACAGGGGATAAATGGTATCCATTGCCTTGTCAACCTAGATCGGCAAGTCTTGGCTACCATGTTGTCTTTACTCTCGCTCTGAAGAACAAGAAACTTGAGCATATCTACTTTCTAACAAACATGAAATAATAAGGAACAGGTGATATCAAACAATAACTATTTTATTCTAATGATAATCTAGTACATTAAAATTTTATCAAAATAAAAGTAAATAAGAATATGTTCTAACCAGATATATACATGTGTGTGATTATTTTTATAATTATTATTTGAACAAATTCATGTCATAAAAATCTTGATTAGAAACCAATATTAATTAAAATGCTTCAACTATCACAACTTTAACATTTCAATTTTCATAAAATGTAGGACATTTTAACATTTTACATTATTGATTAAAGTACTCGGTACACCAACTTCGAATTTTTTAATAATTTATTATTACAAAGTGGACTTAATTTGAACTATATTTTGTATTTCAATTCTTTAATCCTTTGTGATCCTTTGCGATCCGTTGCCAATTAGTGAGACCCCATTTTGCACCCTAGTTAAGAATCTTGCATCGATATCAAAATGTTTCATCCATGGATGATTTGAAGACCATAAAAAAAAGAGATCAAACATATTGGGACCATTGATTATAAAAATTCAGACTTTAAATAAGGTGTAGCAGTAAATGTTCAGTCCATCCAACCAAGGGTCAATGTTTTAAAAATAAACAATTTTACACTTTTTGTTGCATGTTTCTTTTTGTATTCTTTAGGTAAGGGAGGTAAGAATAGGAGAAGAGGAAAGAACGAAAATGAGAATGAAAAAAGAGAGTTGGTATTTAAAGAAGATGGACAAGGTATAAACTATAACAAATATAATTATCAATGTAAATAGTGAAAAGCATTGCTGTAACTCTCAACTGTGACAAGTGATAATGACAAACCCGACCTCGCCATTAGGGTAGGATGTATGGCTACAAGTTATTCCTTTTTTTGATTTTATTTTACAAGTTTGAACTACATGGCTAATACATGTATAATGCTGTTAAATAATAATTAAAAAAAAAAAATTTAAGTTTTTCATATATTTTCTCTGAATTTTAAAAATTTATATTTTATATTTCAGAATATGCCCAGGTTACAAAAATGCTTGGTAATGGAAGATTAGAAGCAATGTGTTTTGATGGAGCTAAAAGACTGTGTCATATTCGTGGAAAACTAAGGAAAAAGGTTGATATTCTAGCATTTAAAAAGTTTATTCAGGAGAGATGTGGTGGTTAAATTAATCTTTCAAATTTGATACAATACTCATTCCCTAGATGGATTTAGATAAAATTCTGTTTTTTTTTGGTTTTTTTTTTTTTGTCTTTACAAAGAAGAGCTTACTTTTGGCCTCATTTTAAGTATTTACATCCATTGTGTTTAAGGTTGGTTCTTGTTTTCGCAATATAAATACAGACTGTAGACAGAGTTAATTAAATAGGGGTATTTTTGTGATCAATTAACCAAGGACTTTCATTTTAACGTACATACAGCCTGAAAATAACCAAAAGAAATACAAACAGTATTTTGAAAAAAAAAATTAACTTGGAAACATTTTAATGATTATTTTTCTGAAATCATCGATTTTTTTTCAGGTACATTGTATTTTTATGAAACACTGATTGGTTTTTGTTGGGTGGATAATTATAAAATGGTCAAATAAGCTTATTAGATGATATAACCCTGATACCTAAATAATCATGTCATCAGTATTACATGCAAACTTACCCAGTCAGAGATTTTTCTGGCCATTTTGGGAAAGGACCTTGGGATGAAATTGGGAAAATCATTGACAAAATCGACATTTGGGAAAAATTTTCATTAAACTTTAAAAATTTTCACATTGTCAGCACATCAAATATTTTGCCTGGAATATTTACTATTTTGATACATGCTGGTAGTCACTCATTTGTGCCAAATCACTCAGACATTAACACAATATCTTCATAGACTGGCTTCAATACAAACATATGAGAAAGTTTTTTCATGAGTCGCTCCCATTCTACCAGATCCTCATTGAGTATAAATCAAAATGTGCATAAATACAGGTTATTATAAAGATATACAAGCTATGCCAAAAATATAGTTTTTTCACTTTTTCTTAAGTTTCTCAAAGCAGGATCATTTGGGAATTTTTACCTACAAAATTTAGAAAAAATGTAATCCTTTTTGGCATTGGGAATGGGTCCCTTTACCGTACCCTGTGAGTGGCCAGAAAAATCCCTGCCAGTAGTTTGTTTGTATTTATACTCTTTTTTTGATTTTCTAGGTTTGGATAAATTCAGGTGATATTATTCTCCTTGGTTTAAGAGATTATCAAGACACAAAAGCAGATGTTATATTGAAATACACACCTGATGAAGCCAGAAATCTGAAGGCTTATGGAGAATTACCAGAATCAGGTATGGTAAATATTTACTTTTTTTTGTTAAGTTTGTTTATGTTGTTTGAAGTAAAAAAAATTTTTTGTAGAATTGGTGTTCAATCCAGAAATGTAGTTGCTTTAATTGTCCTGGTCCAGGCCTGGGAAAAAAAAAAACTGGCCATGTTTTTAAAAATTGGGCCAGCATTGTATACAACTGGAAGGAGTTTTTCTGTAAAGATCAGTTTTAATTTAGAGAAAAATACATAAAGTTATATGACTTGATTTATTTAATACTGAATTTAGACCAAAAGAACAGACTAGGTTGGCTCAAAAAAAATATTTAAACATGGAATAAAATAACTGCTTTGTTACAAGTGGCACAAGGGCTACACCTAGATCAAACACTGATATAGTTGTCTTTATCATGTACTAAGACGTCTCAGTCTAACCTAAAAGTCCTTTCTAGTTAATTAGCTTTTTATGGCATCATTGTGGGTAAGAGATGGGGAAAAACATCTGAAAATTTCAATACCACAGCCTTTGTTTGAACTTGCCACTTTTCATTTTAAAAGCTAGTGGTATTCTTTTAGGTTAAATTTCCCATCACATTTTATGAATACAAATGTTACTGAATATTTATCAAGGAAAAAGATAATTTAAATGTTTTGAATATAACATTCTAAAAATTTTCATCGACTTTTTTATGTATTTCTAATCATTTTGTTTTACAGCCAGAATTAATGAGAATCCTTATGATGAAGCTGATGAAGACATTGAATTTCAGGAGTTTGATGGTGATGATGAAGATATTGATGATGTAAGGCATAATTTTTTTTGTCCTCATATTTCAGTTTCTTTGTCCAGTATTAAAGCTTTTTGTTTTATGGATTGAGGCCCAAACAAGTTTTTGTGATCTATTATAAGCTTTTTCTGTTAGTAAACCTGCAGTGAATTATAAATACCGTGTACTTTGTTACTGCGATAATCATTGTGTAAATTTTAAATTGGTTTTAGTTTAAGTGTTTGTTCTTATCTCAACAAAGGTGATTCAGCAGAAACTTTATTAACAGAACTTGTCAAAATAGATAGATAGATAGATATCAACAAGTAATCATCATATGGATCTCTCAACTAAATAGCATATAAGCCAATTTTCTTCTGTCATTGAGGGTCTTGAAGGCAGAGTGGCCTAATATGTCAGCTTTTTGTGCCTCTAGGAACAAATCTCATTCATACAGACATAAGTTTGAGAAAGTATGTCAGTCAGTCTGTTTGCTTTAAGTCATTGATCTTGTCATGGTCAGAAGAATCTATAGGGTATATCATGGTTTGTGAAACCTATGGGATATATCATGTTACAGGAACCTATATGTATTTCATGGTTAAAGGAACCTATAGGATATATCATGGTAGAGTATCCTATAGGGTATAACATTGTTTGAGGTCCAGGTTCTACTGGTTTCTGGAATAAAACACTGTTTTTCTTTTGTTTTATATTCAATGAATGCTATATGTATAATTATGATGTCTTGATTGACCAAAATAAAAAAATTCTTAGCAGGACATTCACAACTTTTATCTTGGAATTTTATTGATTGAATGTCAAATTTTAGAGCTTTTCAAGTCATCTTAGCTAATTGTCTCTTTATTTTTTATACATATGGAACAGTATTATGTTTGTATCAGATGAAAACTTTTGTATAAGTTTTAAAATGTGATATTTTTTTTTCTATTTATAGTTGTGAAGAAAATGAATTTGTGAAGAAGATACTAAATATAAATGACTTCTTTTTGCTGTTGAACACAAAAATAGACATTGAAAAATTAACTTGGAGTACCATAAAAGTGCTATTTATGTTGCTGACAAATTTTTAAAAGAAAGTTTTGTGTTTTACAGTGACCTTTGACATTTTGTTGCTATGGCTACATATACTTGTATATATAAAGTATATGGTTATTTAGTGGCGAGAGCTGTACAATATGTATTGTCACTACATACAGTATTGTAAATAGACATTTGGTATTTGCAAAGCAGTGTTGATGAACTATGACCTTTATCAAACCAGGAAAAATGAGATGGGGAATCAAGTGGGGTTGTAATTTAATGTCTTTGGTTTTTTAGGCTGTTTTATGATGGAACCATTTGATCTGGTTTTCTTATTTAAGTTTATGTTGCATATTTAAATGTTTACTTTGATATCAAAAATAATTATTATTCTTCATAATGGTAGTAAGCAAACATACAGATCAGAGCTTCCATTTGACCCTTGATTTTCAGGGGCAAATAGACTTTCTTCAAAATCTCAAGTGTCATCCATGTTGATTCGATTTTGAAAATTTGGAGTCTGATTCAATTCCTCAAGGATAAAAAATTATCTGAAGGGTTTAATGGAAGCCCAACAAAATATAGATTTGTGGTTGGGGGAGGGGGATTCAATGGTAGTAAAATTTAAGATGGGTTTTGTTTCATAGATCTCTCTTTTCTTCTAATATATTTACTGAAATAGAGTTCCTTTCTTATACTGTATCTTACTATGTTTTTTTTTCTTTAAGGAAATTAGGTATTTTATTTAGTATTTCTGTTTCACATTCATAAGTTGTATTTTTCTTTTCTGTATACAATACAATATGTATCTTAATATTTACCATTATATCTTTCTCTTTACATTTTACCAATCTCTTTTCTTGTAGAAAATTTGTGATCTTTATCTTGTGAACTTCATTTATAAAATTGTTTTAAAGGTTTATTAACTTTTGTGATTGATATTACTGGAAAAACACCTTAGTGTTAGTGTAAAATCAACCCAGTTGCTTTAGTCTGCATTCTAGTTTACAAGCAGTTAAACTAACGGACCAGTCATAACACTTCAGATGTATTATTTAGAAACCTGTTGTTTACACCATGCTCCACTTTATATGTTTAGATAAAGATACATTAGCAGATTGGAACACTTTTTATAATCATTCTTACAGAAAAATTGTTGTGTCATGGATTTGCCATCTATATTAAAAAACAAAAGTTTTTATATATGAACTGAACATATATATACTACATATTTGTTACTACAAATTTACTTTTACATAGATTTAAAACAAACTTCTTTTTTTTTTAATCATTGACCTACTGAATGTTCAATTCTTTTCTACGTGACATTTTTTTAAGACTATTTACCGATTCCATTTTTTTCTCAGCATATTCATTGACTCATTATTAGTTCAATACTATCTTGGTTGTGTTTAAAGCAACAGTTTCAGAATGAACAGAGACCTTGGTTTATTAATGAAATAAAGTAATAACTTACATGTAAATAAAATATTGATTACTTTCAATTCGAATGACATCTACATTGGAATTTTATTGACAAAATTTTGGGCTTTATCGCATGTCAAAAATCTTTAAACTGCTATAGATGTAGATCTTTGTTGTAGTTAGTAAAAATTCAACTTGACTAAAGATACACAATATATGAAACATGTTTTTCTCTTATTAAAAAAATCATATTTCTGTATTTTAAATTAAACTAAAACCAAATGAAAAACATGAAATTAAACATTTTGGAAAAAGGTGTTTGTTTTGTTTTGCATTTTACAAAGTAATGGAATATATAGATGAGATAGTTTCCAGAAACATTGATAGGCATTTGTTTTACCAATTTACAAAATTCGACATGTGTGTTGCTGCTGTTTAATAATTATGCAGCAATCTGGATGGTGGCTTTTAGACAAGAAGTGTATATGATGAACTGAAACTGCTTAGTTTGGTTTAGACTCATTATTTAAGACATTTTTTTTTTTTGAGCCTTTGAGTCTGAAATTGCCACAAGACGAGACTTGGGTGTTACTTTTCCTGTGTCGTTGTGGGCTGTGGCGGCGTGTCAAAATGTGAAAGTTTATGTTAAAAGTAATGTATTTTCTACTAGATCAGAAACAAACCAAGCGAGACATTTAAATCCGTGGAATTCTTGTTTATACAACCCTTACTTACCGTACAGGGGCAGACAAAAATACATTGAAGTACCTGTTAACGCATGGTTATGCATAAAGAAGAAAGTTTTAACTATTATAAGTGGAGTGGAGTAATTGTTTTACGCCTCAGTAAAGAGTCCTTTCACTTATATGGAGACTGTCAGTAATCGGTCTTTGGCAAGCGAACTGAGATTTCTTTTTCGCACTATGATCTGCTTTAAAAACGGGATTCGAACACGGACGGTGCAAGGCACTGTGGTCGCAAGGGCGCTCTTTAGAACACGTTCTTATCTGAAAAGAAGCATGTTACCTGAAAAATTATAATTTCTAAAACCAGTTAATTTTTTTCTTGTATTCTACAGACTATGTAACACAAGATTAATTTGCATACGGTTTAGTCTTTCTCACAGATAGCGCTAAAATGATGACTACACGGAATATCATTCCACTGGTATCCGTATACAGGCCCGTATTCCAAACAGTGTTCATTGCCACCAAGGTTATTTGGTTCATTACCGGCCGTATGCCAGTTGGTATACATGGGTGCGATCTGTTCACCAGTCCACTCCCAAAACCAGTTACCTTGTACTTCTCTGTCAGTACCGTCAATCCAGAAATGGGTATGACTTAATTGAGCTGTGAATAGAATTCAGAGTATCAGAAAAATACAGATTTGTAACATGTTCTACAAGCATAAGCACAAAAGAAATGTATGAATAGAATATTGACTGGGTTGGAGGTGTGCATGATTTTAAGAAACATGTCCTCGTGCAAACGTAACACCGAGATCCCGGAAGGCTCGAGGTGTTGCAGCACGAGGTCAGGTTTCTTAAATTCATGCACACCGATCAACGAGGTCAATATCCGACTTACACACCAAGTTATTGCACTCTGACATTTGTTAATTGTGATTGTTCACATAATTTAATTACATAAAAACAGGTATATGTTTTTTAGCATTTGGTGTTTCATTTTATAATTGTAGCCGTTATGAATCACCCCAAAATACGGAGTTCTTTGACAGATCGAGTTCAGTTGAGTAATGGTGTTTTACGCCCTTTGACAGATCGACTAATACTCAGTATTCATTTTCATAGATGGCACGAGTTAACGTTAACTTATTCCTTATAAGGTAATAAGCTATCGTGATGAAGAAAAATAAGACATTTTGGAAATTCCAGAATCTGCGGTTGACATTTCTGGAATTTGAAACGAAGGAGGTCCATCTTGTATTAAAGCAGTTCGAAATGAGTTTGAAGAAGGTAATTTGTAAACTTTTCTGATTGTTTCTAAGTAACGTTTTAGTAACATTTTATGTTGGAAAGAATTAACAGAAAATTTAATGTGTGTGTGTGTTTATGTGGGTGGATGGTGTGGTTGTTTGGTTGCCGGGGTGGGACTCTAGCGGAACAATACCGACTGAGCTACGCAACCGCCTATCGATTCAGAATATCATTTGTAGTAATAAAATATCATGTGCATTAATTTAATATCATGAACATAATTACACCAAACACCAGAAATAATGCTTTCATTTTAAACTTGCTTCACAGTGCCGTCTCTCTCTCTCTCTCTCTCTCTCTCTCTCGTTTTAAAAGTATTAATGCTCAGTCCTTTCAGGACGGTTTATTGATTCCATTGTTGTACGCCGCACGTGCATTTTAGGAGATTACTTTGTTCTACACAATAGAATCATTAATGCATGGCGAGGTTGGCATCTACCTGCCTATTGTTTAATAGGTGTTCATGTTGGATACCAACCTGTCAAAGACAATGACTTAAGTGTGTAATTGGAGCAAAGACAACACTAGACTCTGGAAAGCCTTTTTCTAAGAAGGCATCATTGGCCGAGTGATCTTAAGCGCGCACTTACGGGTCCCTTTGTCTTAAACCGCCTAGGTCCGAATCTAACTCGGACAGATTCTAGTATGCTACGCTTGTCGAAGGTCGTTGGTTTTCAAAAAACACTCCGGTTTCCTCCAACATTTCTTAACTGACCACCAATATAAGTGGAAGAATCCTGACTGTGGTGTAAAACATCATTAATCAAATCCAATCCATCATTTATTTTTACTACTGAGGAAGGGGCGTATCCACCTAAGATTTAGTACGCGGCTAAACATAAATTTGTCTAGTAATCAACAGTTTAAATGATTGTATCAATTTTATGATGGTACAATACTCCTTGCCGTATTATATTGAGCGTTTTCTAATGTCGATTATTGTATAATTGCTCTTTTCTGTCATTCTAAAATGATAATAATGTGGAAAGGAAAGGTACTCAAAACAACAACAACAACAACAATAATAATAATAATACAGTGTTTTTTGGGCTTAATTTGGGACCGAAAGTGGGCCCCATTCCTAATCACAAAAGACTAGAAATTTCTAAAATTTGGACCATAAATCCCCAATCATATTGAAGATTTTAATTTTTGAACAAAAAAAGTTAAAACAAAATTACCCCCTTGTAACCTCAAACGAAGTCAAAAATATCGTTTACAGATTCAAAATATGATGCAAAAAAAAAATTCTTGCTGTAACTTAATCAAATTTAAAAAATTAATTAAAAAACCTGAAAGAGAGAATAAATACATTACAATTTTAATTGTGATTTGTATTTCAGTATAATTTATTATTTCATACACATCATTGTTGTGATTTTTTCTTGGGAGGGATTTTTGCAATATAAAAATTTCCCAATTTGTCTCAAAATGACGCGAAAATTCCCAATTGAATAGGCCCTGGTCCCATTCCCAAAACTGGTAAAAAAAAAAAAAAAAAACACTGTAATTCGCTAATTGCCATTTTATCGCTTATTCTCAAATCCCACCCGGATGGTTTCTAGTTTAAGAAAATTTTTGCTGACTTTCAAATCGATGATTTTCTCCAAATACTCCCGGTTTACTCAGTTATCTTTCAACTGACTGTCTTGATGTAAGTGAAATATTCCTGGCTTGGACGTAAAACACCACTACACTAATCTATCTGGTACTCTAAAAACCGTTTTAAATCATGAGCACGAAAATAGATCATTATTATTACTTTGATGTTTGAGGTAGTTAGTGAGGTAATTCTGTTCATCAGCATTGTTGATTATCGCCAAATGCCCACCATGAGACTCGCATGCACGCTGAAAATAAACATTAAAACAAACTAGAGAGCGAAATAGAACTAGGAATAACTTTAAAAAAACTTCCGGAAATATCAACAGACAAAAACACAATTACACAATGAGGAAGTAAAAGCGTTAAAGAGTTTTTCTCAAACAGAAATGTTTAGAAGTTAAAAACTTCAGCATCAGAGTATAGATCTCAAACAAGTTTAAGCAATTGCATAGCCTTGATCAAAATTCAAGGTCACAGTGACATAAAGTATTGCGTTATAGATCTATATATGTATCTTTTTGTCGTGAACTTAAAAGCCTATAAGCATTAAACTTCAAAATCATATACTGTAACACATCAAAGCATTGAGTCATACCAATTTCTAGGAGCTGCCAATCGATAATCTTCTTCCAATGTCGAGTGACCTTAAGTAATGAAATCTTATTATGAACTTGAAAGCCTCGAAAATTAAAATTAATCAGCACATGAGACACTAACATGTTTACAAAGCCGTTGAACATTGGCCACAAATTAACGGTCAAACCACCGTGGTGGTGTCGTATTGAAATCTTTAAATGATTGCAAAAAGCTGGTTGAGTATCTATAATATGCAAGTTATATATATATATATATGTGTGTGTGTGTGTGTGTGTGTGTGTGTGTGTGTGTGTATGTGTGTGTACTCAACCTACTTTTTGCAATTTTTTTACAATGGTTTAAGGTCAATGGATATATATAATGATTGATTACAAGAATGTAACGTGAGTAAGTAATCGTACATTTTTTGATAGAGTCACGGAGATCGCAGTAATTCTACACTTACTAGTGGAGTGGAGTGGAGTGGAGTAATGGTGTTTTACGCCCAAGTCATGATTCTTTCACTTATATCGAGGCGGTCAGTTCTGGAATGGTGGAGGAACCCGGAGAAAACCACCGACCTTCGGCAAGCGAACTGAAAAACTTTCTCACACTAGGATCTGTCCCAAGTGGGATTCGAATCTAGGCGATGAGAGGCGCTGTTATCCGTAAGTGCGCTTTAGACCACTCGGTCGAGATCCCCTTTACACTTACTACAAATATTGATTGACTCTACTTAATACTTTCGGAATGGTTTCTCCTTGTTTTAGGTTTCTACTGGTCAGCTCGGTACTAGTATAATCGACTTAATGGTTCGTGATCTATATCTTTGACGTTGCGGGAGAGTGTACTAGCCCAAAAGATAGACGGAAGTGCACATTGTACAACTGCAGATCAGAAATACTTGTACACTCACACACAAAACAAACGTATATTTAAATTAATCCTCGAGATTAAAGCACCTTGGTTAAGAAATTGATGATGTGATGTTCAACATACTACAAACCAATATAATCTATATATTTTTACATTTTGATATAACACAAAACTTACTTCGGACTCGTCAAATGTTGCTTTTGTATGCAGTATCATATAACAAGAGTTTAAATGCTGAATGTTCCACGGTGATGGACAAGTAACACAAAAACATCCTGAGTAAATAAAAAGACTATTTTAATTAATCAAACCGCGAAAATAAAAAAATTGTGAATATTTCATTCTGATATGTTTTCTTTGCATTGACCGTAATTCTATTAAATGACTGTACGCGAAAATTACCCGACATGAACATTTCCCGTTTTACAGTGTAAACCATCAAACTACCGACAAATCTTAAACGTTTACTTTTTAAAAATACAAAATCATAATCACAAAGACCTGATAATATTTCCATGAAATAAAATATATCATTTTAAAACTCTTGAGTATGCATTAGAGAATAGAATATTACCTATTTGTTACTAAAATGGTTATTTTGAACACTAAAATAATTTCCAAATCTGACACACAAACAAAGTATGTACCATGCATCTCCTTACGATATTTGACATACATTTGTTTTTTAACATGTTACTAGAATTGTTTCTTTAAGGCTTATGATGACAGTATCACATTATGTACTATCATAATTACAATCGAAACAAATTTAAAACATGACAATTTTTGTTATTCTAAGACGGTGTAAATTGATTTCTTTTTTCAATATAAACTTCTATAGTTGGCTAGCAAGATCAATAGAAATTGACTTAAAATATTTGTCCAAATTATTTCAGCTAATTTGCGATTTAAAAAAACTATGTTAGTAAAGATAACACGATTTTTTACCTGTGGCAAATGCGACAAAAACAATAAAATCAGCTAGTTTAGTCATATTGTTGATTATTGTTAAAGGAGTCGTTGATGAACCACACCTGATAGTTCAAATTATATCAGGTATAACTCGGTCGTCGTACTCTGAATTCCATAACAGATGTCGTTTCACAGATCAGGAATATTTACCTCAAGTATTTACTACCATTCTCTAAATGGAAATTTATTCAATTTTGAAAATGTTCATTTCAAGCTACATTTCAGGGTCCTCGTGGCCAAGTGGTCCAAAGCGCAGGCTTACAGATCACATTGCCTATCCTCGACTAGTTCGATTTAAGTTGGTGCAGATCCTAGTATAAGAATGTTTGTCAGTTCATTTGCCGAGGTCGATGTTTTTTTTTTCTCCGGGCACTCCCGTTTCCTCTACCGACCCGTTAATTGACTTACTCGATACAAGAAAAAGAATCTTTACTGTTCTGTAAGACACCATTAATCTTAATCCACCTTCATTTATATACCGGGCATGAATATTTGGTGGCCGAGTGGTTTGAAGTGCGCGCTTTATGATCTTAGTGGCTCTCAATTCATAGGTTCAAATTCCACTCGAGTAGATCCTTTTGTGAGTTCACTTAAAGCTGCATTAAGTTTTTCAATTTTCTGAATTTTTTTTGATTTTCTAAAAATATATTTTTTAAAAAATAGATATCCTCTAACCACAATCCGTGAGATTCATTTTCTAAAATTTCATTTCTTTTAGCTGTAAATAAACGGAATCCTCTGACCGGTTGGTCAATGTTTAACGATGGTAATTATGAGCTTGGAGCATGCGCACGGATGTACGGAAAAACTCATGAATCGAAGGTGAAGCATGACAAATTGCAATAATTGCACTTAATTAATATCCAGATGTATTTGAAATGGTGTTATGTATCCCTTTCTAAGTCACAAATGACAAATTCAACGGAGTTCTGTGTTTGATTTATTGTATTTCACCGTTTTTAAGGTTGTGTTTTAATGACCCGGGTTTTGATGACGTAACCATGTTCTAGTATTAGATCTTTTAAATGCTGCATCTTGCTGGGTAAATACTGTAATTTCTGTATTTATTCGAGCTTTTATCGTTGAACGAAATGTAACATTGTTCATTTGGAACATCATTAATTAGATAAGCACCGTTTTATTTTTTTCTTTAGAAAACTTAATGCAGCTTTAAGGTTTATTTTTCCCCGATACTCTGGTTTCCACCTCTTTAAACTGACTGTTTCCACAGTAGTGAAAAATCTTGACTGGGGCGTAAAATATAATAAAATTAAACGAATTTTATAACAAAAGAAAACAAGATTAAGTATCCCAATGTTTTAATTTTTAGACTAATAGGATGGAAAACGTTGCACAATTCTAATTAACTTTTGACTGTTCACCTATTCTAACGGTCTGTATGTGATCAGTTGGCATCAACGATTCTAAAATATAAAAAATAAGAAACAATCTAACACAAGCATGCCAGTCAATGTTCAAATCACAACTAAAAAAACCGAAAACTATTAAAACCGGTACATTAAGTTTAATACGTTACACTATGAAACTTGGTCAATTAATACGTGAACTCCCATCAAATAATTATAATAATAATACTGATAAACTAATTTGCACTTCTGAAACATGTAATTTGACAACCTATGGGGCCAAAAACAAACAACAAGAAACAAAAAGGAAAAATTTGGTTGTAAAACATCGTACTTTTGGCTTAAAACAAATAATTCATCTTTACTCCGTATAATTATCAGATTTAATGTTGTGTTTCTAATTTTATTTGCAATCATAATGAATTAAAGACAAAGTTTTGAAACTTTATATTTATTTTGATCGTACGACACTTAGATAATGTGCACACTTCAATAATAATGGATGGGTACTCCCGTTATTGCACCTGCTCAGTTTAACTTACTCTTTTTCACATATAGCATGACAATGGGAATTACACGGGTAGTCGTTCCAAATTCCACCTTTATGTGTTCCTAAACAGTTTTCTTTGTCCCCAGTATTACTTGGTTCGTTCGGATACCAGTTTGTATATCCGAGGGGTTGACCTGTCCAGTCCCAGTACCAATGGTTCTCCGATTCTTCGTCCTTAGCATCCATCCAGAAACAGGCTATGGGTTTCATACTGTCCACTTAAACATAGCAAATATAAAGATTGTTCTAATTAAGGATTGAACTTTGATTGTACTGAATTTATTGGGTGATAACTTCAGTTGGTCACGCGCAAATTGAATGAATGGCGAAGCCATTCATGAAAAAATTTGCGCGTGACCAACTGAAGTTATCACCCAATAAATTCAGTACAATCAAAGATCAATCCTTATATTTACAATCTTTTAAGATTTCTACGATAAAACACGAGGTTTCCTTAGTAATGAATTTTATTATATAAAAAAAAAATCCGACATGGTCCTGGTTTTTCTTGTATAAAAAGAACACAAACACTGATTGATCCTTTGCATTTATCACTAAAATTTATTTAATTTCTGAAAAAAATTCTTATCCGATTGATAAATTAGCGATTTCGGAAAAAAGGCAACAAAAAACATAGCGATCAGCTGATCGACACTGCAAGGTTTTGTTTGTAAACAATGTTGTAGTAGAACGTTTTTGACGCATTCATACGTCACTGATACAGGTCCTGACGTCATGGGTTAAAGGTCGCACGTGCCCGACCAAAGTTATTGTGAAATAACTTCAGTTGCTCTCAAAGGGTTTACTGAAGAGAATTCAGTACGATTGTAAATATAAAGACTTAACAGAGAATTCGCTATTTTTTTAAAATTCCGTCTCTGGTTTTGTTGAAGATGTTTATTGAATCAGATCAGAGTGGAAGTTTCTTGAAACGTGTAAAATATATATATATTATCTATTTTGAAATAAAAATCGAAAATTGAATTTAATTTATTCGTAGTCCAACTTTAGATATGTGTTCATAAAAAGTAACCGAACGATCCCTAAAATTCAGTTTAATGATAAATGTCGACTAATACATAGATTTCAAGACGAATTACCACTGGTAGAAATATAAAAACAAGAGAATTTTACCGTAATGTGATGATGTAAAAAGATGTACATATTTTTGTTCTTCTTCACTGGTAACAACAACAAGATGGCCACCAAGACTCCTACATTGTGCCTACAATAAAAGTTTTCAAAAGTATAAACCTAGTTGCACGTGTGTTACATTATATCCAGGTTGTGTAAGTATTCAAGATAATGCAGGGAACTATTTTCTCTTTTTTGGAACAGACACAAGATTTTGACTTGTTATATGTACAACACTTATTAAACACTTAACAGATGACAGAATACAAGTTGTGGCCACTGACAGCTAACTTAATATATTTAGACAGAGTCTAATACATGGCTTCAGCTTCGTAATCTATTTGTCTACGAATATTGGATGTAATTAGTGATTCTGGGAATTGGTCATGATGTGTAACTAAACTGTAACCTTTTAAATTTGATTCCCTGATTGAGTTAAGTATCTTATGCCAATTTATATGGAACTTTAATAATCCATTTCCACATCATGTATAATTATTAAAAACTGTTAAAACAAATGTTGTCTCAAATAATTATGTATACCTCGCCTTTTTGATCTTTGCCCATGAAATTGTTTAAAAGTAGGATTACACTATGGATAAGGATGATCAAAATCTTTTATGGGAGACATAATAAAGGTCATTATTTATTGTATTAACACTATCCAAGTTTTCTGTAGAAGTTTCCAGACAAGGAGTTAGCAGTATTAGTATTATATAATTATATAATTTTATATCGGAGATAAGTTAGCATTACCTAATTTACAATACTGTTTTCATTGTATCAAGTGTAGAATTAAGAGTATTTCTTTTGATAAAAATCAAATTTCTGCACATTTCTAGTTCATTAAATAATAAGTATGTTTCCAATCTAGTTTTAACTAATGTGTGATTGGTTAATTTCTATCAACATTTATAAAAGGTTTTAGAAAAAAGCATGATCCGAAACGTTTTGATAAAAGTTTGATAGATGGTCTACATACATTCAAAATGTCTTTGGTAAATTGAAAATTTCAAAGGTTTTGATAGTTTGGGCCGTCCTTTCTGTAAATGGATTCAACCAGTTTAACATGATGCATGCCCTGTAACGTTTGTGCAAAACGATACTGAACCAATTTATTCAACGTTTTTCCGCACATTAAACGATATTCCAAGAACATGCAACATAACAGTTTTGATATTTGTGATTTATTTTTATAATAATACCACATTTGTGGTATAGCAGCCTATTATTTAACTCAAAAAAAAAAAAAAAAAAAAAAAAAAAAAAAAAAAAAAAAAAAAAACCCCTCACACTTGCTGCATCCCATGTCATATTTCCCGACAACAGCGTGTAACAGGAATCCTTAAACGCAGTTAACCATGGTGGAGAGCAACTGTAGCTACATATACAATGAACTGATTAAATACAAAATAGTTGAGTAAAACCAACAAATTCAAAATCAAATCTTACAAGAAGAAACAAAAATAAATAAAAAATACATAAAACATAACGAAAGAAAAAATATAAAGAAAAAATATTTAAAAATAAATAAATTCTAAAAGATTGAAAAATCAACAATGTAAGTTATTGCCCAAAAAAATTTGATACAACTTTAATACGATAAAATACGTATACAAGAGAACAATTACTAAATAAAAAGTTTCACGCTATTTATTTTTAGCATACTATTCTTCTGATGACGTAATATTTCAAAGTCCCTTCATTCAAATATATAGTTTAAATCTTCATTTAATAATTTTTTACTTGTAACATAACATTTATCAGTGAAATTTGAATACTCATCTAATGTTATAAACGGTACGGATTTTTTATTAACTAAACAGTTGGAACAGTCGGACATATTAATTTTACATTTTAATACCCGTATGATAATTATGATAGCTTTAATATGATTATGTTAATTACAATATATAACTACAATGTATACATATTTTCAATGAGTTCCTCGTTTAATTACATTCATTATTAAATCCTAAGAAATGATTAACTCACTAACCATACCATTTAAATGTATTTAAGAATACACGATTTTATTGTTTAACGTCAGATATGATAATTTTTCAACATTCATTTGTTTTTCGACTGGTGCAGTGTGGAAAATTTATACCAGATAGGATAAATATAAATCATAAACGGAGAATCGTCAGTATACAGCGTAATACCAAATGACGTTTAAACTGATACGGCGTTTTTACATTGAACATACTAGCGTTTTCCTATAACAATACGTTATTCCGTAAATAAATCTTTGCGTAAAAGTTTACCAAAATACTCCACATAAACGTTAAGAAGAATGTATCACTAAATACGCTGGCAAATCCTATTCTTCGTGTAGGACAAACTGTAAATGGAAATTATCTCTCGCCATCAACAGAAATTCACATTCCATATTCTGACATTATGTTAGTTAAACGTTTGTTTTCAGATAAGATATAAGAAACTCGCTGTCATCTAATTCGATACAGTTGTGTTGTAAATTTGATACAGTTGTGTTGTAAATTCGATACAGGTGTGTTGAGTTTACAACAACGTCAAAGTTAACATAACATATAAATTACCTTACCAATAAGAAATGTTGAGATAACTAGTCCAAGAATCACCTTCATCGTGTTCTTGTGTCTGATCATTAGATCATAGATAAGAGCGAGTTAAATATAATAAAATATTACATAATAACGATACCGAATCAGATTTAATAATTTTTTGACAATTCGAAATCAAATATATATACAATACTAACCGCACTTAAGCTAAGAAGGAACATTGAAAATAAACTGCCTCTCGCATAGCAATCAATTCTCAAACCATTGATGACCGCTTAAAACAAACCATTGATGACCGCTTAAAAGAAACGTAAAATAACTGCCCTTTGCATAGCAATAAATTTAATAATGGGCGCCCTTATACTGAACATACATGTAAAATAAACGGTCTTTTTTTTATAGAAATCAGTTAACAAAACAATGGTAGCCCTTATGCTAAAAAAGTTGGAGGTCGTGGGTTCGAACCTAGATCGGGATTGACCCAGGACTTGAAAATGGGTAATGGCTCTTTTTCCCCAAGCACTCGGCATTAGAAAATGAAAGTCGCGGTTCTTTCGGATGGGAACTTAAAACAAACGAGATACCGAGTCACGTTAGACGTGGTACGATTAAGAACCCTGCTGTATAATGCAATCAGCACAACACACAGGCAAAATTTCTGTACTTTCGCCTATAGCTGGCGACGTCTCGATATAAGTGAAATATTCTTGACTGAGACGTTAAACACTATTACTCAACTTAACCCCTTATGCAAAATATAAACATGTAAAAATAACTCTTAATGGCAATTGATTTTACAAATATATTCCAGATTATCCTTGGCTAATTTAAAGTTCCATATTTCCATGTTCCTTTCATTCTCAAAGGATGAGTCTCAAAAAGCCGAGCGATCTGCCTATAGGAAAAATGCCAAGAAACAAGGTTACACTTTAGGGAGACCTCTACATGTATATCCTTTTATTGAATCGAGGCCAATGCAAATTAATTATAGCCTAACCAGCTTATACAAAACAAAACGAAATAAAGACATCTCAAAATTGTTACTAGGAAAAAAACTTAATATAAAGTGTCATTTGTCGTTTTCTCACTATTATTACCCGTGATTGTGGAGAGAAAAATTCAACATACATGGTTTTCGTCTGTCTGTGAACTTATGCAGCGACAACATTGCAAAGATAATAGTTCCGTGTTTTACATGCTTTTTAATGTTGCTTTGTATACCTTAAACCTGTAAACGCTGTGTTTTGACCAGTGACCTGATTAGATATATACGACATGTACTGAAACTAGTTTTAATGATGTGTTCAGATGACCAATGGGTAATTTAATTGGGTTATTTGTTGATGAAGCATATACACTGCGTATAAATGAAGAAAATATTGTAAAAATGAAAATAAAATGCTATGAAATATTATTAAAACAAATCCATGTTTAAACACATAATGTTATTATTTATATAAACTCTAAATATTAAAAACCGTTCCGTTTTTGTACTCTCTTTCGGATGTTAAAGTGTAAATATTATTTAACAAATTTATAATGTTGAATTCTATAGGCGGATGTCTCAGCTTGTGATGAATCATTCTTTGATATCACACGCGAAGAATGTAGCTACCTAGCCATGACGTGCTTACCCTTCCGGAGTCCACGGCCTCACTCCTGTAGTGAAATATTACTTGTTTCGATGAATTACAGAGTTTTTAAAGTTTTTACTTAGCTTTTGGGATTGTGATTTGAACATGGCTGCTACATATCGATACTACAATTCCTTTTTTTTTAAAGCATTAGGAAAATTCTCAGAGATGCTACTATTTTTGACCTGGACAGAAGTTCAATAGTTTCGTACATAATTTTCGAAATGTGCATTTTTTGTTAAATATTTAGAGTCTTGAGCAGGAGTAAGAGTACAGTACAGTCGAAATTCCTTTTCACAAAAGTGTTGAAAAATATAGTTAAAGTAATCCGTTAAATTGATATCATTCGCCATCTTAAATGTTTTTAAAGAATGGCTGCCATTAAAACGAGCTACCTAGTGCAACGAGCTGAAAGGAGAGGATGTACATGCTTGCTTCGTTTGAATTCAGTGTGGCAATGTATGTAACAAAAACAACTATTAAATTTTGATGTGCCATATGTGCACATTTCGGAAAATTATTCCTCATCAGTGACACTAGGGGGCCGAAAAGTTTGATAAAAAAAACATAAGCCAATTAGTTGAAAAATACTGAATCTAAAGTTCCAAAATTATATGAATCCAAATCCAGCAAAGGAATGCTTTTACTAACATTGTAGCAGAGTCACTTGTTTACCATTGAAATACGCCTTAAGTTTTTAGCTTCTTTTTTTTTATTAAAAAAAGGTCATATCTGCAGAAAAAAGGCTAAACTAAACTTGGTTTTATACTTATTACGAATTGATATTGCTGGTGGGAATCAGTATGTAATATGAATAAATTTTAGGAAATAAAAAAAAAGATTGAAGTATTCTATGATAAAAATAAGACGAAACTGTTAATTGTATCTTTTTAATAATGGCCATATGATGAAGTTAAAATGCTAAACGTCTTGACAGTTTTCTGACCATGTATCAAAACTAAAAAATCACAAATAAAAATTTTTGTGCATGATCTCTCAGCTAAAGATTTGTATATTAATTTAATATTATATCGAGTTGTTGGTGTTGATGAATGATGCAGACACATACAAGAAAAAATGCAAAAGCCAGAAAGCCATTAAAGCGGAAGAGAAATCATGGCTTTAAATGGTCACAAGACATGTGACATGTGACAGTAGTTTATTCACTTTTGTTAAGCCTTACCTACCCCATTGTAAATCCCAATATATGGATATACAAAATACTCTATGGTGCTTTTTGAATTAGGAATTAAAATAATTATAGTGGATGTGTATGGGGCTTCTGTGCTCAAATTGTCTAAAGGACGTGCTTATTAGGCATATCCGTCTACTTTGAATCAATTCGGACAGATCAGGAGGTAAGGTGATAAAATATGTTGTTTTGCTAAGGTGGTTTTCCCCAGACACTTCGGTTTCCCCCACATTATTGCACTTTATCGAAGATGATCCTATTATATTACATATATCAATGCATGTATATAAAGATAACTAATTAACTAATCGTCTGTCAATTCTTCACCTTTTTATTTCTATTTTTAATAATAGATAAATGATTCTGATTCGTCTAAATATTTTTGTTTGATGCACATGAGGTTTGACCATGAGTTAAAGAAGGTTTGCATCCACATATCTGAAACAAAATGAAAAAAAAATGTTAATAAAAAGTGTAACGAAATATATTTATATCGTAAAAACTTTCTTCGTAATCTAAATGCAATCTCCTTTAGAGAATGGCTTTGATTTGACATATAAAGCCTTCACTTCTTATACCCGTACAGAAAACTACCTTGCTTACAGCTTGCTTAATACCATTATTTATGATACGTTTTTGGACAATTGTTTTAAAAGTAATGGTGTAGATAATGAATATGACGACAAATATTAAGCAATATGAAACGAGACTTTGTAAAATAAATTCCTTGGTAGAAGCGGGAATACCAACTGTATAAACAAAAACTAAACCTGCGAAAAATTGTACCGAACCTTATGTTTTCTCGACAATGGTGTTAAAATAGATGAGATGGTGCTTGAGGACCAACAATAGTATTTGACCGTTCTCAATGGATACCATATTGTCATGAATGGTGGTTGTAATGTTGTTTAACATCGAGTCAGCAATATTTAGGAATTAGTAATAGGAGCGATTTATTCACCTCTAAAACGTGTATGTGTAAGATAAACGAGTGTGTATTTTGACCATGTTGTCTTTTTGTTAAGGCGCTGGCCCACCGAGTCATTATACAACAGACATGAATACCAGTAATTTTTAGTTACAAATAGCTTTGTGATATATTGATTAGATTCAAATAATTTATTAAAACGAAATGATTAAGATAAGAAATGAAAACTTCTTTCTCGTTATCCATTCAGATATACTGCACGAATTCAAACAATGGATTGATAACTAAACGAACCACTGACAACTGTATGGCTTTGTCAATGTTTTATACACGAGTGTTACTTATATTAATTTGATACAAATTCATTTTTATGAATGGATAATATCTATATTGTAGCAACCTCATTTATGTTTTTCATAAAAATGCAAAGTGTTTGATTTCAGATATTGGTTTTACTTATGTTTTGGATTGTAAATCATTTTATACTAAATCATAATCTGTACTTAAACAACAACAGTTTACTTACTCCAACTCACATATAGCATGATTTTTAAAATCGCATTTAAAATCATTCCAGTTACCATTCCCATACAATCCGAGGCAGTGTTCGACCTGACCACTGTTAGATGGCTCTCCTGGTTGCCAAGGTGTATATTTTATTGGTTCACCAGTCCAGTCCCAGTACCAATGATTCTCCGATTCATCATCTTTACCATCCAACCAATAACGATACAAGGGGTAGGATACTTTATATGTTGATATGTAGTGTAAAATATAAAGTTGTATATAAATATTTTGGTGTTTTAATATGCACGAGAAATGCATGAATAAGTGCAAAAAGCAGAGCAGTAAAACGAACAACGTGGCTTATATCCACCATTATTATAAACTTATTCCACAATCAGCTATTATTGTCTGCATCACCTATCTTTGCTTCTATGTGCCTACATGTGAAAAATGCTGCTTGCAATAAAATTGTGAAATTTTAAAGAAAATTATCTATAGTTTGAATACAATTGGTACATACATTTATCAACTAGCTAGGTGTCTGGATTCTATAACAAGATTTCCTTTATCTATTTTTTTTTAGAAAAAACTTATTGAAACATTTTCATTCACAATATTTTTATAAAAAGATCAAATATTTTGTCAGTGAACTGCAAGTCAAAATTTGAAAATGTGTTCTTTACCATGGTGTCTTACGGCGAAATCTTTCAAATATTTGTTTTCTTCTGCTGAGGTAATTATAGCAAGATGACCTCCTATTTCTCTACAGTGTAACTGTGGAAAAATGAAAGTAGATAACTACAATATTGATCAACAGAGAGAGAGAGAGAGAGAGAGAGAGAGAGAGAGAGAGAGAGAGAGAGCAAATATAAGGACGGACAAAATGATGAAATATGTAAAGGTATATGTTTCCATTGTTTCATTTATTTCGTGGCTAAAGATAATTAACGGATTATCAGCTGTTACAGAGTAAAAATTGTGTCAATTTACTTATTTCTGGTGTTCAACGTCAACAGTGTATTCTGAAGTGACAGAGATTCATTTTATATTGCCGTGTACATAAACATATTATTAATAGTATTATAGTTATTGTTTTTGTACCATAAGATATGTTTACACGATAAGCAAATTTAAGCATTGTATTCAGCTCAGCGCAATAATGTTATGTATTGTAAAAGTACTTTTGTCACATGGTGTTTTTGTTATTCTTGGCGCCATATCAAGATTATTGACCATCAAGGTAGTATACAAATATAAAAACTTTGAGTTGAAAACATTTTCATATTCCTCATAAAAGACGGCTTAAATGCGAAGGATAAGAAACGGTAATGTCGGCCAACTAATGTCATTACAAAGAAAAAAAGTCGTCGGAAAACCCTCATAATGAATGAACGCTGAATTTATATAAGCTAACATAATTTGAGTGTGAAGTAATTTCACGAATGAGAAAGTACATCTGAGGATGTCACTGGTAAAGATCTATCCATAAGACTTTGGGATATAAGAGGTATTCGCAAAATAGATTCTTAGAACCTGAATTTGCATAATCCCTTTTCGAGATCTTCTTGCCATTAATAATGCTGCCATGTGGTACATATTTTTATGAAACACTCCATTCAAATGTGCTTATTGTCATTTGCTACTTTTGAATGCAGTGTCTTTTAAAAATTTAAAAGTGGAACATGACAATGCAAACCCAAAGAGCATTCATGTATGTCACGTGACTGGACAGGAAACATTGACAATGCAAACCCAAAGAGCATTCATGTATGTCACGTGACTGGACAGGAAACACTGATTCTTCATCGAGAATCCTCAATGAAAGCACTTTTGCTCACTCCGAGAATTAAAATTTTCCGGTAACCGGTCAATCTATGATCACTTCATTAAGATATTCTAAGATCAATTATCAAACTCCTGATATCTCTATTTTATCTTAGAATTTCATAGACAGATCTAATGGAGAAGCAGAGATGTTATTTAAACAGAACGGAAAGCTTGACAAAGGCGTATATCGTCTTGAAGATAATGTTCCTTTGGGAACATTTTTTAAAAAAAATAATTTCAACTTGGCTACATGTTGTTCTTGTCTGTTTTAAGAGAGCCAGATTTTCTACAGATGGTTAACTCAAGACTGTTGCAAAGGCAGTTATCGAAACAATGTTGAATATTTATACAGTTTAATAATTGCCTTAAGGTTAATGACAATTTTGAACATTCAAATTACAAGGTATGGCCAGAATCTGATTTTTTTCAGCATACTTAGTATAAAATAAAATAAAAAATATATATTCATTTCTACCACAATATAATTATAATGCTTACACTGGCTTCTGCCCATGTCAAATTCCCTCCTAAAAATTTGTAACATGAGGATCCTAGTGATGTCTGCCAAATGCCAGGGCAACTAAAACTACCACTGCAAAATGCTGTAAGCAAAAACAATAAAGTATCTTTTCAGAATTCCTTTATAATGAAGTAAGATATTATAGTGTGCATTTTTGTTGGTTATCGACTACTGTCTCTGCAGGGTATATCAGACGGCGCTGTTTGAATATTTCAGGAGTCTTTCAGCTTTTCGGGGGGTGGGGGATGGGTTAAAACAGACGACACTGTTTGAATATTGCAGGAGTCTCAGCTTTTTCGATGGTGGGGCGGGGGAGTGAAAACAGAAGCGCTGTTTGAATAATGCAGGAACCTTTCAGCTTTTCGGGGGGGGGGGGGTTAAAAAAGAAGGCGCCGTTTGAATATGACAGGAATTTACAGCTATTTAAGTGGGTTAGGAGTTTTAGCTATTTGGAAGGGTACAAGGGGCTTGGGGGGCTTAACAGACGGCGCTTTTTTAATATCGCAGGAGTTTGTCAGCATTTCGGGAGAATAAGACAGACGGCGCTGTTGAAATATCGCGTAAGGAGTTTGTCAGCTTTTTTGGAGGGTATAAAAGATGGCGCTGTTTAAATATCGCGTCGGGGTTTGTGACCTATTTTCCGATAAAGATAATTCGAAAAATTGTGAATGTAGTACTTAGGTGTCTGATCTGGTCTGTTCTAGTGTCAATTTGAAACGTCCTTAAATCAACCAATAAAGAGGGGGGGGGGGCGTTCGAGAAAAAAAAATAAGAAAACAAATTTCACTTACGTAAGACCGTCAAATACACAACAATGAAACGCCTTTAAATTAAAGTCTAACAAACTGGGTACCGCGACCCCGTATTTGGTACTTCAAACAGATTAAAAGATTTTTATCCAACAAAAATATTCTAATGGTTTTTATGCTAGAAACTTCTTTTTGCTGATTGGATGAGATACTCAATAAACAATTACACGTTATTATAATTCTGTTAGAGTGATGCCTCTTTCCATTTGCTTGTTCGTATTTCGTAGTGTGTGTGTGTATTCTGAATTTTGAGTTTTTATGATAAAGTCTTTTGCCCAGAAACCTCTGTCAGCTACATTAGTGATTACATTACGTATTATTATGGTATTACAACTAGTCCCGTATTTACATACCTAATATAGAAGAAACAATAACAGTTGTTGTCAGAAGACCCATTTCTTTATCATCTACGTAATATACAACTTAAGAAACGCTCCTCATGTAGTTTAAATATTATCTATTGAAGAACGACATTGTGTACTAAACAGATGATATATATGAACTGAGACCACTGATCAAGATATTTAAAATATGGAGATAAATAATTGTAACCGGAAAGCATGTGTTTGGCAAAAGCAAAATCACCCCAGAACACAAAAAAGATAAGAAAGTAAATAACGTCAAAAAAATTATTATTAAGTCTCCCATCCACAAAAGTGGTTGGGGTGGGATGAGAATGATTGTTTTTTGTACTGTTTCTTAATATTTTTCTTCCGTCTTTTTAAGCCCAAATTTTGTTCGAACTTTTCTCAGGAATGGAAAGTCATATCAACTTGAAAATCTGCATATAACAAGTACCTTCCAAAGGGGTGTTAACAGCATTTTTTCTTCGCAATTTGCAAAAAAGAGTTATATTTAACAGAGTTTAATGCCCCCTCCAACAACATATTTTTTGTCCCCCGCCGCAACGCGGAGCGGGGACATAGAAATGCCGGGCGTCTGTCCGTCCTTCCGTGTGTCCGTGCGTCCGTGTTTTTTTGTAAGCGCTCTCATGCCTACAAATTTTGACGGATTTACATGAAATTTATACCAAATGTTTATACCACTAATACCTCGGTCAAGTTCCTAAATCAGCCTTGGTCGATACTTTTTGTTGGAGTTATTGGACTTTGTGACCATGTAAGCGCTCTCATGCCTACAAATTTTGACGGATTTACATGAAATTTATACCAAATGTTTATACCACTAATACCTCGGTCAAGTTCCTAAATCAGGCCTTGGTCGATACTTTTTGTTGGAGTTATAGGGACTTTGACCACAATAATTACTTCATTATATCAAAAATTGACCTTGAAAGTGCTTTCTTGCCTACAATCAGGCAACTCATTTTTATGGCAGATATTGACAACAGATGACGAGGCATCATCTTGTGTTTTTCCTGTCCCCTATTCTGACCATTTTCTTACATGTATATCTCTGCAATAAGGTATGTGATTTTATACTGTATGTAAACCAGAGTATGAAACTTGAATATGATTTTTAAACAAAAACTGTACAGTGATATTGTCTCGTACATTTTAGATTAACTTATACATGTATATGTTAGTAGGTATTTTGTTTGATTTTAGATTGTAGTATTTTGGATATATTTGCGACAGGAAAAAAAAAAAAAAAAAAAAAAAAAAAAAAAAAAAAATGGGTGGTGGGGGTAAAAAAATGTTCCTCCCAACCTCCCAACACATTTAATTCTGGAACAGCCCTGAATGTTTGAAAATATTGCAATTTCATATACAGTATACTAGTATACTGCTTGACCGGCGGGGGACCCAGGAATTCTATTCTTGTTATTAAACAGTTATTTCTCCCTTAAAATTTCACACATCATGATGAAAATACAACCGCCTTTTCAAATAATATAGTGTTTTCAATAAACAAGAGCTATATTAATAAGAAATTAATGCCCTCTCAAAGTTTTATAATTGGATTTGAGTTGAGTAACGGTGCTTAACGTCCCAGTCAAGAATATTTTACTTATATCGAGATGTTGCCAGCTATAGGCGAAAGTGCAGAAATTTGGTCTGTGCGTTGCGCTGATGGCATTATACAGCAGGGTTCTTTATCGTGCCGCGCCTACCGCGACACGGGACCTTTTTATCATCCGAAAGAATCACGACTTTCATTTCGTAATGCCGAGTGCTTGACAAAAAACAGTCACATCCCACTTTCAAGTCTTGGTTTTTGGAGATACATACATTTCCATTTTCTTGTTTTTCCTTAATTCGGGGAACAAAAATGTTGCGGTGGTGGGAGACTTCTTTGTCAGAGTGCCTGCACACCTACGATGTCTAGTAATTTTATTATTATTATAATTATTATTATTATTATTATCATCATCATCATCGTCATTATTATTATTATTATTATTATTATTATTATTATTATTATTATTATAAGTAAAAAATAAAAATAAAAATAAGGATTGGAGTGGAGAAATTGTGTTTTTCACCCCAATCAAGATGCTTTAACATTTATCGAGGTGATCTGTTCTGGAATTTTGGAGGAAATTGGAATACTCAGATAAAAAACAACGAATTAAAAAAGCGAACTCATAACGAATGCATTGCATGTTTATATGACAAAAAGGTTATGCATATCTTTTTACTATAACGCCTTATAGTTTTAAATTGTTCAGCAACGATGAATGCAAGTTTGAAGCTGTGTTTGTCAAATTAATGGTCACTTTTATAAATTTATTAAAACAAAGTCCAGTCCGACCGGTCAATGCTTGTTTGTAGCTTTATAAAGAACTGACAAACCAAGTGCCGTAAGATATGGAGCATTTTTTCATTTATTTTCGTTGTTTGATAAATTGTTTGATGATGACATGTTTGATTACGTCTTTCATTGAGAGAGGATCGAAAAACAACTTTCGGGTTTGGGCTTGATGGATATAAATTTTGGGAAAAAAAGTAATTCAGACGTAAGAACAAGAGGCCCATGGGCCTTAAAGCTCACCTTAAGATATGTCCAATATTGGTCTCAAAGTGCGATAGACAATATATTAAGTACAGAAACTAGTGCGATAGACAATATATTAAGTACAGAAACTTTAAAAGTTTTCTCAAGTTAAGAACTCCGACAAAACTTAATCAGAAATAAATCCACTCACATTTAGCTTATATAATATGCATGAAGTAACTGTAATACAATGAATAATTTCCTAATCATTAATCAATTTCAGTATACTTACGCAGCTACGTAGATTCAGAGGAGAAGCTTTTTAAGTTTTTCACTATTTCCCCCCTTATGGAGCCCCAAGGGGACATAACTCCTTCATAACTCTTAAGATAATATCAGTCCTTTGAATATAGCCGCAACTGAAAAGTTTATCGCATTTTTTACATTGCTTACAAACACAAAATTTAGTCATCAGGAATTCACCTTATTGTGTATTCTTCTTTTGTCTGGAAGTTTGCGAGGAAGGGGGTTTTCGGTTAAATGAGGCACGAATCCAGACAACAGGAAAATGTGAACGCTTACAAGGTTGCTTCAACAAGAACTTTTAATAAACCTCAATAAAGCAGGCAGCACATATGTTTAGTTAATTGTTAAATAATAGCATAATACAACTAAACATTTTTTCTCAGTGAAATGTGACATAGTTAACACCATAGTCACCTCGTGATCTGCTTGTAATTAGATTTTTTCTGCACACGTTTCAAACTTTTTCAATGAGCTTTCAATGCTCAGCCACATAGAACATTTAAAGCCAAACATCAAAACGCTCCATAAGCACTGATTTTAAACCTCTCCATCCATATTGGCTACCCAACATTTATATTTATATTTTCTTAATTATTAAACGTTTAAATTCAGTTTGAAAAAACGATAAAAGACCATTGAGAATCAGAAACCAATTGCTACAGTTGACGATTTCATATCGGACACAAAATTACTCAAACTTACTTTAAATCTAAAACCACGTTTTGATGTTAGGTTTTTACATATACTATTTTTTGGAATTTCTTGTGCTTTTGTTCTGTTGTACTCAAATGATGAAAAATAATAAAAGTTCAAATAAATTTAAAGAAAATATTTTATTCGAAACATTAATCAAACCTAGATTATACCGTTTGTATCAGTATATCTGAAAATAAAAAGAATAAATTTTGTTATACATATAATTTATCTGTTGTTTTGTTGTATTCTTGAAATGGCCTATAAAACTGCCATGACATAGTTTTTAGATTTTTTTCTTTGTTAATATGTATAAACTATGTATGAAGAAATTTTTGAGTTTTGATTTAAGTAGCATTGTTTTATTCACAATGAGAAGGTCAAAGGTTAGGGTCATGACCTAATTTAAGAAAGCTTTATCTTAATAACTTGATTATATAGAAACGAATCCCAAAATAAATATTAACATATGTTACCGTATAATGCACATAGACATATAACTTATCGAATTGATCTACATTATTTATAAGACACGGTTCACCTAGTGCTTGGTTAACATGACTGGGGTAGTAATATGCGTGTCTGCGGCATACTGACAAGTTGAACTAGCATCAAAACAAAAATTTGAAAATTAATGATGCGACGTTAAACAACATTAGAACGAACACATTGTTTACATACTAAGGTATGAACATCCCATTTGTATTTGTATGTGTCGTGTTAACAAAAGTGTAAAAGAAAAATACATTTACTCTAATTCACATATAGCGTGACATCGTGAATTACATCCGTAGTCATCCCATTCTCCACTTGTATAGAAGGATAGACAATCCTGGTCAAACCGATTATCAGGTTGTCCACTTTGCCATTTGGAGTATTGTATTGGTAAAGCGTTCCAATCCCAGTACCAATGGTTCTCAGACTCGACATCCCTCCCATCCAACCAAAATCGGTACAAGGGGTATTGTGCTATTATATTTCAGAAAGAAAACATGATTTGATTTAAAAAATGAAATTTGCAACAAATTATCGTTTACTTAGAAAATGTGATAATCATGTTTCAAATTTGATAGACTTGTTTCTCAATGATCTTGTCCAACTTTTGTCTGATACGTTTTGCATCCTCCAAAACAATTGAGATAATAATAATAATAATAATAATAATAATAATAATAATAATAATAATAATAATAATAATAATAATAATAATATTATTATTATTATTATTATTATTATTATTATTAATATTAATTATTATTATAAATTATAACAAGAGGCTCATACAATATTCTAATATACATGCCTATGATAAAAGTTAATAGTTTTCAAGATAATTAACAATTTGAGTCTTTTTATGCACCTATGACTTTGACCTTTGAACGTAAGACCTTGAATCACAGATCAAAATGATCGCCATATCAATTTCTACAATATTCCAATATTGATGCCTATGCAAAAAGTTAATAGTTTTCAAGCTAATGCACAATTTTAGTTTTTATAAGCAAAAATAACATTTCAGGGGCAACAACTCTCACATGCATTTTTATATAGTTACGAAACTTTGTATCTTTTTAAATTTTGTCATGCTGAACATTTTCACAATGTTTTGATATGATATCTCTTAAAAATTTTGAAGAAAATAGCATAAAACTGCAAAATTTCAAACTAGGTCATGACCTTGAACTTTGACCTTGACCCCATTTTGAAGGTAATTTTAAGAAAAAGTCATAACTGAAAACCCCATGTCAATATCTGTTCAAATAGTCATGTTATACCAATTTGAAGCCATTTTTTAAAATTAAACGAAAAAACGCTTAAGTTAACCTATTTTTCGATAGAATTTCACGAATAGGCTTAAGACCCGAGAGAAGCCAAATATCACATCAGATTTTTCTCCCATCATTGGTTTCGGAGAAGAAGATTTTTAAAGATTTTTGCACCCATAGGTCACTATGACCTAGTTTTGGTAGCCATGGCAACGCTACGAACAAATCTGAGTTGCACCAACCCCGACATGCTTCTGGCAAAGTCTCATTGAAATCTGTCCAGAACTTTCGGAGAAGTCGAAAATATGTGTTGACGCACACACGCACACACGCACATGCACAAGCTGCGCTATGCCATAAGCTCACATGACCTTTGGTCAGGTGAGCTAATTATAAAATTAATAATAAATAATAATTATTAAATATAATAATAATAATAATAATAATAATAATAATAATAATAATAATAATAATAAATATTATTATAACAACAACAACAACAACAGCATAATAATAATAATAATAATAATAATA
Source organism: Tegillarca granosa (assembly GCA_029721355.1). Lineage (NCBI taxonomy): Eukaryota > Metazoa > Mollusca > Bivalvia > Arcoida > Arcidae > Tegillarca > Tegillarca granosa. The sequence goes on along the minus strand of CM056596.1, from coordinate 54,347,508 downwards.
ATAATCATCATCATCATCATCATCATTATTTATTATCATCATCATTATCATCAAGAACGATAACTTCGTTTATACTGCGTTTAGGTTTGACTTATTTTTGTTGATTGGTGTAATACTGCCAACTGAAAAAGTCACGAAAAAAGTCGCACGGCAGTTCTCCGTCTTGTTGTCAATGTTATATTTTCTGTACAACTGCCAGCAGTTTAATGATTTGCTATGCATATAAATACTATAAATGATATTATCATTGACTCATTGCAACGATAAATATATCAATTGTAAGAGTATAACAATTTTGCAGTTTGAGTAAAGATAAACTCTGAAAAACATACAATATACAATAAAATGGCAGTGGTGTTTTCTTTTTTCTTTCTTTTTATTTATTTATTTATTTTTGGGTGGGTGGGGTGGGTTGTGAGTGGGAGGTGGGTTGAGGACTTTTGTATCTTTTACAGACTTTGCCTATATAAATGATTTATGAACCCACCTCGACGACGACCAGCAAAGCCGTGTAAATAATCGTTCTCCTCTTTTGATGTTATTATAGCAAGATGTCCGCCAAGTTGTCTACAGCGAACCTGAAAATTGTTAAATGAAACTTATATTAAAAAAAGTCATTATAATGTTCAAAGTAATATTTAAGGTCAAATAATGTAAACTCGAAATAATAGTTAAATTAAATATATTTGCTGAACAATTGATGTTGGTATACGGATCAAAGGAATATTAAGCTTCCAGATTCGAATCCTACTTCCAACTGGCAGTTAGTTGAAGAAAGTTTGTCAGTTAGGTTGCTGAACTTTAGTGGTTTGTTTCATGAACATGGTTTTTATTAATACAGAACATACTGTCATTATATGAAAAAAGAAGATCGACTCATGTATAAAACAGCCACTGCGGTAGCTCAGTTGGTAGAGTGCTCGCTCCGTAAGTGGAAGGTCGTGGGTTCGAACCCCGACCGGGTATGACCCAAGACTTGAAAGTGGGTAGTGACTGTTCTTCCGCTATGCACTCGGCATTACGAAATGAAAGTCACTGTTCTTTCGGATGGGAACTTAAAATAAACGAGGTCCCGTGTCACGGCAGGCGTGGCACGATAAAGCACCCTGCTGTACAATGCCATCAGCGCAACGCACAGGCAAAATTTCTACACTTTCGCCTATAGCTGGCGACGTCCCGATATAAGTGGAATATTCTTGACTTGGACGTTAAACACCATTACTCAAATCACACACTATTTTAGCTCCCTCATGTAGTTTTTTTATCATGTTTGTTTTTGGGTTTTTAAAATTATATACAGCTTATAAGACATTAATTTAAAACGTACATGTAGCTACATGTAAAATGCTGAATTTTCAGTGAAATGAACAATTAGTAATAATAATAATCAAGATATGGCCACTTTCATGTTTGATGTAACATGTAATCCTATACGGTTCTTTTAACCAAGCACTATCAATTAATCATTTAATATTTGTTTAACCAAAAATTGTATATCGAATGTTGATCAAGTACGATCAGTTTTTTCATTGGTTGTCTTTTTTAGAACTGACTTACACTAGCCTCCATCCAAGTATAATTTCCATCGAGAAATTTATAACAGGAATTTCCAAGTGCAGTTTGCCACACTCCAGGACAACTAAAGCTTGTGCTGCAATAAACTTCGAATTGAAATAATATATACTTGTAAGTAAATAAAAATTACAAGAACGTTAAGTTAATTTTGCAGACAAGCGAACCAATCGATCATTGAGAGTTCACTAATTAATTCGTTTTTTAAGATTTAGTAAGAAATTCAACTGTCTTACTATTTAGTTAAATAAACGATTTAATTTTAAATAAATAATATTTCATTTACCGTCAGAATAATTTTACAATATTTTACGAAGGTTTTATCATTAACGATACTTTGTTTTAATTTAAAACTTTGAAAAATGCTCAATCCACTTGCACACGAACTTCCGTCAAAAAGGAGAGGGTGAGCTGGGTTCTCCGGAAGGGTAAGCATCTCCTGAATAGCTAGCTACACCTGTCACGTGCAAAATCAAATTTGAGAATGAAAAGAACAAGGAACTATGAAACTTGAAACATATCCAGTAAACAGTGACGTTACACTAATCAGCAATATAGTGATGACCGTCGTTAAACTTTTTAAGGGTCTTATTAAAAATATCGAGACGGTAAACATTATTATTCTACTAACATAATACCATTTAAAACGTATATTATTATTATTATTATTATGATTATTATATTAAATAGTCACCTTTTAGGAGTTACTTTGATATGTCTAAGTTTGTATTTAAAAAGTAAATAGTTTAACGGGGTTTCTAAAAATAAATTGTGGTAAATTAAACAAACAGCTTATGAAAAAAATAAACGAACTTACCTACCAATGTTGATAAAGTCACTGTTTTCAGAAGGTACATCTTTATGTACTTTCCAAACTGTATGACCGATATAAGGTCAGGATATAGGATACATTTAATCTAATCTCGGGTTTCTCTGAAGGTAGATAAGGTATAAAAACACCAAAAACTTTAAGGAAATTCGTTACTTAACATTACGGTACATAAAAATGTCACGTGATCTTCAAGAAGAGAAGGAAAAAGTGACCCAAAACGTTTTTGAGTGTACAAGTTATTTTTCTTCTCAGAAGCTTCTGATTCTTAATTCACTGTTATATAAACTATACTGTACTAATTTTAATTGCCAAATCGACAGTTCTTTAGTTTTAGATATCATAGTTCAATAAAGTGTTAGATTGTGTCTTGTTTTTATTCCCTCTTTGATCTTTTGTTAGGTTTCATTGATTGCCAAAGCTATTGTCCCGAAAAAATTGTATTTTTTTAAACCATTGTTTGTATGTATAATCATTTGGGATATATATGACATTACCTCCGTCATTCTCTGATAGATAATGTTTTAGTGGTTTTAAAATGTTTTTGTCTTTTTTTTTTGTTTCAATATATTTCATTTTATTGTAGACTGGTACTCTAGTGCCAATTATGTCTTTTTCTGTTATTTTTTTTAGTCTTATTACGCAAGGCAGGCGTATAAAGTTCGTAATTGTCCAACATAATATAGTAACATAACATAGCATATATGCATGTTTATATATATATTTTTGTATGTGCCTGCGAACATGCAATGTGTATTCTCACTTCAGGTCAGCTTTTTTTGTTTGGTGTTTACTAAGTATTCCTAATATTTTATAGCAAAAGCAGTTATTAGTAATTTTCCTTAACTGCCCGAGGTGATATTGCTCTACCATTATGTTCATTATTTTTTAATCTTTTCCATTATTTTTGTACATATCTGTTCTTTAAATCCCAGTTTCACTGTTTTCTATGACATTTATGATGAGTTTACAAGTATGATATGTACCTTACCTTTTAGTTCATGTTCCGTGACCTTTATATGTTTTTGTGATTTACCGATTGTCAATAATATCAGCTATTATAATTATGTTATACAAAATGTGGTAAGCATTACTTACTCATACTTACTAATTTTTTTGTCTTGGCCAATGTTGTGCATCTGTTGGGTTGTATACTTATATCTTGTCTACAGTTATTAGCTTGAAAAAATTAACTTTGAAGCAGCTTGTATTGTTACTGGAGCCACACAACTAACTAGTACCTCACCACTCTTAAAAGAATCTGGCTGGGAATCATTGAGTGACAGACGTAGAAAACACAAACTTCTTTTATTTCATAAGATGTATCACAATATGATACCTGACTTTGTTTCTGATATAGTACCCCCTCACAATTTTGAAACACACTCTTACAATACACGACAGCAGAACATTCTTGTACATACATGTATCTCTTGTAAAACTAAACATTATTTCGATTCATTTTACAATCTGTTATTAGAGATTGGAATGAAATTCCAGAGGAAATAAGAAACTCTTCTTTAAATAGGTTTAAATCATATCTGAATAGAAATAAGTTGAATATTCCGAAGTTTTTTTCCTAACCAGTTATGTTTTTTTTTGACATATGTGCATATCATTTGGATTAATATTTATTGTCGGTCTTTCTAACTGTAATTTTGTTATTCTTGGAGACGGATTAATATAATGGCATTACACCATTGTTTCCGAATACATATATATTCATAATTATGTATGTTATTGTCTTGTACTGATATAATGAATAAAATATTGTTTACACTAACAAAGTAACTGGAGTGATTCTACTTATTTATAATAGTCTCGCTTGTCTTTTAGGAGTTATTTCTCTTTTCGTATGTAAACCACAATATAGAAAAAAGCGATGCATTCGCCAAGTGTTATTACAAGCTACTGTAGATGGACAAAGTATATTTAAATACAAAACCTGATTCCACACGTTGGTTTTTTTCACTACTTATTCAGTACAGAGGATACCCTTACTTTTTCCTGTACATGTTTGTTTGCATTATAAAGAGTTGCGTTGCCTGAATTGGGGAAAACTGGAAATTAAAATATTTTATGCTGTAATTGATAAAATAAAGATCCAAGCAAAAGTGATGGTTTTATTGATACCTTTTTTCAAGAAAACTGACAAATATTTTTACACTATAATCTGCCCAATTGGGATTCAAGAGCGAGAGGCAATGTGATCTGTAAACGTGCGCGCGCTTTAGACCAGTTGGCTATTGAGGCCCCCATCTGATTGGAGAGTAAACATCATTAAAACATTGATTAATTTTTCATTATTTGTAACTTGTTTTAGAGATGCTGGCAATGTTTTGAGTACCCTTAAATTAGATCTGGTGCTGCCTTTGCTTAGCGAGATTTTATTTATTTTTACGTTCCCTCGTTTGAGGTAATATATAATATTTCTGCTTAATTTAGCTTTTATATAGAGATATGATTGATTATCTTTATATTAACCAACAAAAATAATGTTCTCCAGATAAAAACGATCAAATGTTTCTAAATATATAAATATAAAAATCGGTGCAAAACAGTAACTGTGACGTAAATTGGTCATTAATAACACAACTAGATAAAATATAACAGTCAACATTGAATAAATAACAGTTATATGACCATGTCTTTAGAATATTCAATTACATCAAGCATAAATCACTCGGATTTTTCTCATTAATCGTATTAAATGTTATCACTTCGTGTATCCGGTGTTTGAATTATTATACATACTTTAAAAACTTCCTTTTTACTAATTGCCTTAAATAAATTCGCAGAAAACGTTATTCATAATCATTTATTTTTTGATAAATTATCTGAATTTATAATTTAGGAAGACATTACTCTCACTTTTGACGTGAGGTTTGGCAACAGTACAAACCAGGAGTATGGTATTCTGTAAAAATTCGTTTAATTATCAAATTATTACCACATGTTGATGTTTGCTTTTAGTAGTTAGAATATTTTAATAAACCATTTTGTTCTGATTCATCTCAAATTGTTCTGTTCCATTGTTAAAGCAAACTCGATGGCGAAGCTATGCCTTCTCTCATAGACCATCCAATGTTTAAGGCGATAAACTAATATTTGTTTTACTATTTAATCAAACAATAAAAACATTATAATAGATGCTTAAAAAACATCATATATCTATGCTGAAAAGTAATCGACCTAAATCAAATTATTAAAACGATTGTTGCATGGTAATTATAGCTATTTAATGTCAATTGTACCAATGATATACGGCTTGTTAAAACTTAACATAAGTGCCATAGCTACTGTTTTTAAAGGCGTCGTTAGTATCGTTTTCGCAACCTTGGAAACCTGCGCGAGCTCTTAATTGTTGACATTTGTTTCTGGATTATATGATAAATAGAATCTTACATTCGTGTTTATATAATATTGAATAGATTAAACTCGTTGAATATTTTTTATGCAACTCGCGTAAGTTGTAAGATTCCTCTATTTGAAATGTCAACGTGTTGGTTAATAAGTCAGAAGTGTTTTATTTAACAGTTAAACTGTTTTAAAATGATGTTTATTGTCAATATGAATGCAAAAACTTTGCATGGAAAACAAATCATAACGCATTAACGCCCGTTATTCAGTTTGCTTGCAAAGTTTTTGCATTCATATTGACAATAAACATAATTTTAAAACAGTCCAATATATATCTATATATCTTTATTAAAAATAAAGATTAATTGATTTTAAGACTAAAAAAATTCCTTCATTAAAACATGCACATCAGGAGTCCAGTAGATGCAACAGCCTCCGTAAAAAAGCAATTATTTTAGACCGAGAACGTAATTCGAGCAAAATATAGTCCACAAATAACAAAACATGTATAATGTTCATAAACATAATTTTTTTTAAAGATATTATGTTTTTGGAAATAGAGAAAATACATTCAATATATCTGACACCATTATATAAGTTTCCGAAACAACACCCCCATGGTTATCCCAGACCAAAAATAGTGCGATTAATAACATGTATGTAAATAGTCTACCCGGTACACCCTTGTCGCGCCATTTTAATTATGGAAGTTAAAAGTGCAAGAACTGAAATTAGAAATTGCAAAGAAGTTTTGAGTAAAAGTATCATTTGTATTGAAAGGTTGCTGTCTATATGTTGGAAATGCAATTTGTGCCTCTGAAACGGAGAAAACTGTATCAGTGGGATGCTTTTCAGTGGTCAAGTACGTGGGTTTCGAATCTGCACCGGAATTTGTGAGCTTAGACAAAGATTTACCAAGACATTTTTTTTTCAGGATTGTCATGTGCTGATTTTGAATTTCTGTTAAAATAATGCATTCAAAATCAGCACATGACAACATTGTCGAAAATGTTCGGTTGCATGATTGTAATGAAGGTCATGTCATTTGGCATGAACATTATGTGTCGAGAATCATATCCGGATGGATTCAATAGCAGACGGCAATTTTGGAAAGTAACAAATCAACGAAATATTTATAATATAATTTATAGATTTCATTCTTAATATGTGTTCTTATCTTATTGAAATTTTTCTTTGAATAATTTCATTGATTTTATTTTGTGCATTTTTAAGAACTAAACCGTTCTTGTTAAATCTCGTAAAGTAAAATTACTCTTTTTAGCCTTCTCTCGAATGTAAACAAATGTGATGTGGCAGTTATGTTTGTTTAATTATGATAATGTAGTTCCGGATTGTGTATTGCATTTTATATGTATTCATACACGGGGTCAAGTGGTTTTTGTGAATTATGGTCTACATGAATGCAAAAGCTTTTAAGCTTAGAGACATGGGGATTTTACACCACAAATAAAAATATATTTTCCTGGATGAATTCTTTTGCCTTTGGTATTCGAAGTAAAAAAAAAAAAACTTACATAAAAATTTCTTTCTTTTGTTTTTCTTTTTTTTTTTTTTTTTTTTTTTTTTTTTTTAAATTTTTTAATATTTTTACCATACAGGTTGAAATAAAAAGTAATAACATAAATAAAACTACAAAAAAAAAAAAAAAAAAAAAAAAAAAAACAAATAATAAAAAAAGTCAGAATTTTTTTTTGAAATGTCAGAATTATTTTTACTTTTCCACACAAGTAACGTATATGATTTATTAATACCGACGTGTTTCTAAAGATCGTGTCGCATAATTACAAAAATAGTTATCGTAGGCGAACAAATGATGAAAAATATCAGCTAGAGGTAAAAATGCTTAAAAATTACATTTCAAAGAGAGTGAAAATTCTGTAAATATATCAGGATGAATGTATGGAATGACTCTATGTATTTCCGTTCTTCCCTATTGATAAAGAGAGCTAAATGTCCACCCTTTCCTGTACATGCTATTTATAAATTAATTTACTTGTCAAAACATTATTTTTTAACTTTTTGAATGTGTTTTTAGATTATCACTAGAAACGTAATACCTCATATCTTGTTTTTTAAATTATTATCATAATTATTATTATTATGATTTTGTTTACGTTTATTCTTAATTGTATTATACAAGGTCATATCATTCAACAAAACCCCTTTAAATGCTTGTGAGAACGCGTGGTTTCCAAGGCATTCATCTTGGTAGAGTGAAATTTTCTGTGAGAAAAAAAAGCAAACATAGAGACAGTTTCGTTAAAAAATGGATCGGCTAGGGTTTAGACCGCTCACGGTGTCTGTCACACATCCCGGTTTTTGTGTTTCTTTATGTGTCTAACTTTCCTCAGTTTAAAAAAAAAAATTAAAGCATAATTTTAGTGGGACACTAGTCATTATCTTTCTCCAGCTACAATTACGCTAGCTTGCTTAAATGTCATTTGTTCTGGTAGCGCCAAACATTTCAAGCCTATTGTTTTCTTGCTAGCCCTTTGGACAGCTTAAGCTTGCTTTACATAGGACTGAAATATCAAAGTATTTAATAAAGAAAAAAGTCTAGGTTGCATTATATTGCAAAGACATTTATGGTTGTAAATACATTTATCCCCGAATAAAGATTATTTTACCTACATTACGACAGCCAGTTTTTAAAAACAGAAAGAAGCAGTTCATGCCTTGAAAAATCTTTGACCCTTGGCAAGCAAAGTGACAGTGTCTTACAGAAGTGGTAAAAAGTGCAGGCATACGGATCACAGAGGCTACGCAATTAGGCCCGAAACCAAATAAACAAAACCTATTGTAAGTAGTTTGTTCAAATCAGGTATGTTTTTCTTGGTATTTCGAATTTCTTCACCATCTCAGGACTTACCGCCACAATATAAGACAAAGAATCCTGACTTGAGAGTTAATAATTTTAACTCAAACCATGTGAATATGACGCCCATCTTGTTACTGTTTTTCCTGCACATTAGCGAATTAATACATTATTATATATAATAAAAATACTTATTCAATTTTGTTGTGCCCTATGTTAACATTTCGGAAGGTCATTGCTAATCAGGGCCACAAAAGTTATATATATATATATATATATATATATATATATATATATATATATATATATATATATATATATATATATATATATATATATATATATTATATGTGTGTGTGTGTGTGTGTGTGTGTGTGTGTGTGTGTGTGTGAATAAAAAAATTCGCATGGCAATATAAACATTGCTGTATTAAATCTCATTATGTAATTGTTAATATAACTGATTTTTTACTAGAAAACACCAAGTTAAGTTTTGCCAACCTAAAATATGATATTTACTTTGGCTGTGGAAAAACTTGTTCTTGAAGTTGATACCCTTTATATTTACCGATTCTGAAGTCAATATTTGTTATATTATATGACCAATGCTTTAATCAGTATTGTAGTTCAACTGAAAATATTAACATTTGCTTTGCAACTTTACTATATAAACATGTTTGAGACGTGTGGCAAATACGGTACAATATCTGACATTGATCACATGATCATTACACTATGTGTATGAATATACGCGCGTTATTCAGTTTGTCTGGCAAAGCTATGTCATTTATAATCCAATAACTGCCATAGCTATGCTGTTCAATGGTTAAATATTTAGAATGGTTTTTATCATAAAGCAACATATAATAAAAACAAAGTAACAAATTAAGCATATTTTAGATTAAAAAAAACTGTTACTTTTATCCATTAGACATTCATAAAATAGTAGTATGTTGCTGAAACAACACAAGGATGCATTAAAATAATATCATTTAGTTAAACGGAAAATGAACTAATTATCGTCAACGTTACTTGAGTTTTTTCCGAACCTAACTTTTTAACCTGGTTGTAGCCAATGAAAAAAACAAACACAATTAACATAACTTATGGTTTTGATTTTTTATATGTACAGAATCCGAGGTTATATATTATAATATATTGTCTAATGGTTTTGATTTTTTATATGTACAGAATCCAAGATAATATTTACATGACATAAACATTTCAAAATGGTAATGGTAATAAGTCTAATTTTTGATGCGATATAAGATTGTCCAAGGAGTTGAGTCATTTAATATCCTTGAAAGTAAAGAAGTAGCAGATGAAATGAAACTGATTTATCTTAGCTAATATAGATCTTTGCAATCAGGTGTATTGCAAAGAAATTAAGAAATGGTCAAAAAATTGACATATGAATGTAGTCAGTTCTAAGAAGTGCCCAGAGAATATCACCAACCTTCGGCTAGCGGACAAACTTTCTTGCACTGGAATAAGCCTGAGTGGGATTTGATCCCAGGATAAGAGGCCCGGGCTTTAGACCATTCGACTACTGAGGCCGTTTTCTGGAAAGGAAAAAAAACCCTAAATAATAACTGTTAATCTCTGTATTATTGAAATTATCTCGACTAGGACGTTTAAGTTCAATTTAACTCGGTAACTCACGCTTAATGAAGAGAAATACGTTTTTTACATCTCTCTATTGGTTGAATAAACATTAGCTTACTAATGATTATGATAAATAAAAAAGTGATTTAAAGATATTTGAAAGGCATCAATTTTAACTTTTTCTGACATTTTGAAACAAACATTCCGGTTTCTTTCTGTTTGTGTTAACACAATTACTGAATCTGTCAGTTGGGTAATTTTAAATGCATATTATTGATTCAGCACGTTCTTACGCTGTTACAATACCTTAAATATAGCTTTTTTTCTTTTAGATAGTAATAGATATACGCTTTAAGTTATCTGCTTGTGTTAATACCATTACTGAAGCTGTCTATTCTGTAAAATTTTAATGCATGGTATTGATACAATGCCAGACACTTGTCTACACGCCAGTTACATTTCTCAGATGTTTTTATCTATTATTTAGAAGTCTAGTATAGAACTTTATTGACCACCAATAAAACTGTTTAACAGTGTATATCTCGTCATAAAGGAATTAACAATTCTCGGAGAATACAACAATCGGTGCAATTAGAAGCTGTGTTTTATGACTTTTATAACAATTTATGTTTTGACGTAATTCAGATATAACATTCTAACCATTGTATTCAACCAATACGGTAGCTCAGTTGGTAGAGTGCTCACTTCGTATGGGAGGTCAAGGTTCGAACCTTGGCCGGGTCTAACCAAGACTTAAATATTGGTAATGATTGTTCTTTCACCAAGCACCAACCCTCCCTGCACATTGCCCTAGACGCGCTGCAAATGTCAGAATTTTTGCCACCTTGACTAAAGCTGGTGACGTTTCGATGTAAGTAGAATATTCTTGACTGGGACGTTAAACCCCATTCAATCAATGAATCAACCATTGTATTGGAAAGGTATTTTGAATAAGGTTAGGAAAAAGCGTTAAATTATGTTAAATGAAATGTTCCGGACTTTTTGACGTCAAATTGCTGCAAAAATATTTTATATCGGGGTACGATTCAAAGATTTACGACGGCATTTACAGACACTGTCAATTAAAATTCACTATTTTTTGTGCAAGTAAATACCATATAATTTTATGCAAACCTATGTTATTACCAATTGTAAAGCACGAAACTTATTAAGTTTTAAGAACTAAAATTCCAAAAAATTTTTTTTAGATTTTTTTAATTGCAAAACCATGAAATTTTTTATCTCCGCGAATATTATTCTAAAGTATTCAGATTTAATACTTGAAATATAAAAAACTGTATTTGGTTAGGTAAATTCGTAGTATGTTTAACTTATATACTAAGGTGTATTTATCCTTCAATGACCAACTCCTCTAGACCATTATGTCACAAATCGAACAAAGATTCCCATTTGTACTTAATTTTTTACCGATTGATAAAAAATATTTTTTGTATGTTTAAAAAAAATCTTCATGGAAACGAAATAAAGTTTTTTTAAAAAAAATGCTGCAAACTGCATGAAATGAAGTTTTATAATCGAATAACATACTTAATGTCTTCTTTTCAAGTCAAATTATCTTCAAGTTGACAAGAGGATACTAAATAGGTTCTACGACCGTGTTATACATCCGTATATCAGTAGAGCTCGTCAGTGTTCTATTCTAAAGATACCCAAACATGTCAAACACATCGAATTAAAGTGTAATAAAAAGTTTCGTTAATTTTAATACTTTTGATTAATCGAATTACCGATAATGTATGATTTTCAGTTTATAATGCTACAAAAACAAACGATTTCTGTCTTGCCAAGCAGACATTTAAACAATTGTTGTTCAGAAAACATTGAAGCTCTGTAAATTTTGATCAAATTTATCCATTAATCTTACTCAAAGTGCAATGTTATAAAATATTTTGATGTAAAAGGCATAATTATTGTTTAACATTTCCTTTTATTTAAGAAAATACTAGAATTTTAATTTATTACAATGTTAACTTATTTGACATAAAAAAATCATAATTTGTCCTAAACTAAAAAATAACTTGGTTAGTAAATATGTAAAGCATGTATTGACCGTTTTATAAATGTTAAGATGGTTATCTATTGAAAACTTTAATCAGGTAAACCTTAGCAGTCATACATGTATTTACACATTCCACATTAATCTAAGTAAACGATTTTTGACAAAAATTTAATAAATGCTACACGATGAGCGAATTTTAAAAATTATTTTTCTTTATAGGTAATGTACTTCTTTCAAAAACTATTAAATGTGATTGTTGATAAGTTTGTGAGAATTTGTCTAAAACATGAAATACTGCAATGTAATATACATTATGTTTTAAATACTGAGATTCACCAATTTATAATTTTTAAAAAAATGCATGTTGATCAATGAAACCCAACTATAACTATAAAAAGAGTTGCAACCGTACTGGAAGGAATTTTGCGTTCATGACGTTTATTTTGGTTTCGATTAACAAGATGAGTCATAAAAATGTGATTAACTAAAATCTTTAAAGAAATTTTGGTAAGAATTATTGTAAGTCTGGTTATTTCTTTCCTTTAACGATAATATTTCATTGTATTTCATTCCTTTAAGATCAACTGTTGTTCAGTATGAACATGATGCAATTCCGTAAAAAGGACAGAGTAACAACTGTTTCAGAAGACTGGAACCATTTTCTAGGTATATCTGTACTTTCCATACCGGAATATATCATAGTTCTGTTGCCCTAAATCACTTTTATTTAGTTGCCCTAAATCACTTTTATTTAGTTGCCATGGCTAACTCCAAAAACAAACTGTCTAGCATCGACACATACAAGTTTCATTGGCAATTTGTCCAGTAGTTTTAGCGTCAAAAATGTTTGCTGAAGACCCACGCTCCTACATGACGCACACATACAAATTCACATGTTTTGCTTCCAAAAGCTGACACGACACTTCGCAGGTGTGTTAAAATGGCTTTTATGAGTGGCATTTCTAAATTAATGAATAAATGATGAGCTTTTGATCTATGAATTTCGCTCGTTTCATGATCTTGTTGATTTCTTGAAGTTTTAGGAAAAAATACGTAATAAACAGGAATTCAATTTTTTTTCAAAATTAATAACCGGGTATTATGAGAAAAACCTTCAGGAATTACATTTCTTATGGTATTGATAGCATGCAAGGCATGTATAGATCTTAATTACACATAGGATTAAGAATCGACACCAGCTGTGTTGTAATGAAATTCAAAAGCTTTTTTATACATAAATGTTTTGCTATCATTAAAGTTTTAATCAATTAGAATTTTCTAAAGGCAGTACATGAGGGTTAATAATTTAATAAACAAAACTGAATTTTATTAAACAAATGCAGCTTTTAAATAACGTTGAATTGTTTTCTTAATGTAACAATTTAAAATATCTAAACATTCTATACCCTTATTTATTTTTATATTAAAGTTATTGGAAAACAAAGTAAATTTTTTAGACAAATTTTTCAAATAATTACTCTTAAACGTTACTTCTTCTTTAAGGTTCTATGTTTTAATGCTGTAGAAATCGAGAAATCCGATATTTAGTCAATATTCTAATATTAAGATAAATGAAATATACGTATTAAAGCATTCTTTTGGTTAAAACAGTTTGATTAAAGCTTTATCAATAAATCTGAGACTCAACCGTATTTGTACTGCGTTCACCGTTTGAAATATATAAGATGTACAGAGATGTTTATAAATTTAAAACCAAGAGATACAAACAGTATTCATAAAAGGACTCAGAGTTACTAAATGTAAAAATCATACACAGAAAAGTGATGAACAAAATGGCTGGTACCACTGTCGGAAAGGAGAAACTGTCATTAAGTATTTTGAATATATATATATATATATATATATATATATATATATATATATATATATATATATATATATATATAATATATATATATATCACAGATGTTTGTGCTGTAATTAAAAACTACATTCTTAAGCTTTATTTTATTAAGCCATTTCAACCTGCTGTCAGAAAATTTCATGTACTGACAATGAAAATCTTTTATAGAAAATCACAGAAATACTGACAATTTTGTGTGCTGCAAATTCGCTTGCATCGAGTTTTTCCAGTAGATACGGCTTCATTCTCTAAACAACAGAAAATTTTCTTTTTACGGAGATAAACCATTAATGACCCAAAAAGTTACAGTTGTTGATGTGTTGTGCATCCAAGAGCATACGCGGCGGTTCTAATAATTGCACGAGGGTAATGTTAAATTTTATTCATTACATGGCATAAATAAGCTTTTTCTTTCCTTTTTTGATTTAAAACAATTATGTCACAAAAAATTACTCCTTAGAAATACGATCGTATTCATAGGCAAGACGTTTGATTCAGAAAAGAGAGAAAAGCGACGATCTTTAAAAATTTCCTTCACCTCATATGAAAGCCACGATCACTGAAGGGCCGTGAATAAGGGGACCAACAGTTGTAACAAAAGATATGAATACGGTTTAGAAGATAAAAAGAGTACACGTTTATAAAAAATTAATAAGTTATTTATAGGTTAATTAATTAGGTAAAATAAGAGAAAAAAGGAAAAGGCAACGGCCTTTAGGAACAAGTGGCTTTAATTGAGAGTTAGCTTCATAAACTGACAAAATTGGCCCTAAAAACCAGAAACCTCAAATCTTGTTTCAATTTTGGCAAGTATAACAATTGTTCTTTTCTGGTATTATATATGTCATTAAGCATTTGTTGAATGTATTTAACGATAAAATTTAAAAAAAAATGTTTTTGAAATAGAAGCGATCATTCATACATTGTTAAAGAGGTTCCTCTTCTGATGTCTATTGTTGGCGAACCTGCTCAATTCTAGGCATTGTTTAACAACAATAAACAAATTTAAATATGTTTCTCCGAATGAGACACAAAAGGTTTAAATAAAAGGTGTGTTTTATGACTGAAAAGATTTACATTCTGCTTAAATTTTCACCATTTCAATAAGAAAGTTTATTGTTCAATTGGTTCATACGAACTCCTCTATTTCTTCGTAATCCGATTTTTCAAAATATCATGTCGGCAAAGTTATCCATTTTAAAACCGAAAAAAAGGTACAGGAAAAATTATATATATATTTTTTTGAGAAAAATTTATTTGAAAAATTCGTCTGTGAGTCGCTATTCATTTTAAATGAAATGGGTTTAATTTTCTTGCCATGTTATCGCTTAAAGAATGAATCAGCTTTTATTAAAAATCCTTCCACGTGATTTGTCATTGATAAGTGCTTTAGAAATATATTTGTGAAATAGCTCAAAGATGAGACAAAATTTTAAACTCGCAAATTGACGACGTTGATGATTGACATTCATTGTATAGGTGAAATCTCGCAAATTAACGACGTTGGTGCTTGGCATTATATAGATGAAATATATGAAGTAGAGATATTTGAATGCAAAAATCAGCTTTTCTTTCTGACATAGTATGAATAAACATTTTTCATCTTGCCTTAAACACTAGTTTTTTGAAAAAGGAGTCAAATATTTCTTATTTTATGTATTAATCAAGGTTGAGGGTGTCAGGTATCAATGGTTCTTTGTATAAAGTATCCCAGCATAGATCGCGTCCTCCGGATTAGTATTGTCCCAAATATGATTAATTTTTCAACAAATGAAAGAAAAAAATCTTCTAATATTTTTAACCATTCTTAAAATTTTTAAACATCACATTTGAGACCTGAATTTGTTTTGTTACTTAACAGATCGCCTCGGGGAACGTGTTGGAGTGCAAGCAGAGGATGAATTTATCTGAATGTTCATAATTTGAAAAATGTTAACAATTATTATATTTCAAATCAAGAAATAAGATTCAGTTTGTTACATCGAGGGTATGGTTTCCTGCCATGTTATATATATTGTTAAATCTTGTATAATTAACATCATGAGTATATATCAAAACTAAGAATCACCTCCCTCCAAAAATTAATAATATAAGTAAGCACTTTAAAAACACAACACTGGTAAGAATAAAATTGACACTCGCACTTCTCTCGAACTTGTCTGTAAATTAATTCTAAGCGCATTATCACACTTGCCCTAGTTCTAAATAGAAGAGAAATACTGATGGAACGTAAAGGTTTAATATACCAATGTATCAAGATAATATTAATATGTACTTGTTACCAATGGTTATTATCAACACACACACACACACACACACACACACACACACACACACTCTTTGTTCTGATTGATGTTTTTAACGTGTAAAAGCCTTGGGGATGAAAACGGTAACAGGTTTAAACTTAAGATGATTGTACACTATATTTTGACCAACGCTGTAATTTTTCTGTTACAAGTATTTTCTTTTTACAATTTTAACCACCGCAAAGTTAAGCTATTTTATATAATTCTTGTTTTATCCTTCATGTATGTCAAGTAAAAGTAGAGTCATCTTACCATGCGTTGTATTGGTGCCATTATTACAGGTTAATGTATACAAAATAATTATTACCGAAATATCATTGGCCGATTTTGTTAATAAGTGTTGAATTTTGTCAGCAAGTCATCGGCTTACTCTGCCGTTAAATGACACCGAAGCAATTATATACCACTGAAAAAAGCACTTAAACTATTGTAATCTATAATTATCTGTACTTCTGACTTCTAATTATCCCCACAAACACTATTCAAAAGGTATAAATGACATAAAGTAGAAAAATAATATTCTCTAATGATTAGAGTAGAAAGTGTATGTTCTTGATAACCGAAATAAAATAACCAAGAAATAACTGTTTATTTTACAAACAACTTTTAATACTAATATGAGATGGAAGCACCTGGAGACATACTGAAATAGTATACAATTGTAATATTTTATATAAATTTTTTACCCAAGTCAATCTATTTTCGTCTATCAAACCTAATAAGTAATAATATTAAATGCATGCTTTTTGATAAAAAACTTTATTAATTTTAAGTCTGCAGACACATCATCTCAAAATGAAATTACCTAGAAGATTGAAGGTCATAGATTGCAACTGTTGTTCTTAGCTTAAGGCTATTCAATAGCGCAGGCAAGAACCAAGCTTTAAAAGTCAGCTTGGTGGAACTGTAAAATATCTGTAAAATCAAAATAAAATCTGCTTTCTCAGTTTTAATATTTCAACTATACCATAATGCACCTGTAATTAGTGATGCTCTTTCTTCATTTACTATTTTGGCATCTAAAAAAACCAACAATTAAACCATGTGCGATAACTTGTCGATAGAATATAAATGTTCTGATCATATCAATATTGCCAAGACTTTTTTTTATTGTATTATGATTAAATACAATTTATACAAATTTTCAGCAGGTAAATAAAACAGAGTCTGTATGTAAATCGTTAAATCGAAAAATGTAAATGTTTGAGAAGTTTAATCCAAGCCTTAACCGATTGAAATCGCCTTAAGAAAGCACTTAGATCGGCTTAACGAGATATCTTTTATTTTTTCAGCCGTCTTAACTTATGAAATTTATTTAAAACTAAGGTTTGCTCCCTCAAGCAAATCATTCTTCAGCTGGATTTAGATTCATATAATTTTAGAACTTTAGATTAATTAATTTTTAACTCTTTGGCTTACGTTTTTATCTATCACACTTTTCGGCCCCTAGTGTCACTGATGATGAATAAATTTCCGAAATGTGAACATATGGCACATCAATATTTAACTGGTATTTATATTATCAATTTACTACCCCTGAGAGGGTACCACTGCTGGTGAAGTAAAAGTCCTCGAGGGTATCCAAAACTCAGTAGGCAGTACTTTGTGCTGTCAGAAAAAAAATACCATTTAGCAAAATCCAGCCGTCTTAATTTTTAAATTTATTTGAAACTAAGGTCTATTTCCTCATGCAAATCATTCCTTAGCTGGATGTGGATTCATATAATTTTGGAACTTTAGATTAATTAATTTTCAACTCTTTTATGTTTTTATCTATGAAACTTTTCGGCCCCTAGTGTCACTGATGATGAATGATTTTCCCAAATGTGCCCATAAGCCGCGGCAAAATTTTGCAGGTATTTTTGTTTTATATTATGTTATATATATATTACAGAAAAATATTATTATTCAGAAAAAAGCTAAGGATATAAAAATTTTATAATTTGTAAGTCTGGATATTTTTTTTAGAATACTACGAGTAGCTAAACATTTCTGGTCCAAAGCAAGGAAAATATTTCTCATTTGCGGTCGACCTAGGTCAAACTAATTCACAATTTTCTGCGTTACGAAGGTATAGAAGAAAATTGTTGTCTATTAGTTTTATTTAATATTCAAATTAGGGGGGGGGGGCATGGTATTATTTGTGTATGTATGTTTGGCATGCTGAACGAAGTTTTAAGAAAGTTGTATTAAAGTGCATCATTCTAGTCTTGGTCTTCACACTGGTCAGACTATTTTTCATCATTATTATTTTTAGAAAGATATGGCCCAAAGGTTTTCCAGAGTTTTTGACTTATTTAGTTTTGTCTCTGATTTTTAATCCTGAGCGTTATTTATATTGTAATGTAACAGAAATGCTATGATTTATATACATAATATATTTTTTGTGGCACTCGGCCTCACTTCCTTGATGGAAGTTCACATTTATAACTAATTTTGCCAGCTTTCAAAGTTTTAACTTTGTGTTTTTTTGTTTTTTTTTTTTGTTTTGTTTTTGTTTTTTTTTTTTTTTTGGTTTGGACAAGGACTGGTATGTTTGTTTTATTATTACTTTACAAAGTAATAAACAGCCGCCCAGCAAATACGATATGCTACATTTATATATTATTTATTACAAATTGCATAGTATTTGTTGGCCAGTGTGTTTGTTTTTTTCTTACATGTTTTGGTTTATAATAGACAGAACACTTTGAAAAAAAATTTACAATTAGAACAAAGCTTTAATTTGAGCAGTTTTGTTAATAAGAAATTTAATCTTGAAACTTTATAAACACACCAATATCATATTCCTTTTAAACAGAATATAAATTCTAAATCTGCCTATCAATTATTTGCTGGCTATTTTCATAGCTGTCAAAGTTGTTTAAAGTTAAGCGTGTGACATACGAAAAATGTATGCAATGAATGCCGGGATAGGGTGTCCGTTCGCATTCCTCCCCGAAAAAAATGAAATTATGATGTTAAATCGTGCAGTGTCTTGCAACAGCGGTGGAATCAACGAATCATGCAACAAGGAACCAGATTATTACTGGATTGTTAATTGCCAGATCACGAGTTTACTACCAACTGCTAAATTGTAAACAAACGTATAATTATAGATCTCAATTTAAATTCTCAATAGTTTGATAATGCCTGTGTTTATGATCATATTTTCTATCCAAAATGCGGGTAACACACGCGCGAATAGTTTGGTGATAATGCATGTGTTTATGATCGTAATTAATGTCCAAAATGCGGGTAACACACGTGCGAATAGTTTGATGATAATGCATGTGTTTATGATCGTAATTTCTTTTCAAAATGCGGGTAACACACGCGCGAATAGTGTGATGATAATGCATGTGTTTATGATCGTAATTTATGTCCAAAATGCGGGTAACACACGCGCAATGCGTGTGACTTGACAAGTATGTAATTGCCTCAGGAGGTTAAAGTGAATCAAAATTTTTTTACCTGTTTAAAAATCGAGTTTTTAAAGTTTCAGCTTTAAAAAATCAGTTAGCATCCTTGTGTAAACATTTTGAAGAAATAGTTGGGTATAAACGAATCGTTAACGAAAGGAAAAATGCTGCTAACAGCTAAGGACGAAAAACAGCTCAAGTAATTTTGTAGGTATCTTAGCACATCTTGTTATCTGAACTTGTGCGATTTTTTGTTTCAAGTTCTCCATTTTTATATTTTAAACAAAATACATGAATGCCACTTGGTCTTTTTTAAAATCCATTTTAAGGTAAGATAAATCATACATTTTGAATAAAGTTTGTGAGAAAGCGGGAAAAAGATTTGCATACGGTTGAAATAATTAGAGGCTATAATATTTGTCTAAAGTTTGATTTCTGAAGTTTTTATTGACGTATAATATAGTTCATACACTTCAATAAACAACGAAGATCAACATTAAATTCAGTGCGGAAATAACAATGCTGCAAGCGGAGATAACAACAGGATAGAATATCTTCAGAGAGACAAAATCAAAAAGTATGATTGCCTTAGGAATCATATTTTGTAAAATTGGTAGATACAGTATTCCAAAGTAGCCATAAATAAACATAATATTCAGTGATGCCGAAAATTGATTTGTAAATATCCATGTTTAAATATCGTCTAGGCAGAATTGCATCAGAAGAAAAAAATTATAAATAATTTAGCACGCACTTGGAAATCTATTATATAATACAGTGTATTTTCAACTGGAAATGATATATTTTTTCCGCGTTAAAAATGTAATCTTTATGCTTCATTAAATTCTGTCTGACATACCAAACGTGTTTACATCAAGCAAGGTGCGTGTAAACTTAAAGAAAATTTAACCTGCACGATGAAAGAATATAGAATTAACAAATTGCGACAAAATGATAAGACATTTCTCTAACTGTTATTTTAAACTAAATCAAGCATTAGGGTTAGTGTGATAAAATGATTTTCATTCTTTTTAAATATTGTTTGTAGATTAAGCTGTGAAAAATTTGATAAAACACCCACAGTTACCTTATCTTATCAGTTCCATAACCATTAAGTGATCTAATTCAATATTGCCCCCCCTCTCCCACCAAAGAAGTGTGTTTAAAGTCTGTCATCAATATGTATGTATATCTTTTTTCATCCTATGTCTTTTCATGTTTATGTTCCATCGCATAACAGACTATATTTTTGGTACAAATTTTGTTAGAAATGGGTTTTCTAGAAAAAAAAAAACGGCATTTTGTATTTATATTACCTAAATTTGTTGCTAATGGTTTTCTGGAACAAACGGCATTTTGTACTTGTGTAAATTCTGTGACTAGTGGTATTCTAAAACAAGATATATTTGTGCCGCTTAAATTTCGTTGTTAATAGTATTCCACAACGGAGAACAGGGGCATTACGTAGATGTGCTACCTAATTTTCTTGTCAATGGTATTCTAAAACAACTGGCATTTTGTAGTTTTGCCACTAAATTAGGTCGCCGATAGGATCTTAAACAACCGGCATTTTGTAGTTTTGCCACTAAATTAGGTCGCCGATAGGATCTTAAACAACCGGCATTTTGTAGTTTTGCCACTAAATTAGGTCGCCGATAGGATCTTAAACAACCGGCATTTTGTAGTTTTGCCACTAAATTAGGTCGCCGATAGGATCTTAAACAACCGGCATTTTGTAGTTTTGCCACTAAATTAGGTCGCCGATAGGATCTTAAACAAACGGCATTTTGTAGTTTTGCCACTAAATTAGGTCGCCGATAGGATCTTAAACAAACGGCATTTTGTTTCCGAGTGCTTTAAATTCCAAGTATAACAAAAATACAAATGTACACGAAAAGATTAAATGTTTGTTTATCGTGATCTGGTAATTAAAAAACGGTTCTTATGGAAATCAGTCGGTTTCAATTAATACGTCTGTGATGGTAATGTATACTTCTATAGGTTTTTTAAAATGATTTTTGCGTGGCCTTATCTTCTACACGTTGTCTCATATTAAAAAAATTACGTAGCAATAATTAGATATACCATTTATACAGAGTATAGTATTTATGTTATATCAGTGCACGAAGTTTATAACATTTATACAGAGTATAGTATTTAAGTTATATCAGTGCACGAAGTTTATAACATTTATACAGAGTATAGTATTTAAGTTATATCAGTGCACGAAGTTTATAACATTTATACAGAGTATAGTATTTATGTTATATCAGTGCACGAAGTTTATAACATTTATACAGAGTATAGTATTTAAGTTATATCGGTGCACGAAGTTTATAACATTTATACAGAGTATAGTATTTATGTTATATCGGTGCACGAAGTTTATAACATTTATACAGAGTATAGTATTTAAGTTATATCAGTGCACGAAGTTTATAACATTTATACAGAGTATAGTATTTATGTTATATCAGTGCACGAAGTTTATAACATTTATACAGAGTATAGTATTTATGTTATATCGGTGCACGAAGTTTATAACATTTATACAGAGTATAGTATTTATGTTATATCAGTGCACGAAGTTTATAACATTTATACAGAGTATAGTATTTAAGTTATATCAGTGCACGAAGTTTATAACATTTATACAGAGTATAGTATTTATGTTATATCAGTGCACGAAGTTTATAACATTTATACAGAGTATAGTATTTATGTTATATCAGTGCACGAAGTTTATAACATTTATACAGAGTATAGTATTTATGTTATATCAGTGCACGAAGTTTATAACATTTATACAGAGTATAGTATTTATGTTATATCAGTGCACGAAGTTTATAACTGGCGAATTCACTAATGTTCGAAAATATACAGAAACATTCAGTTTGCTTCAAGGAAGGAACAATGTTATTAATTGATACATGGAAAGCAAATAGCTGTAGAGAGGATACACAACTCTATCCATTTCTTTTGTTTGTTTATTTTTTAAGTTACCAAAGAAAATTATCAGGGGTGAAAATCGTCAATGTCTAAAATGTCTGAATTCGTCGATATTGGATCAGGCATTAAGATGACTTTTCTCGTCGCAAATAGCTGGGAAATTGCTGATACGACGTAAAACAAAATTGACGATAAAAATGTCTTAAAAATCGTCAATACATGTATTCCAATATACACTAGCAAACTGTACAAGTCAATGAAGGTTTAAACTAAACCAAGGTGCTCTAGTGTTTACACAAACAGATAGGAAGAGGATATGGATCCCGTTAAATGTCGGCCAAATCAGATATCAAATTTCTAAGAAATCACATTAAACAGGAAGTAATTTTTATTACAAACATTGGCTATTTTCAGCCTGGCTTCCTGCTATTACGTTATATGTCGTGAGAATTGATTGATTTAGCAAATCCAAATATCCTCGAGACATGCAATGTTTTATGTCAAATGCCAACAGAAACTCGTTATAGACTGCATACTACAATTTAAACTACATACTTTGCACATTTTTAGATTATTTCTTAATAGGTTCGAAGGCGGCCATTTTCCGTCGAAAAATGAACTTCAGACCTAAATATTAACTATATAGTTACAACTTCAACCAAAGTTTTCATCTTAATTGAACTAAATACACTGTGTTTTTTAAGAGATCCCTAGGGTAGGTAAATTGGATATTAGGGTGTATTTCTTTCGTCTGTTCTGACTGTGCAGAACACGTCCTGAACATGTTCCATCCAATGGAGTGACTCAGAACAATGTTCCCGCACTGTCCAACAAATGTGCTCTCTGCCCCGATTTTCGAAGTGGTACAATCGGACAGAACAAGAAACAAAATGGAGGCACTTGCAATGTTGTATGCTTGCAACAGCTGAGGTAACATTTACAACAGTGAAGAATGTGTCATATATATATATGTAGTGGTATGTTTAATACTTCTAATCCAGTGGTAATTGTTTTAAGCCGTGATTTTCAATGTACGCTGTTGAATCATAGGCAAAATGACCCGTGCACTAATGTGCCATGTGCTTTGGATTTTTTAAATTAAGATGTGCCCACTGTTGCCCAATTTCAATTTGCCCTATTGTCCGATTTTAAGTCCTTGTGGTGAAAAATATCATTAGATGCTATCAAGAAGGCGGGGGGGGGGGGGTGGGGGGGTGGGGGGGTGATTCTGGTCAACTCGCTCCCAACAAACTCGTCTTATCCCCCGTTTGTAACTAAGGGGGCGAGTTGATGCAACACATTCACAAATTTGTAATATATCTCCTTTTAGACAGGTTTGGCAAAGTAGCAAAACAAGTTCAATTGGGATATAGTACATCAATCAAGCTAAGACCGACTTATCTGTCTCTATTAAAAGTAGATTATCTACTTTTAATAGAGACAGATGTTGGTCTAGATCCAGCTCAGTTACAAGATTATTTTCAAGAGTTACCTAACCTTGGTCTCAAAAACATATTGTGATACCAAAAATAATTTTTTAAAAATCCATTATATGAATTAACATTGTGGCATGCTTATTTGATTGCTATTAAATTTTCAAAAATATATAATTTTTTATTCCAGCAAGTGGAAATCACACATCAGAATGTGTTAATATTGCAACATGTAACACAGCTGAAACGATGGATCAGAGTGTCTGTTCAGGAAGTCGAAAAACAATGATTGAATGCGAAGAATGTAAAGTTTGGTTCGACGACGTGATGGTGTTTACCAAGCACCCGTATATGACAAAAGATGAAAATGGTAGGCATATTAAAGAATTGAGAAAAAATACTTTTGAAAGAATAAATATTCATGGTAGAAATATTGAAGATTTTTATATGTTTTTCATTTATTCCAGTAGCTCTAAAATATGTCGGATTGTTGGGCTTATCAAAACGAGTTCAACCACACTTCTAGAACTCGTACATTCTATTTTATATGTAAAAGTTTCATTTATCTACAGTCAGGATTTATACAGTTACTGGGTTAAGTGGGTTTGTTGTTATATTATATTTCTTGCTCAAGGGTACTAGTACACAACTTTCCATTTTCAAAAAGATTTTTTGGGCATAAATTAATGTGTTTAGATGACTAGATCTGAAGGGGAATAGCTGATTGATAATTGACCTTAAAAGATATTTTGGCTGTACTTAAAATTGTATACTAACAGCCTTATTTTGAAAAAAAAGCAAACATTGAAAATCTAAACTTTCATTGAAACCAACAAATGACTGAATCAGATTAACAATTGTGTTGCATATCACTTAAGGAACGATTAATGGCTGTAATACAGTTAAATAAATAGTTTTTATACCCCGCCACAACTAAGTGGTGGGTAATTATGTTTTCATGTCGGTCACTTTGAGTGTCTGTCCATCCGTTCGAGATCAAGTTTAAGTTTTGTATTTTGATGGAGTTACTCCCCTTGTTTAGAACTTTTATGGTTTTCTGGGCTTTTTCTGCAATGAATGAACATACTGACTAATTTTTTGGTGTCAAGCTTTCTCATAGATACTACAGACAGTTTGATATCCTTGTGGTTTGGTTAATATACGTTTGTAAACTCCCAAATTTGTAGGAACAACTGATATATACTAGTACAGTGACGATGTGATATCCTGGTGGTGTGGTTCATGTATACCTTTTTCCAGTTATGTTACAAATATGTATCTTCTGGGGTATCTTTTAATAAAAGCTCTTGTTGATTTTTGTATTAAGATCAATACTGATTCTGATTATCTGTTTCAGATGACAGCAGAGAAGCGGAAACAGGTACTGGTATTTTAGGTATTACTTGTAAAAAGGCACCAACCCTTTTATTAATTGATGAATATAAAGCTCGTGCTACATTAATGAATGCAGAGAAACTAAGAAAGAAGACAGCTTGGCAAGAAATAAGCAAGAAGTTAATTGAGAATGGTTACAATTATAATGCAAATCAATGTGAAGGTCGATGGAAGACATTAATTAGGGGGCTGAAAAATGTACATGATCATAACAAAAAATCTGGTAATGCACCAAAATATTATTTGTATGAAGGAGAATGTCATTTTTATCTGACAAACCAAATATAAATCCTGTTTATGTTGGCAGTTCTTCAAGTACCCCTAACTCAGCTTCTACCTCCAGCAGTTCAGCTGACTCTTCCTCAATACCATAATCCTCATTACCTAATTTGCTGGGAAAAAGAAAAAGTAATGTTGCTCTTGATGAATCAGAAAGTGAAGCAGACACGGACAAAGAGTCTGTTTCTAATGTAACCGATAATAAATTACAGAAGAAAAAATCTGATAAAAAATGTGATGATAAAATAGAGTCCTCTGATAAGAAACGTAGAAAATCTGGCGCTTCAGAGGTTGTTGATGTTCTTAAAAATTTTATGGTCACACAGCAAAGTAGGTATGAGGAGGAAAGGCGACGTACAGATCAGATGCATTCAGAACGAATGGAAATATTCCGAGGTTTTCTGAGTATATTGAAAGGATCAAATGATACCAAAGATAATGCAGATAAATCCTAGATTTTGTTCTGATTTTCAAAGAGAAGTTAGGTTACAGTTATTGTTGGGTTTTTTAAAATTTCAAAATAATTTAGACCATTTTTTAATTCATTGCTAATCTTTATTGTAGACATTTGTACAATTTGTATGGAAGGACCAGTAAACTATGTACTTGTAGACATTGTGGGCATATGATGTGTTGCTTTGAATGTGGGAATAAAGTAAAGAACTGTCCCATTTGTAGAGCAGACATTAATGTTGTTCAGCGTGTTTGTAAATCATAGATAAAAATCAACAGTATTGCATTTCTTTTGAAGTTATAAATGTTCAGTGTTCAAGTTGACTTTGTCCAACTTCTAGTTCAGTGATTTTTGGGTATTTTTATTGTAAAATTGATAGATAATTTATTGGAGTGTTAAATTGGTAGATAATTAATTGGACATTCCTGCAAACTTTATACAAATGTAAACTGTTGCATGAATATTTTATTTCATAGTTAAGTTCCTGCCGGTGAAGAAACCAGAGGGTACTGTAGTGTATGTGGTCTGTCCATCTTTTGATTTTGTACCTGCAACTCCTCCTAAAATATTGTGGGCATTTTTCAAATTTTACAGAAATGCTCAACAGGATAAAAAGTATTGCATATGTATATGAAGGTTATACACCTAATTTGTGAATCTAAATATAATCATATTTACATTTCACATATTTCTGAATATAATCACATGGAACATTAACTGATGTGCATTTTTTAAAAAAGTCAAGGTCATAGGTCGAGGTAATTGACCTAGTTTTTTTTTATCTGTATAGTATATATAGTGAAGTCCCAAACACTATACTACCCTCTGATTTCTCCATCAGAAGGAACTTAATATCTATCTATCTGAAATTAAAAAATCCATGCAGTTTATGCAATATATAGTATATCTAGACTAACAGTAGTAATGGTCTTTTTTTTAAATATGTCAAAGACATTGACCTAGATTTTGACCTTTAATGTTATATATATATATATATATATATATATATATATATATATATATATATAGCATGTTACTGAAGATAATTACATGGGACTTTCATTTTGCTCAATCAGTTATAAAAATTGCAACAAATTTCACTTCATTATGGGACAACAAATGGGGGAAATCACAATTTGTATTGAATGTAATTGTTATAGTTTTTATATGAATTATTTTTATTCTTTATTTTTCATCCGATGGATGACTACGGTAAACATTTGTTTTTTATTGTTATAGTTTATTATTGTTTTTTAATTGTTATTGTTTTATTTCTTTACTTCATCAGAAGGATGAAAATAAATAATTGAAAGTGTTTCAGTGTATCTTTTTTATTTTGTAGATTGGTTGAATCATAGGTAATTGTTTTTACTCTTCCTATACTAGTGGTATAATCAGAAATGAAAAAAAATTATTTTATTTGGTCAAAGTGTGTCAGTTGACCCATTAATCTTGCTTTACGTTCGTTGACATTTTTGAGCCATTTGCGATGAGACCAGAATATTTTCACTATCTATTTATGTTTGAGTATTGCTGTGAACAATGTGTTTGTGATCTGCTTGTTCTAGCCCAGCAATAGCCTGTTTAATAGTACTAGCTCACCGAGGCATAATACCGCAGATGGATATGTGTACCCCAATCAGACTATTATGTTGACTCTGAACTAACCAGGCCTTCTCTATCCTTTAATGGGCCACTGCGGTAGCTCAGTTGGTAGAGTGTCTACTCCATAAGTGGAAGGTCGTGGGTAGTGACTGTTCTTTCGCCAAGCACTCGGCATTACGAAATTGAAGTCACAAGTTCTTTCGGATGGGAACTTCAAATAAACAAGGTCCCATGTCATAGCAGACATGGCACGATAAAGAACCCTGCTTTATAATGCCATCAGCGCAACGCACTAGGCAAAATTTCTGCACTTTCGCCTATAGCTGACGACATCTAGATATAAGTGACATATTCTTGACTGGGACGTTAAACACCATTACTCAACTCAACTCTATCCTTTAATGTTAAGAGCAAAGAAGGGAAGCAAGAATTACCATTTTTACATCTTTGGTATGTAAAGAAACTGATATTCGATTCATTAATTAACCTGACTTGTGTGAAGAGTTCAACCAAATACTTATGTCTAGTCGATGGTAACATGAAAGTGCTAACTCTCCGGAATAAAAAAATGTGTGTGTGTGTGTGAACACAATGCACACAATTACAATGACTGCCACATGCACTAATCATGAGCCAAACAGTAAAGAGGATTCAACTTTTCTTGAGTTGATAAACCATATAAAGTAGACTGTGGAATTTTTGAAAGTCAGCATTGTTAAAATATTAACAAACAAAAATATTTTGAAAATTAACAAATAAAGAAATCATTGTTGACTGCAGTTTAATGCATGTATGTGGAACTTTCATATTTAATACACATTTTACAGGAGACATTGTTTTATAGCCTTTGAGCTATTTGATTACTTCTTCCTGGCTGCCTCTGCATCATTGGGAATTTGGCCTGGGACCACAGCTGGCTGAATATTATTGTCATGAAAAACGTCTAAAAGTTCATCTTCATTTATGATACATATATTATGTATGATGCAACAAACAAGTATTAAATCTACTGCAGTTTGAATACTATATGTGTCTATGTACTGTAGCCTACTGGAATCGGCATTTCAATAATGCAAAGGCGCGTTCAATTGAAACACGGGTCATAGAATGACAAGTATTATACCGTCTTTGTTGTTGTGTCAAATTTCTAGTATCTATATGGAGTGAGTAGCCAGTTTTTCAAGGGGTATGCTGCATATCCTAATATGTGTGAATTGCCACATAAAATCTGACCACTGTCCCAAAGATCACTGTTTCTACAGACGCGAGCATCATGACAACTATCGGGCCAGCCAGCCACAACATGAGTAAATCTTAAGTCTTCTCTAGAAACTGCCTGAAGTATTAAAGAATGGAAACCCTTTCTATTTACATATGTCTCTGGGTGTTGACTTGGTGCTTTTATAAGGACATGGCTTCCTTCTACAGCCCCAACAACACCTGAGATATTAGCTTTTCTTTCAAATCCTTGGATTACCATATCCTTTTCATTTCCTTGCGGCCACACAATAAACTTTGTTTTTTTTAATGATTTAAAAATATGCTAAAAATTCTGCCCCTACACCTAACAACAAATGATTCAGTGACATTAAATCGATCCGCAATCCTGTTTAAAGTTTCTTGGCCTGATAAATAATACAGGACAATCAACAATTGTTTATCAATGGGGATAGTTTGACGTCCCCCTGTTAATTTTGGTTCAAGGTCAGAATATTCAGAAATATTTCTACAAATAATTTCAAATGTCAACCTCTTTACTCTAAAAAATCTCTGAATATCGTCCGTGACATATGTAGGAACTACATCTTCCACATACATTTCGATTTTTGGTGTATCTTCACGTAACCTTTACTAAAAAATGAAGAAATTTCAGATAAACAAAATGATGCTTATGGCAACAATCTTCACTTTACAATAAATTCTAATTGAAATATTAAAAATAGCCTAAAAACATAAGAGACATGCCACATTCCTTGAATAATCATGTCAAAATTAATCTAAAAAGGCAGTTCAAAATTTGACAATGCTGAAAATTTGCTTTAATTTTCTGATAGTCATGATAGTAACACAAAGATTAAATCTAAAATTTATTAATATGATATTGAAATCTGCTTTGTTTAATGCATTTAATGCAATGATGTTAAAACCATTTTAATCTATCTAATATAAAAGCATGAAACTGTTTTTGGAAAAATATGTTTTCAATGAAAAACGTAATTTTTTGTCAATATGCATACTTATGACCAGTGACTGTACGAGACGCCCTATTTAAAGTTATAGAGCCATGAATTTCGGGTCTAAAACACTGGGCTTATTTTCAAAACAGTCCCGATTTGTCACAAAATTTGTGTGGCTCCCTTAAAAAATGGAGAGTGCAACTGATAAAACATATGCCTCTTTGGTTAAACCAATGTATGGACCCAAACGAGAGTAAAAGTTGCCAAGTTTTAGAACCCGAGTTCGTAACTGTAGTATGACTCGACTGGTTTTGGGGACTTGTGGTGGAATATGCGAAATGAAAACACATATTATATAAATATTCAATTACACTGAACACCCTGCAAGTAAAAACAAATTGGTTTCGTCGTTTGTGTTTATAGTTTGCTCATGATCGTCGTCTAACATAATTGTTAAGACGCAATTTTTTTTTTCGCCACCATGTTGGATGTTCTAAAACTCAAAACGGTCACTCCTTTGACTCGGCACAGAGAACATTTTCCGGACACGATCGGCACAGACGAAAGGAATACACCCCAAGATGATAGTTGTAGCTATAAATAGAAAACAAGACAAAATAGTCATCACGTGTTTATAAATGGATGATTTAAGAATATGCATTGCAGTCATTTTAATAAGTGTGACAGGCTTTTATATTTATTCACTATCAAGGGAATATATGCTAAATTTTGATACTTTATTTTTTTCCTTCGATAGCTGATTTAGACACAAAATAAAACCCAAAAAACATTTGAATGTCTCAAGGTAAAAAAAAGGTGTGTTCATCATCTATAGCCGGCATCAAAGATGGTCCCGGTAACTATAACAACGAAGAAAATTAAAATATCCAGGCCATGTCGGAGAAGCTGAAGTTCAAATTTTATATGCTGAAAGTAAAGTTATTCTTTCATGTATATGTAAGTTTTTTAACTGCTTTTTACCAGCCGGATTATGCAAATAAAGTGCTAAAATTTGGACAATTCTTTGAAAAAATGGCATGACCAAAGAAACAATTCATGTAAATAAACAATATATTCGCTAATTCTTTAAATATTCTTATTTAATTTAGTTTAGCAAAATCCATTGTCTGATTTGATTCTACAAAAGCAGTAAAATTTTCAAAATGGTTGCTTTTAAGTCTATGTTGTAATAAATATAGGCGCCATTAGCCTTTTTTATGAAACACACACATTACTTATATTTATTCCAAGTTAAAATTCGCTATCATATAACCTGTGTAATATCTTAAAATACATCCTTTATAACTGACTCCGCCAACTCGGCTCCTGCATCTCATACGTTCTTTGTTTTAACTTAAATGAACTTTATTGCAGTGTTACTGTAGCAAATATCTTTTTTTATTTAATCTCTATTCGATATAAGAAACTTCTTTTTTTATTAATTAAAAAAAAAAATGCTTACTCAATGTTTTAAACGATATTATTATATTTAACGAAAATAAAACATTTAATATATGTCATAAACTTGTCCGGTTTTATTTTAGTTATATTTATTACTGATTATTTTATTTCGTTTATAGTTAATTTTTCCCCGCTAGTCATTATTGAAATCTGATTTTTCTCATAATACATATGTATTATATTTACTTTTTAAACATTTAATGTTCTTGCTTGTTAATCGTTTAGAGTGATAAAATGTTATGAAACTTTTTGACCTTGTCTGCAATGAGATATAAAACTGATATTTAGAATCAATGACAACCCAATACATGTATTAGACCAGGGGCCACGGTGGCCGAGTGGTCAAAAGCACGCGCTTACGGATCACAGCGCCTCTCACCACCTGTGTTCGAATCCCACTTGGGACAGATCATAGTGTGAGAAAGTTTGTCAGCTCGCTTGCCGATGGTTTTCTCCGGACACTCCGAGTTTCTCCAACATTCCAGAACTGACAGCCTCGAAATAAATGAAAGATTTTTGACTGGGGCGTAAAACACTATCACTCCAATCCAATATTAGACCCTTCCCTGTTGGGCAAGGATTCTGCTTCGTACTATGCCTACCATAAAAAGTCCATATAACATTCACTTTTTTTTCCAAGCCATGGTCAAGTCCGGACATAGAAATCGTCATTTGTGAAGATAGTAGTCATACGTTAATAATTAAAATATGACGTGCACGTATTAATATAACCGGAAGTATAACATACGGGTATCAAAATAACCGGAAGTATAACAAACGCGTAATTAAAATTACCGGAAGAATTATACGCGTCATTATATGACCAAACCTTAACATACGTGTATTGATATAACAAGCAATATAACATACACATATCAATATAACCAGAAGTATAACATACACGTTTGAATATAACCAGAAGTATAACATACGCGCATTAATATTACCAGAAGTATAATATACACGTGTAGAAAAAAAAACAGGAAGTATAACATACGCGTGTTAATATAACAAGAAGTTTAACATACGCGTATTAAAATAACCGGAAGAGTAACATATGCGTATGAATATAACCAGAAGTATAACATACACGTATTAATATAACCAGACGTATAACATACACGTTTTAATATAACCAGACATATAACATACGCATATTAATGTAACCAGAAATATATAATATACGCGTATTAATATTACCAGAAGTATAACATACGCGTATTAAATTAACCGGAAGTATAACATACGCGTATTAATATTACCAGAAGTATAACATACGCGTATTCAAATAACTGGAAGTATAACATACACGAAATAATATAACCAGAAGTATAAAATTCGCGTATTAATATTATCAGAAGTATAACATTAGCGTATTAATATAATTAGAACCATAACATACGCGTATTAAAATATCTAAAAAAAACACAGCCATTCCATCCTTCCCTTTATATGGACAAAACATTAATAAAATACGTCGACAAACAAAACACTTAGGCATTACTTTTACTTCTGACTTCTCTTGGGATAGACATATAGAAAATATTTTATCCAAAGCCAATTTTAGAATATTCATAAAACATAAATATAAATTTATATTATCACGTGATATCTTAGAAAAAATATATTTTTGTTTTCTCAGACCTCTGCTTGAATATGGTAATGTTGTATGAGACAATATGTCAGAAACTCTTAAACAAAGAGTAGAAAATATTAATATCAAAGCCGCCCACATTGTTTGTGCAGCTACAAAACTTAAAATTTTTCGTCTCTTATATCTTAAAACAGGATGGGGAACCCTAG
The DNA here is from genome assembly GCA_029721355.1 of Tegillarca granosa. Lineage (NCBI taxonomy): Eukaryota > Metazoa > Mollusca > Bivalvia > Arcoida > Arcidae > Tegillarca > Tegillarca granosa. Next base: position 54,314,160 of record CM056596.1, on the reverse strand, counting down.
CTACACAACGAAAAAATAATAAATTAGTTCAATTTTACGAAATGAAAACCGATTTATCTCCTCCGTACTTATGCAACTTCGTTTTCCTATCTTACCATGAAATTCATTCTTACAATAAACGAGGTTCTCAAAATTTCCAAAGCATCTGGAGCAGAACGTCTTTTTATTTCAATTCATTTTTACCGTCTGCCATAAGATATTGGAATGATGTTCCAAATGATGTTAAAATAATTCTTAATATGCTTTTAAAAATTAAATGTCTGCAAGTTGAAAAGTCCCTTTTTATTATAATTGTGGATCTCGACTTGGGCAAATACTCCATGCAAGATTAAAATTGGATTGTAGATCTTTACAATGTCATTTATGTAATAGAAATTTAGTTAACAATTCATATTGTCGATGTGAACTTGTTGAAAATGCAAAACACTTTCTTTTATTTTGTAAGATCTACAGTCATAAACGTTTAAGAACCATTTATTCACTTCCTTACGTCTTAAGTATCAACAACTTACTGTATGGGAACCCTATGTTATCACCACAACAAAATAAAGAATTTTTTTTCAATACAAGAATTTATTATACAATCTAAACGTTTTAAGAAATAATTTTTAAATCATATATATATTCCCCCGACAAACACCCACTTATACTTTTCCCCCTCCCCTTTTTGTTTTTGTTTTTGTTTTGTTTTTTTTGTTATATTAAATCATTTGCAACTTACATTTATTTATTTATTTACTTACTCATTTACTTATCTGTTTATTTACTCATTAATAAATAAATAAATTGATTTATTTATCTTTTAGATTATCCATTTATTAATAAGGAATTTTATTTATCTGTAACTGTTGTATCTTCATGTTTATTTATGTATTTATCATATGTTATTTTCAGGGAGACAAGTTTATATAAAAGTCTTACTCTTGTTCTTGAATCCCTAATTTGTGTAATGTAAATTTGTTTTTTTATAATTGCTTAATGTAATAAATAATGTTTAAACTAAAATAACCGGAACACACGCGTATGAATATAACCAGAATTTAACATACGCGTATGAATATAACCGGAAGTATCACATACGCGTATTAAAATAACCGGAAGTGTAACATACGCGTGTTGATATTATCAGAAGTATAACATACGCGTATGAATATAACCGGAAGTATAAACTACGCACAGAAGTATAACATACGCGTTTGAATATAACGAGATATATTACATACGCGTATTAACATTACTGGTATTTTATCATTATATCAACGTTAATTTTACATTTTAAAATCTTGTTCTTTAAGGCAAATGAAACATTTCAAGTTAAAATACAAATCATCATTAATTAGAAAATGAGTTAAACTAATTGATGTTACTTTTAAATCCAAAATACTCATTAATAATCTCATTAAACTGTCAAAGCTCTTACAAAAATAAATCCTTGTTGACAGAATAAGATTTAGTCTGCGATCTTAGTGAGATTTCTTTTTTCAGTTTTTATTCTTATGATGTTTTTGGTTTGATATTTGAAGTAGATTTATAGTGAAGTTTAGATGGTAAAGTAAGTATACAAGAATTTATATTCGTTCCCTAGTAAGATATTTTGACATTTAACTTTTGATAGATCTCTTGATGTTATCTCATCAGGTATGTGGAGTTTATTTTTTATTGTTTTAAAACTATGCAACTATCAAGGACGCAAATATTTGTATTCCCCAGCGTATCAGTGTTACCTCAATGTGTTTGTGCGGGACAATTATTTCTATTGCAATGGAATCGCATAAAGTGATGTTTTCTCGTAATAACGACGTTTTTTTTTTTCACTCGCCTGCAATGTCGTGGATAAACAGCACAGGCTACTTAGTCAATGATACTAAAATAGTAAAAGCCTATCACAAGGAATATTCTTTCTCAGTTGTGGTCGACCGGGAAAGAACCCACAGCAGTATATTTTATATTTACCGATTTATCAGCCGTCTACCACGGTCCCTATTTTCAAGATTTCGAATTCGATTTCTAAGCGATAAAATCGCCAAAGGATTTTTAATTTGTCTAAAGTTATTTTATTCAATTAGTGAATCTATACTTTACTCGCAAAGATGGGTGCTTCTAGTGTCTTAGCATATTACGCATTCAATTTATACACAAATATACATGAATATTTCACAGTGATCAACTGAAAGAAACCTGCAATAAACAAGAGATTGAACTCTTACTGAAATGTATTTTTCAAGTCTCAAACTCGCAATTATTTCTATTTTTTTTTTCGAAATCCCTATTATGTTGTTTCTGATGTTATTTTTGACGACTCTAAAATACTAATGTTCAGATGCTGTTAACTTAAAGTTTCTGAATATCTAGAACATTTATGAATTATACCGATTTCAGATAAACCGGATTTAATCAAGGAAAATCTTCGATATAATATAAGATATTAGTTCATTAACAAGGATTTTAAAGATTATTTCAACTTTTAACATTGATTTAGCGAAAAAGAAATACTTTGAGTTCAGGTTTCAAAGGAAAACTTTTTGTCTTTCTGCACTAAATAAAATTAATGCTTTTCATTCTATTGCAGGGAAGTTTTTGTCAAAGTTAAACTTCAGGATATTTCAATATCAATATTACAATGTTAGCTATGTTTAGGATTTCCGTAGCTTTTACCTGAAAGTAAAAATAGAATTTCTTTGATCTTATAACAAAGACCTCGTATCTGATATAACAAGTCATGTGTAGATTTCTTAGTTTGACGTCCTAATTTTCACTAAACCTGGCTCAACCCTTCAATATTAACTTCAGATATATGTCTAGACGGATACCACGAACCGATAAGACGCGATAGAGAAGCGAGACTAGGAGGAGGTGTTACTATATATATATAAATGATTCGCTATATTTTAAACACAAGCCCGAACTACAGGTTCAAAATATAGAATTTCTTTGGTGTGAACTGACCGTTAAGGGTAAGGTAATTTTACTGGGTGCCTTCTACAGGCCACCTTGATGCCAACACATCTTGGCAAGAAATAGAATATTTTATAGAACTGGCTTCAGAATGTAAACACGATTATATTGTTATTACCGGCGATTTTAATGAAGATCAGTTTAAATATCCAACTGGTAATATTAATGATTTGTTATTAAATTTTAATTTAACTCAAATAATGAACCTACTCATTACACAGAACATTCTTGTTCACTCATAGACTTATTTTTAGTTACTGAAAATACTCCTGTTGAATGTTGTGGTATTTGTGAAACCTTTTGTGAAGTAAATACACGGTATCATTGTCCCATTTTTTTTTGTTTTAAGTATAGAAAAACCAACTAATAAGACATTTACACGAAAAATCTGGGACTATAAAAATGGAAATTATGATCTATATAGACAAAAAATATCACAAACCGACTGGGATAATATCTTGAACAATCTCGATTTAAATCAATCTTCTCTAAATATCTCTAATATCATTTTAAAAATCTCTACAGAATGTATACCGAATAAAGTCGTTACTATAAGGGAAAACGATAAACCATGGATCAAGTGCAATATTAAACGAATGATCAGAAAGCGCCACCGATTTCACGGTAGAGCGAAGAAAACGAACTTAGTTAATCACTGGACTGCATTCAGAGAAATCAGAAATAAGTGTGTTACTGCTATACGTAACGCGAAAACAGATTATATTAATAAATTGGCGAACGACTTGCGCAAAAACAATATATCCTCTAAATCTTGCTGGCGAATCGCTAAACTTTGTATTAATAATAAATATAAAAAGGATTCAATACCGCTCTTGTTTTACAACAATAAACTTAACGACGATGATGATAAAAAAGTAACCATGTTTAACGAACATTTTTGTAAACAGTCTATTATTGACGACACTAATATAAACATACCTCGATGTAACACACCAAACATTGATGATGTTCGACAAATTTGGTCATCTTTTGACGTATCTAAAGCTTGAATATGTCTTATTAATCCGCGACTACTTAAATATGCATGTAACGATTTGTGTTTACCCATAACGAAATTGTTTAACAAATTACTCAGTAATGGTATTTTTCCGAACTGTTTGTAAAACGCGAATGTAATTCAGTTATATTAAAAAAGCGACCCAGGCGATGTAAAAAATTACAGACAATTTCGCTTTGTAATATTCTAGGTAAAGTTTTTGAAAAATGCGTTCTTAAGTATCTAAATGTATTCCTGTTAGAAAACAATATTATCACAAATCTACAATCTGGTTTTAGAACTGGCGATTCTACTGTCTGTCAACTTCTTGATATATCAAACGACGTTGTTAAAGCTCTCGATTCTGGCAAAGAGGTTCGAATAATTTTCTGTGATATAATTAAGGCATTCGACAGGGTATGGCACGCGGGCCTATTAATAAAATTGCGTTCAATAGGTATATCGGGTAATTTACTTTTATGGTTTAAAAACTATCTTTCTAATCGTCGTAACAGAGTTGTAATCAAAAACAGCATTTCTGAGTGGTTAAATATAAATGCCGGAGTACAACAAGTGTCAATACTGGGTCCAATATTATTTTTAATATATATAAATGACATTGTCACAGATATAAACTGTAAGATTAGACTTTTTGCTGACGACACTACACTTTACTGTATTGTTGATGATCCTTTTGAATCAGCATCATTACTCAATGATAATTTAGAAAAAATAAATGCATGGTCAAAGAAATGGTTGGTATCTTTTAACCAAAACAAGACAGAAACTATGCTAAAATCTAGAAAATCAAAACAACCTTTTCATCTTAGTCTTTATATGAACGGAACGTTAATTCACGACGTTGATGAACATAAACACTTGGGTTTAACTTTTGCTTCTGATTTTTCATGGGAAAAACATATCGAAACTATTGAAGCTAAAGCTAAATTCAGAATAAACATATTAAGAAAATACAAGTTTATCCTTTCACGTAGTTTTGGAAAAAATATATTTTAGTTTTATCAGGCCGTTGCTTGAATATGGTGATATTATCTGGGATAATATATCCGAAAGTTTAAAGCAAAGAGTTGAAAACATAATCATTATAGCCGCCCGTATTGTCTGTGGGGCTACAAAACTAACGAGTATCCAATTATTATATATCGAAACAGGGTGGGAGACTTTGGCTAAATAATAAAACAAACATACCAGTCCTTGTCCATATCACAATCCCAAAATCAAAGTAAAAACTTTGCAAACTGGCACAATAGGTGATACACGTGAACTTCCATCAAGGAAGTGAGGCCGGGTGCTCCGGAAGGGTAAGCACCTCCTGTTAGCTAGCTACACCCGTCACGTGCAAGTCAATTTTGAGAATGAAAGGAACAAAGAACTATGGTAAGTCAAATATATCCAGTATAGGTTGGGATACAGTGACTACATACTTATCAACAATATTGTGATGACGGCCATAAAACTTGTTAAGGGCCCTGATTAGCCTAGGCTTGCAATATCCTTGTGTCAACAATTAAATTGTAAGTAATTTGCTTCGTTGCAGAAAGTTCCCATAGTGAGAACAAGCTCTACCGTACCGTATTAACTGTGAAACATATACACCATACGCAGGAGAAGCAGGGATATTACTGCAAAGAAACGGAAAGTTGACAATTGGAAAATTGAAGTCATCACGTTTGTCGTATAGCTTCAGATGTAACCTTTCATGGGTGTCATAATTGAGGTATAAGTCCAAATATGAAGCAGAACATGGAGAATCTGTCGTGTCTTTTATTTCAAGCTCACTTGGATAGATGACATTCACATATTCTCCAAATTTGTGATTATTTAGAGAAAGAACGTCATCTATATATCTGTATGTGTAGTTGAATGATTTAGCAACAGTCTTTTTTCCAGATTTGACAAGGTTCTATAAAAATTCTGATTCATATGAATAAAGAAACAAATCAGCAAGTAAAGGTGCACAGTTTGTGCCCATTGGTATACCGATTGTTTGTTGAAAGATAATATTGCCAAACACAACAAATATGTTGTCTATCAAAAACTCTAATATTTTGTTGATGGTATCTTCAGTATATTTTTTTTTTGCAGTATAGAAATAACCACAAGTTAATACAGTTTTATAAAAAGAATCAAAACTTGGCTCCTACTTATTTATCAAATCTTGTTCCACCATCTTATAATGATATTTATTCGCACAACACACGAGGCTCCCAAAATTTTCAAAGTATTTTCTGTAGATCATCTTCTTATTTTTATTCATTTTTACCTTCTGTTATAAGAGATTGGAATGACATACCTAACGACATTAAATATAACTCCTTAACCGTCTTTAAAACGTTTTTAGACACTAGAGTCAAAATACCTAATTATTTTAGCTGTGAATGTCGGATGGGACAAGTACTTCACGCAAGACTTAGATTAGAATATAGTTCTTTGAAATGTCATTTGTTTAACAAAAATTTAGCTGATGATCCCTATTGTCGTTTTGGACATATAGAAAATTCAAAACATTTTATTTTATTTTGTCAGTTATTTGATAATATTCGTCTAAGAACTATCAATACACTTCCTTATGTCTTAAATATTGATAAATTATTGTATGGTGACCCCATGTTATCTAATGAACAAAACGAAGAAATTTTTCTTTCTGTGCAAGAATTTATTTTACACTCAAAACGTTTTGCGAGATAAATGTTGATAGTATTGCGTAAACTTATTATATTTACACACTCGCTTTTTTATTTATTTATTTATTTACATTCACTTTTACACCTACTTTGCTTATCATCTAACAAAGTAAATATTATATTGTTGTCATTGTTATTATTATTATTATTACTAGTTAGTTAGCCAATCTATTTATATTTATCTTCCTGTTTGCCTGGTATATATATATATATATATATATATATATATATATATATATATATATATATATATATATATATATATATGTAATATTTAGTTGAGTAGTGATAGTGATAAAAGCGCGGCGGGGCTCATGTTGGATGGTAAGCATTGCAGGATACTGTAGGTTTGGGTTACCCAATCACTTTAATACCTGCTCTGCTTATCATTTAGCAAGGACAGTATACTAGCCCTTCTGATAATATTATTACTACAACTTATTATTATTATTATTATTATTATTATTATTATAAATGATTAGTCAGCCAATTTATTTATCTTCTTGTTTGCATATATATATTTATAGTTAATATGCTGTTTTCATATAATAAGAGAAAAAAAATGTATTTACATTAATTACTTTTTTACACTTTTTTTAGTATCTACTTTTTCTGCTTTTGTTACTTATATTCTTATATTCACACAGCTATCTATTTATTTATTTATTTACTTATTTATGTAATTACATTAATTACTTACTTACACTTTTAGTATCTTCTTTTTCTGTTTTTGTTTATTATATTCCTATTTTCACACACCTATTTATTTATTTATCTATTTATATTAATTAAAATTTGAAATTAATTTAAAACTAAGGTTTGTTCGCTCATGCACAGCATTCCTTAGCTGGATTTGGATTAATATAATTTTGAAACTTTAGATTCATAATTTTCAACTGTTTGGCTTATATTTTTTATGTATCAAACTTTTCGGTCTAAGTGTCACTGATGAGGAATGAATTTCCGAAATGTGCACATCTGGCACATCAAAATTTAACTGGTATTTGTATTATATATTTACTTATTTACACTTTTTTAGTATCTTCCTTTTCTGTTTTTGTTTCTTTTATACCTATATTTGCATACCTATTTATTTATTCATTTTTTGTGTATTTACTTATTTATTTATTTAATCGCTATTTATTTACATATTAATTAATTACTTATTCTTGACTTTATTAGTTAAGTAAGCTCCTTATATGTTTTGTAATGTATTGTATCCAGGGAGACTGGTTAATATAAGAGTTTCACTTTTGTTCTGGAATCCCCTTTTTGCCTAATTGATGAAATTTTATTGTTCATGTATATATTTATTGAAATAAATATCGTTTAAACTATGTGTAGATTAAAAAAAAATGATTACATCTTTATCAAGTTAACATTTTGCTATGAAAAGGTGTTACTTTTAATAAACAAGTTATCTAAGTTTGTTTTGATATTTTTTTATGATCAAGCAAACCCATAAACTGCATTTATTGATTTTTATGTAAACCAAAAATTTGAAGATAGTATATAGCAATGCATTTCGTTCTGCCATATTATTGTCCTGGCTATATCTTTAAAACTCCTATTATAATTTGAATTAAAATTAGTAGATTTGTTTAATGTTGCGAAAAACCGGGTTGTGAGCGTTTATACTAAATAATTGATTTGAATACAAACAAAGTTATTTCAAATATCACTTAAGCAAATATCGGATAATGCTAAAAGAAGAGTTGAGTTGAGTAATGGTGTTTAACGTTCCAGTCAAGAAACAGGACCTCGTTTATTTTAAGTTCCTATCCGAAAAAGGGGAGTGGAGTGGAGTGGAGTAATGGTGTTTTACACCCCAGTCAAGATTCTTTCACTTATTTCGAGGCGGTCAGTTCTGGGATGGTGGAGGAAAATGGGGTGCCCAAAGAAAACCACCGACCTTCGGCAAGCGAACTGACAATCTTTCTCACACTAGGATCTGTCCCGAGTGGTCCTATCCGAAAGAACCGTGACTTTCATTTCGAAATGCGGAGTGCTTGGCGAAAGAACAGTCACTGCCAACTTTAAATTCTTGAGTCAGACCGGCCGGGGGTCGAGCCCACGACCTTCCGCTTTCGAAACGAGCACTCTACCAACTGAGATACCGCAGAGGTTAAAAAAGTAAGATATTACGATTTCTTTAAGAGTACAAAAGTTTTGCGAACTATTTTCATGATCTTAAACAAAACCAAAAGTCAGTTAAACTATTTAAAAAAGTTAAAAAAAGACGAGATGTTTATTATCTTGCACAATGCAATAGTAACATTTTTATGAAAGTATTAAGAACAAGAATAACTGAAACGCATTAATATTACTGCCAAAAGTATCATTCAGGAAACTGTAGGCCATAAAATCTAGAGGAATTTTTCTGTATTTTATAGAATGTTTGTTATCACCTATAAAAATTATTTTAAATGGCAGATGTACACGAATTTTGTTAAAGGATTTGTAAAAGTCTCAAGATTAATTGTTTGATTAATTGGGGTTTCGTCCCAGTCAGGAACATTTCACTGATACCGAGTTGTAACCAGCTACTATTGAATTTGCGAAAATTAGGACCTTTGCATTGCTTAGTACTCTAGAACATTATAAAGTCTTGGTCAGACATATTTTTAACTTATCTGGTCGTTACTAGTCCTCGACAACCTCTTGGCTCAGCCATCAGTCAGTGTCTCAGAGGTCCACCTAAATCAGCGTACCGTCACGCATTTAAGAAATTGAAGTAGAGTTTGAAGGAATAAATTTTTTGAAAGATGCAATGCTTTTTTCACTATTTGAATCGAATGCTTCTGAGATATCGTACAATAGACATTGCACATGGAACCACCGTCGTATACTTCCAGAATTGAATTATAATATATAAAGACAGGTTGTATTCTCACAAAACATTTTTCTTTCTGAATTTTATAATAAATAGAATCTAAATTCCTGTTTATGTTATATTGAATTTATTAAACTCGTTTAATAATTTGTAGACAAATCACCAAGGCTCGTTGCTTAAATTAAAATTTAACTCATTTTATATATCTTCTTTTTATTATTATTATTATTTTTATTATTATTATATATATAAATAGTTTAACATTAATAAAATATTTTATAGATGCTTGGTATCTTTAACAATTTATAGCCACCAATAACTGAAATACTGTTGTTGTTGCTTTAAACAATTATTCACTCACTCATCCTCTTTTTACTTCATTATAAATTTAAATTTGAACAAACAAAAGAAGTTTTCCCTATTAAGGCAATCGATTACAAGGTCATTTTCGCGTCAATAACCTTTTGTTTCAAACGTCATAGTCAGTTAACAGTAATTTCATTGAGCATCTGTCCCTGTCATTATAATTTTTTTATACCTACTGGGCATATGCATGTGTTAAATGCATCAGCATCTATGTTTTGCAGTGGTCACATGATCGCAAATGGTGTCACACTAGATGTTTTGTGTTCCTTTTGGCGAATTGCGCGGCACAGTGTTTTTTGTTTGTTTAAAATAATATATAAAATGCTTCTAATTTCTTGTTCATTCTAATAAATTTTGTGATAAAAGATTTTTTTTTTTTTAAAAAATTGTAAAAAATGTTAATTCATATTTAAAATGATAAAAGCATTGTTTTGGTTCAGGAGAATGAAAATTAGGTTTTCAGTTGGATTAAAAATAAATGCAAAATGACTCAAAACAAAACTGCGACTGAAGCTTTGAACAACACCAAAGTTTATTATATAAGTAAACTAAAGTAAACTGAATTGCATGGAATGTCTCCTTTACTTCTTTGTAAGTTATTTGCAGTATTTAGTTTCTTACATATAAGTTAGGTTATGTAAATGAATTGTGTAAGATAAAAAATTGCGGACCATTAAATCATTAAGCTGAGTATAAATACATTTCTATTTTATAAATACTTTTTATTTTAGATAAATTTATTTATTCCTTATATAACATTATTAGTTTGGCAATAATGGAAAATAAGTCCTCTATTGTAGAAAACATAACTTGTTAAACTCAAAATTGTATAAGTCAATTTTTAAATAAATACATGTACATCTCTTCCGATATTGTCTTCGACTTAATACTTCATATTTAACTGAAGATATCCATGCATTATACAACAATGCATATCCGTAATGCAGAAAAAATTTCTCTCTTCAACAAATTTAATAAAATTATAAAGTTTCTATGTGTAAGATTATTAAAGACACCAAAACAATGCAATTACATGTATCATTTTGTAAACAAATTTTAAATTGATTTGTTTTAAATTGGAGTGCTTCTGCAACAAGATACCCTATAAAATCTAGCAACTGCCTCAATGATTTGAATTTAAATATTTTTAATATTTTCAATACTTAATTATTTGTTTATGAAATTTTTCATTTTAATAACAATTTTTTTTATTTTTTTATTTTTTTCATATTTTCAATTTTTTTTATTGTTTTTTAAAAGATTCTAAGCCAACAAAATTAAAACAGATGATGCATGTTTAAATAATACAGTAAAACGATATTTTACGATTATTGCCTTTGTTTTGGTGTGATATGAAAATTTGACAACCCGAGGCAAGTTATTTCAACCGAGGGCTCTGCTCTATTATACCGAATAAAATTTCTGAAGAATTAACAATAGTTGATAATTTTAACAATTTAATAAAATAAACAACAACATTTCAGTATACCTGCTCGAAGTCGCCATTGTTGTTGTGCATAGATACACATTTGGGACACATCGGGACAGTTTATTATTGCACTACATATCCAAAGGAATTCCGAAAGTCAGAGTGTGATATGAAGAGTAGCCAGCGTATGAAGGGGTTCCAGAGGGTGATATGAAGTTTTTTTTTAAAAAGACAAGCATCATTATTTCAACGGTATATGTGATCATTTATTTAATGACACGTGACCTACTTTAGGCAAATCAAATTCGAGTATCATAATCTGAGGTAATATAATATAACGATAAAGGTTAACTTTTTACAGAAGAATATAATTCACTGTTCAGTAATGTTTTACGCAAAAATAAAGTATTTCTAATGTGATCTTTAATAATATAATTAGAATCTATTACGAGTCTGAGGTCCACTAAATTATGGCCCTTGCCAATTGAAAAAAGTAGTCCCCGTTCAAGTGATATAGGTTACACGTGCGCACGCGGGGTTGCTATGTGGAAAAAATATCGTACCACCGATTCAGCGAGATAAATCTATCATATATGCGAGAAATATACTGAAGTGGTTCAACTCAAATTAATATAAAACAGCATGCATGTTACCTACTGTATGTAATTAAATTTCAACTTAAAGTCCTCAATGGCTTCTGTGTTTGATATGTTGAAGTAAACTGTTTTAATTAAATGACATAAACTTAGAAGTTTTATGGTTTTTTGTGACAAAATACTTTATGTCAAATTAAGTACTGGCTATTATAAACAGGTATAGACATGTGGCCATTATGGAGAGATCCAAAACATAGCAAAAGTAATTGTTACCTGAAAAAAAAAAGACTAACCACTACAGAAAGTTTGTTGATATTGACAGATGTTGTTATACATAGGTCATATAGAATAAATAGGAAAAAAGGAAAAATAAGATAAAACAATTATGTTTTATCAAACGATTTAATCTTACCATGAAAGATATGTATATAGTGTTGTGTCTATCAACATGGTTAAAATGTACTTATGTTGTGTGAAATTGATTGTATATTAAAATTATCTTTTGTAGGTAGAAAGTTATCACAATCTAGCAAAATGTTTTTGAAAGTCTGATAACCTCGACAATAGACACATTAGGAGGTTGGCTTCCCCGTTTATAAAAGAAAAAATAAAATAAGTATGGTTGGTTCTATAGCGCCTTAAAAATGTCTTGCAGTCTACTTTTCCAAGACAATGTTTTAGATCCCACAAAAAGCTAATAAAGTCTAACATGTCTTATATGTTTTTGCTTATCCAAATAATTAGACCATTGATCATGATAAAAATTAATATGAATGGTTTTAAATCAAAATGTAGAATAAAACAATTTGATACGTCCTAAATTGCTCCTCTAGTAGCTAAATTTGTTTTTGTGTTCTTTCGTTCAAACGTGATTAGAAAACAAATAATAATGAAATTTTTATGGGACAATTTTAAGATTAATTGTAATTCAGATAGAGCTTTCATTAAGTGTCCCTTACTGATTTGTGTCCATCATTCCAATAAGTATAAGATAAAACTTACAGAGAAGGTAAAATAAATTCTCATTATATGTATCATGTCATATCAATAAGACATATAGCAACTTTATACATATGGTTATAGGGCACAAAACTTGCAAACTGTTTTAAAACATATAAAAATTTTATTCTTTTACTCTGACTTGCAAAAACCGCAGTCCTTCGATGCGCCGTTGTTATATTACGTTTAATACCCCCAGATTTCTTTATAAATGGAAAAGTAAACAACGTAAGATTGTTTTACTGTTATCATTTTATTCTTAATACATTACACGTTTTTTATTGTCTACATTTTTTGTATTGTCTACATGTGTTTACATGTCTATTATATAAGCATGTTTGAGAAATTCTGCTATTTTAAGTATCAATATCTTATTATACTATTTTAAGTATCAATATCTTAAAATATTTTAATTACATGAGGTAAATTTAGTATTTGAATGTGTCATAACTTGTGCTTAAATTTTAAGAATAAGAGATAATCCTAACTCTGTATCTAAATATATATATATATATATCTTATCATTTCACATAACACTGGTTTTATCTCATAACAACTGTTTTTATGACTTAGAACATAAGTTAATGTATTACTAAAATGTTTGCTTTTACATGTTTCACAGGGTAATTCCTAAATTACATGTAAATGTCAATTTAAAAGGTTCTTTGAACAATTTGTCAGTAAAACATTAGGTTTAACTCAAATCTATGGTTAAGTTAATGTTATTTTGCCAAAGCAAATAAGTCATAAAAAGCAAATAACATGACCATCAGTATAAGAGTAATATCATTTTTCTATTTATAACATTAAAAGCACAATGACCTTCTTAGTAGATTCAATAATATGATAATAAAAAATAAAAAGAACTAATAGGGGTACATAAGTGACAAAACATTTATAGTCTACAGTTTGTCTAATTAATTACTTAACTTATATAGGAACCATTTAAGTGAAATAAATAATTGTGTAAAGCCACAGATAATGGTTTGGAAAATCATGCTCGTGTGAAAAATAATTAATTTGTTTAAAGAAATATTAAAATATCTTAAATAAGATCGAAAGTAAAAACGTTCATCGTCTTAACTCACGGGTCACATTACACATAATGAAATCAATTTTTTGGCCTCATTTAACCTTCATTACTTATATATGTTCTGAATTTTATTTTCTCCCGAATTATCTTTTATTTTAAACATTTTGAAATTAAAACATTATACAATGGTTGTTTATTCATTTTAGCGTAAATGTTTTACCACAGAGAATCATAAAAAATTTAATACAGTTGTATAAAAATTAATCTATAATCATACAGCGATATTAAAATGTCTATATGAGATTACAAATAATCATACAGCGATATTTAAATTTTCTATATGAGATTCCAAATAAAACATAAAGAAATAAATCTGATATTGCCGGGGTTGTTTGTCATATATTGCATTTAATGTTATTATTGAATAGAAATGAAAAAATATCATGTGAAATACGTTTACACAAAGGAAATCATGAAAATTGTCCTGTAACAATCAAAATAAAAATATCAACTGAATTCTGTAATTTACAAAATTATTTATACAATAGGATAACGGAGGTTTAATATGTAAATAACATCGCGTATATAAACTATATCAGGCGAATAGTTATTGAACGGAAACAAATACAAATTGTTTTACCAACTTGAGAATAAAAAATTTGACAAAATTCATATTAAAGCCTCAAAATATCTTTTGTATGTCCCTTAGAAACCTTTTATAAAAGAGTAATTAGTAGATCTATCGGTTGACTATTCCCAATAGTTGCTTGATGTAACATGTTTGTGTTTTTATTAAGTTTGATACACTTTGTAATCAAAAATATAATGAGTTTATATGGACGAACTGTAATTTATCCACAAAAGGACAACGCATGACTTTGTGTGGATGAATGAGTTGGATTTCAAATTGATTTTAAAAAAGATAAACGTTTTTACAATGCCAAAATTAAATTAAAAGTATTTTTTGTTTGGCATACATCATTATCAATTACTGATAAATTTTCCACTTTTAAAGCTATGGGTTGTTTGCTAAGCTAAGTGAGGTTTCAAAACGAATTGTCATGTGGTAAATATTTGAAGATGTGGCGGATTTAATATTGACCACGTTGATTTCATGTCACATCAAATAAAATTAGTCGTATCTACAGAGGCTAAATTTATTTCGCAGAATGTGTAATCTTAATGCAGTTTTATGTATCTTCTGATAAAATCTATTCTAGACAACGATTGATTTATCATCAGGCGTAGCAGACAAAGATTTTGACGTGTTACACACAGATGATCTATGTTGATGATTTCTTGTGAACATTTACGGTTGATAACATCAGACATACATAAAAGAACATTTTTATCTATTCATATAACATCTTAAAAAGATTTATTTTAGTGCTTTAAAAACAAACGTTGGAAATCCGTGGTTTTAAAAGGTTTATTTTTCAAAACGCGGATGGTTTAAATTTCGTACCGCAATTATCCCCTTAATGAACAATAATATGGCGATCAGTCTTGATGAACCCAATACCATCATAATAAATTAATGGTTGATTTTACTTAACTTTATATTGCATAAGTTAACTGGGTTAAACAATATCTATAAATTACCTCTTTTAACAAAGGGAAAGGGCTCGATAGCCTAGAAGTCTAAGCTAATGTATACGATTCACGCTGCAACTGAATGTTTAAATTAGCATTGTAAATATATAATACAAATACAAGTTGAATTTTGATGTGCCAGATGTGCACATTTCGGAAATTCATTCCTCATCAGTAACACTTAGACCGAAAAGTTTGATACATAAAAAATATAAGCCAAACAGTTGAAAATAATGAATCTAAAGTTACATTGAAGACTGTATGTTTAACTTGACTGTCTTTGAAAAAAAAAAGACCTCATAATTTTCAAAAATTCATTTCACTTAACTGTATTGTCATCACAATAATGTTGATAAGTATGAAGTCAATGTATGCAGACTTATACTGGGTATATTTGACTTACCATTTTTCCTTGTTCTTTTTATTCTCAAAATTGACTTGTCACGTGACGGGTGTAGCTAGCTAGTCAGAAGGTACCTACCCTTCCGGAGCACCCGGTCTCGCTTTCTTGATGAAAATCAAAGTTGACGTGTATTACTAAATTTGCGTGTTTATGATGTTTTTACTTTGGTTTTTTAGGGACTGTGATTTGGACGTGGACTGGTATGTTTGTGTTTTATTTTATTCAAATGTTACTTCTTTAAGACTTTTTAAATGGATCTGTGAATTTTAATAGATAAAAAAATCAATGATGGCCTCTTAAAAGCTTAACAGTGGTGAGTGAGTGAAATATTGTTTTTAGCCGCATCAGCAATTTTGCGAGCTATTTTTGTGGCTAGAAAAACGTAAAAGATACAATAGTATTAATAAATATCTAAATAAATGTAACTTTATTTGTACAATAAAATAATAACATTAAAGGAAATATATAATACAAACACCAGTTGAATTTTGATGTGCCAGATGTGCACATTTCGGAAATTCATTCCTCATTAGTGACACTAAGACCGAAAAGTTTGATACATAAAAAATAGAAGCCAAACAGTTGAAAATAATGAATCTAAAGTTTCAAAATTATATAAATCCAAATCCAGCTAAGGAATGCTTTGCATGAGGGAACAAACCTTAGTTTTAAATAAATTACAAATTTTAGACGACTGAAAATTTTAATAAATTGCACATTTTCTGACATTAACTTATAAAAACCAGTAATATCACAGACAAATTAAATATTAAACACTGGAAAAAAAGTAAAACAATTAAATTTTACCAAATAAGATACTTTCGAGAAGGAAGTTTAAAATTTTATGTCCATGGACATTACTAAAAAGATCTTGCATCGATGATGCTGTATAAAAAGGATCCCTTGTATCTGCAAAGTCAACACAAACCAGCAAAATGTGCTAAACAGATAGTTGACTTTGACTAGGGACACATTTTGGAGGTTTATCACCCTTTAAATTAAATGAGTGTGTAAAATAACCATGGTCGATTCTACAGCGCCGAAGAACAATACTATCACGCCTATTGTACTGGGATAAATACATAACACAAATACCAGTTGAAGTTTGATGTGCCAGATGTGCACATTTCGAAAATACATTCCTTGTCAGTGACACTTAGACCGAAAAGTTTGATAATAAAAAACATAAGCTAAACAGTTGAAAATTAATGAATCTAAAGTTCCAAAATTTTATAAATCCAAATCCAGCTAAGGAATGCCTTGCATAAGGGAACAGACCTTAGTTTTAAATAAATTTTAGAATTTAACGCAGCTGAAAATAAAAGGTTAAAGGTATAAATCCGAGACAGGGCTGAACTGAATGACGCTTATTGTGTTCTTTGCTATTCCAATGACTTGACCATTGATCATTGATATAATTGGATATCAATGGCTTTAAATCAGTATAAGAAACGAAAGAAGTGGTTATTTTTTTGATAATGCTGCTTAAGCAGCTGAATCGGCTTTACTGTTGCCTTTTATACCAACATGGCTAGGCACCCAACAAGCCTTACAGTGGTAATTTGGTTCTAATTACTACCAATTAAGTGTATCTCTCGTTCTTTAACAGATATATTATTACTGTTTTTCTTAAAGCGTAATATTAATATCGTATTTTATAATTTACGGTAATAACATTTCAAGTACCTTAATACTTATATGACGATACAACTACATCAATTATTATTTAATAAACATTTGTAAGTATACCTTGTAAATGTAAGGATAAAACATACAAGTTCCCTCATTTAAAACATTCTTTCGTTTGATTTAGATTTATATAATTTTTTAACTTTGGATTCATTTATTTTCAAATGTTTGGATTTTTTTGTCTATCAACTTTTTTGTTTCTTTGTGTCACTCATATGGAATGAGTTTTAGAAATGTACTCAAAAGTTGAAGAGGTATTTTTGTTGAATATGTATTGTTTTAACTATATAAGTTACTGTTTGCGATCTGTACGCAAGATAAATTTAAATGAAAGCAAGACTAAGAAAAATAATATTTCATTTGTGTTCTGAAAATGAACCCGCTGAGAGAATTAACACACTACATGCACAATGTTCATTATGCAATATATCTCAGAAACAAGAAAAATGGTTTTAATTAAATATGAACGATGTTAGTATTAAAACGTCGATATAATGAAAAACAGATTTTTATACAAATACAGGGAAGACATCAATCAAAAAGGATTTTCCAAAACGGAAATCATAAATAAAAAATTGATCTAAAACTGAATAAATAGATGTTTTTGTCATCAATTTGTAATGTTACTAAGACAATCACTTGGATTATACCGAAAAAAAAATCTTGTAAATGTCCTGAAAAGAGTTGGTCTTTCATGAATTAATAAGATTTAATATAATAGGATGTAAATATCCAGCTTCAGGAAATGTATGCGATCACAATATGAATTTTTACTTGAAAAACGCATTTATGAGTCTTAAATGCGGACTTGTGGCGCTACAGGATTTCCTTAAACTAAGACCATCAATTAAAACAATCAAATTTGTATTGATATACGTTTTCTCTTATCATTTGGGATCATTGTTTATTAAAAGACTGATTTCTTTGACAAATGGGACAAATATAACAAATTTATGTCTTTCTTAAGAACTTGGTAAGATTTGCTGTAATCGGAAGAGAATACGATCGTAATTCATATTTCGGTTAACTTAAAACTTATATATTGGTAAGTCTTACTTATCGATATTGGTAGTTGTATAAGCAGCGATGTTTGTTACCTTTTTAGAACCGGTTTAATATTATTTATTTTTATAATAAAGTTTTGTTAGTTAATACTGGCTATTGTCAAGTGCATGCTTTTAACTGCGATAGTACACTGAGTGGTAACGTAGGTATAACAATTTAACATCATAAGCTAAAATACATGAAATTGTTTACATCTTGTATTTAATAAAAATGAGCCTGGGCTTTCTACTTGCTGCATATCTTTTACATTTCCAAGATAATCACGTCCAAACCAAAGAAAAAATAACATCTTTTTTGCACAATGACTGTCATGATTATTTTTAAAAAAATCATGAAACGTAGTTTGGTTGCATTGCGTTTTATCTTTTCATCAACACAAAGTTTCGTTCAACACCAATTTTATGGTTCTTGATTGTTAAAGAAATAAAACTAGGTTTTTGCACTTCTATTGTTTTGAAAAAAAGTTTTGGTTTAAATTTGAATGTTATTATTTGAAAAAGTTAGATCACATTTAAACGTTACAGGTAATAAAAGTATTTTTTAAGACATCACAGATGACATTTGTTTTACTTAATTATAAAAAAATAAAAAATTATTAAATATATAAACAAGTCATCAAAAGACAATACTTAACATTTGATCAAATTAGGTAACAAGTGCACCTACTATTTGTAAAAATTAATGCATCAACTCAATTAAACAATTCAGAAAATGATTTTTGGTCTTTATTTTATACTGATGCAAAATATTTAAAAAACATGTTTTCTTGTATAAGAAAAAGAGCGCAAAATTAAAAGAAGCCTTTTCAAATTCATCTTTAACATAATGAAATGAAAGACATTTACAAGAGCTTTAATTAAGAACTTGTTTTTCAAAGTCATCTTAAACTTTATAAAATGAAATAAATACCATTATCATAGAAAAAAAAATGAATACCATTATCATAGAAAAATTCTGAATGAGCATATTTTAATGACTAATTCAAAACTATTTCATTCGTTTAATTATTATTTTTACATTTTGTCGAATAAATAAGAGAAAATGAATGTTAAGATAGGGCAATGACATTGAGTTCCGTTATTATAACTGAAAAAATCAAAATCATATGCTTCAGCACTTAAATTGAATTTTCAAACCAGAATTCAGTCATCTCAAGAATCCCTCTGGTTATCAAATAATGATCCATAGTTCGAAGTACATTAAAATTAAAAAAAAAAAAGAAAGAAGTGTTTGTCCCCAAGGTACTAAGTATAACTCTTGTGCAGAGAAGCGTTATAAATAAGTGCAGCAAAATGTCAACCTTTTGAAAAATTTATCTTGCCACCTTGCATCAAACTCTTTCGTAGCAAACAAATGAAATAATTCCTTAGGATAATACTTCAGAGGCAATCTTACAAATCAAACGTTTTTCTCTTTGTTGAAAACTAAATTTTAACACGCAATGTTCAGTTCTTAGCATGCTTATGGCAAGCAAATTGCACAATAATTCGAGAAACCTACATTTACGCCGTAAAACCTAGTTTTGCGGTCGTAAAACCTACTTTTACGGTAGTAAAACCAGGTTTTGCGACGTAAAACCTACTTTTGCGATCGCAAAACCTAGTTTTACGAATTTTTGTGCAATTTACGCCGTAAAAGTAGGTTTTACGACCGTAAATGCAGGTTTTCAAGTTGAATTGCATTTGCGTTCGTAAATGTTAACTTACGATGCAAAACCAGGTTTTACCACAATAATTGTGCAATTTTAAAGAAAATATACATTTACGACCGTTAATAAAATTTACGATCGGAAAACCTGGTTTTACGAACATCCAATAAGTTAGTCAATGAGATTGCTCGTTACAAATGGCTTCGTGGCGCGCTAATTGATGTGTTGTTCAAAAATTAACAAAAATTGAGAGCGCATGTGCGTGTGTGTTATGACTAAAAAAAACAGGAAGATAAGTTGAATATTTAAGATATTATTAATTTATGTTTTAATAACAGTACAATTAAAACTTCATTCAATATTTATTAACAAAAAAAAAAAAATCAATCAAGAAGCAAAAAAGATTAAATACAATTATGAAGATGCATCGCACTTCTGACACTTCTTATTCATTTTTGAAAACTATGCTTTATTAAAAGTTTATTAAAAATGCACAATTCAAAATATAAAATGTGTGATATACTTAAACTTATTTACGAGTTTGGTTTGTAGGGGTGGATAAGACGTGTTTTTTTCTCCAAATTCTGAACGCATAATATGATATGGCGTTTTTAATAATACTTTTTTACGGATTGTAATAAAAGAAATATTATTATTTAAAAGTTTTTATGTTAATGGATTAGTACAAAATTAAACTATTTGACTGATTTACCATCTTAATACTTTGTAGTTGTATTTTTAATTTTTGAAATAAATAAATAAATAAATAAATAAATAAATAAATAAATAAATAAATAAATAAATAAAAATAGGATATATAAAAAAATAAAATAAAATGAAATGAAATGAAGTATATATAGCTTTAAATTGAACCTAGTGAACACGAATATTCTTTCCCTTGTAACAACAAACTTGAATTGTTAGAAATAGTATTATTATTATCATTATTATAATTATAATTTGGCTCAATCGGGTAAACTCGATGGGAATTGTAAGAATTTCAAAGATTTCGGCAAATCATTTTAGCACTAAAATGTATTAATCATTTATTTTTATTGACTTTACGATATACAGTAGAGAAAATGTAGCAGTAAAATAGTTTATTAATGTGCCATATATCTAATTTAATGATATTTAAAAGTATTTACAAATAAATACATTAAAAAAATGTGACACCCTGCCTAAAACACATACGAGACACAATTTGATTCACAATTATTGATTTAAATACAACGTCGAAAATAGAGAAAATTTAAAAATAAATATTTTACGACTTTTAAACATAAAATTAAAAGTTTTTAGCTGAAAGAGATTGTGCAATAGATTAGCATAGAAATTCTACTGGCATTCCTATTTTCTGTTAAAGCAATGATAAAAAAATACTTATCCGAAAAATGAATTACTAACAAGGTCCTTCATCATGTAACTCATCAACAGGTCAATAATAATAAAAAGAAGTGTTTAAAATTTTGATATAACATGCCAGGTGTTAAGCTTGTATATAAATTCGAATGCATGACATCTTCGATATTATGGCAGACTCGGCGCTACATGGGGACATATTCACGTATCTACTTGTGCCGTAGAACAATTCAGATTAATTGGGGGCAATAACATAATTTACTAGTATTAACTAATATTTACCGATGTCAAATTATTATCATTATTATTTCCTTTTGTCTTAAGATTCCACGTTATTGCATTTATTAATGCAGTACAATATCTTTATAATATGATAATATCTTTAATTTACACGAATGAACAATGTTATATTTTACCCAAATAATTATTTAAAAAATATTTTTATTCTATTTTTAATACTTTATTTACTACTGATTACTTATTTAAAAGGTAATATTTATACAACCCGGCAGTGATTTTTAAACGGTTTTAATGTCGCTGAAACAACCCAGTCAGAGATATAGAATACTCTATCATTTATTATTACACAAACCCTAATACTAATACTATTTATTTTTATGGCCTTATTTGATTTTTTAAAAATTGCATTATTTAGAAAATATCACAAGCTAAATTGTTTATTATTCAATAGATCGATTAATGAATTGATCTTATATTGTTGACACATACACTTTATCCAATCAAATAAGGGGTTACATGACATTAAAAACTATTAACCAATCAGATAACGTAAATGTTAATACTGTGCACAAGTATAAAGTAAATTGTCATTTACGACGTAAAACTTGGTTTTGCGACTGATAATAAAATTAACGATCGTAAAAGTAGGTTTTACGGTGTTCATACATTTTATTATACCGTAAAACTTATTTTTACAAAGCAAATTGCACAAAAAAATAAAAATATGCATTTGCGATCGCAAAACCTACTTTTACGATCGGAAAACCTACATTTACGGTCGTAAAACCTAGTTTACGGCGTAAATTGCACAATAATTCGTAAAACTAGGTTTTGCGATCGCAAAAGTAGGTTTTTACCGTGCAAAACCTAGTTTTACGACCGTAAAAGTAGGTTTTACGACCGCAAAACTAGGTTTTACGGCGTAAATGTAGGTTTCTCGAATTATTGTGCAATTTGCTTGCCATACATGCTTTATATCTTGATTTGCTATTCACTAAAATTATGAAATAGTTCTTTTCTTCTGGAAAACTTTTGCATGTGTTGTAAGAACTATTTCATAATTTTAGTTTTCCAGGAAAAAAACATTGTAAAGGGAAACGTTTGTCAGAAATTATAATGTCAATTCTTTTCCTGCCATCTTTAACTGACTTTTTGTTTTATAAAACTTTATATCCTAATAACATCATCTCTGTGGCAATCATATGAATAATTTTATTCCCTTCAAATTTCTATTTTAAGTTCAAGTCACAAAGATTCAAGTAGTAGGCAAATAAGTTTTAATTTACCCTTACCTTTACATTTTGAAAGAGTTCTAAACAACGATGTACACAATGCAACATTTTCACACTAAACAGAAGCATACAACATACTTTAGTTTGTTAATCAAGGTGACCTTTCTAAGATAAGGAGAGGCAACTTTGTCCACAAAAATGCGTTTGAAGGAATTCAGGAAAAATTTTGAATGGAAGCAATATAATGATATAATAACAATACAAATCCAGGATTCAAGTGTACCCTTCATGATAGCTCAGTTGCCAGACAACAGGCTTAAACGATGGTTTCAAAGGTTCAATTCCTCGAACAACCTTGTATTTACTACGCCTTTTTGCAAGTAAATGCACGACTTATTGACAATAAAATTTTAATTGAAAGTTAATGTTTTTTTAAATATCAAATCTTATGATTACAGGCCAATAAACCCTAACGCTTATTTTTAAAAAATCCATACTTCCTGAATATTGTACGATTATATAAATAAAAACAACAATCGGTTCCAGTTTGGACTTAACTGCAGATATTTCAAATTCCTTACCAAAATGTTTGAATGTATCAAATATATAACAAAAAAGCTGTTAAATTTTGATGTGTCCTCTATGCACATTTCGGAAAATCATTCCTTATCAGTAACACTGGGGGCTGAAAAGTTTGCAAAGATATTCCTGATTGACGATTATTTTCTTATATGATCGCATGACACTGATGTTAAATGAATGTAAAAAACCTTTTTTTATAAAAAAAATCCATGTAAAAACATGATAAAGTAAAAAAATGTACCAGTCCTTGTCCAAATCACAATTCAAAAAAAAAAAAAAAAAAAAAAAAAAAAAAAAAAAAAAAAAAAAAAAAAAAAAAAAGTTAAAAACTTTAAAAGCTGGCAAAATTAGTTTTACACGTGAACTTCCTTCAAAAATTCAGATCGGGAAGGTTAAGCACTTAAAGACATAACTCGTTTATTATTACAAGTCTGTTAGTCCTTCACCAGGTATGATGATTAAAAGTGTCATCAACAGTTACCTAGTCATTTTTGCAGGGTTAGGTTCACAAAAGCTCAGACACGACAATAACATTACTCCGTTAAGGCTTGCAAATCTGCAAAAATTGCAGAAAAGATTCTTTAAGAAAATATTATGTTTTCAAGATAATCCCCAACACTGCTATTTAAAGTTTATTGCGAAAAAAGTAAAGTTAGATCTAAATATGTTATATGTTATAACTGTAACATTTTTGCCAAATATAAGATAATATCTCAAAATTTGAAACTAATTAAATCTCAGATGTAACTTATTTTTAATGATATTTGTCTTTAAATTATGCACTATTTGATCAGTAATCCTTTTATAAGAAGCAGTTTATTAATAAGAAAAAAAGAACTTGAAATAGAGAAAGTTTCGTCATTCGTCTACATGGTCTTGTAGTGTTCATAAGTAACATGAATTTTTTTTTTCGTTTTTTATTTAATATCATTATTTTAAGATGATTTGTTAAATAATAACAAAAACTTGTTTTGGCATTAACTATGGCCACTAATGACAGATCATGGCGGACAGGCCGACAATAACAAAATAAAAACGTAATGAGCAGTTGACATGCATGTTGTGAGCCCAAACCAACTGGCGAATCTACCACAACCGGGTACCGGACACGACCAGCCACCAAACCACTCCCTAGCTTCCATACCCCATAGCAGAGTGTGTCACAAAAATGTGCATGTCAACGTAAATAAATTAAAACCTACCACGGTTTTAAACTGTTTAAACCTGCCACGGTTTAAACCCACCTAACGTTTTGCCCCTGAACCTCCCAGGATACGTCCATGGCGAGATTCCGCCCTCTAGGATCCAACCTTAGCAGGGCTTTGACAAAGTAATTGACTGAATATTATAATACTATTTAAATTAATTAAATTCTAATAGAAATGCCTGTCCGCCATGTACTGCCACACAGAGATGTCTATACAGCTCTGTGTTACCCACAACAACCGGAAGACGTGAAGAATGACTCTAGACAATATTGCAAATCATTGAAAAAAACTGCATTACCAATGTCTGACAGATGAACTTGATCGGGACGAAATAAATCCGGGCAATCAAAAGTTATATCAGGATGTTTAATAAAATGCCCCCCCTCCTGTAGTAATTGAAACTCCACGCCCCATTCTATTAATTCGTTTGCGCTTCCTCTCAAGGGTTTGAATACTGATTTCCCCTCGCCAATTTAGGCGACATATAAGATCTGACCAAATGACAAAGCAATCTGGCATCCAGATATCCTGCTTTATCCGATTGCAAAGAATCCCAGTGTTAGTGGAAGGTGTGTTATTTGCGCCAACATGTAAAATTAATACCTTTGGTGGAGGCAAATATGTCAGCTTATGACTGACCGTCAATAAAACATCTTCCCATATCATGCCCCTCTTACCAAACCAAGAAATATGAACGCCTAAATGTTCCATGACGTAGATGTCTCGATAAGAGTCAATTAGCCATTATGCATGCCTAATATATAATAGATGAGCCCAATATCCAAACATCTACAAAAAACTGAAACTAAATAGTTATGCTAAGTAAAAACATGCAGTTTATCGAGGCGAATATATTTCGAAAATGCATCAGACCTCCATCGCCCTTAGCTCTGAATTATGGATGGATCGAACCCCTTCAAAGCCAACGTAGTTGCTGCCCCTATCCTAAAAGAATGAGAACTAAAGACTGATACGGGAAGACCGAGCTTAATAATTGATTTCCTGAGTACAGCATTGAACTGTTAACGTGTTAACGGGCTGCCATCTTCATGTATAAACAATATACCATCAGACCGGTTTCGAACTGACAAAAATTTCTTAATACTAAACACTGGGCAAACTGACTTTCCGGTTATAACAGGGATTCTGAGTGTAATAGAACGCCCTTGCTGGTCTGTTTTTGAAAAACGAATCTTGACTAAAAATCCAACTTTACTCCCTGATGTACTAACCTTTATATCGCTATAGAATAGAGGTCTATGTGCCATGTCGGCTGTGGTGTACACTAATTCGCTGACCCTAAGATGACCATAAAATGCTAAACAATAAGCCGACCTGAATAACCATAACTCGTACTTCGACCAACAAACAGTCTCTAAGATATTGTAAATATTATGTAACATGTCCTCAGTAACAGGAGCTCTAGAATCGCGTACCTGCCTTATACGCCTGAGCCCAGTTACAGCCTTTTGTACCAAAAATTGAGATGTAGGGTTTGTCCAGTTATAAACCTTGTGAACATGAGAAATGGCTGACAGGTATAAACTGACTGTTGACGGAGATAAGCCTTTTTGTGACTGATAAGAAATGAATAACAACAAATGATCTATCGGGACTGGCCACAAATCGGGTAACTTAAGAAATCTCCTGAAGTTTGTGAACTGCTGCAAGGCTGTCTGGTAAGCTAGCTTGGTATTTATAGATAGACTACACTGCATTAACCGTCTGAGCTCCGACTGAAGACCATCCATAACCAGTCCGGCACAGGTGTTTGGTGGGTGTCCGCATCAGGAGAAAACTTGCGAAATTTGTCCATCTGTAAACGTGATAAACTGTCGCATAAAACGTTGTAACAACCTCTGATATGCTGTGCTTTGAATGTAATATTAAACTGCAAACAACGCAGTACAAATGTACGCAACAGCGTTAATACCAGAGTTGATTTTGAAGTAAGAGAGTTAATAATTGCAACTACTGATTGATTGTCTGATCGAAATAATATCTTCTTATTCCGCAAACTTTCACCCCAAATATAAACCAACACTACGATAGGAAAAAATTCTAAAACAGTGATGTCTTTAGTAAAACCTTTCTCAAACCAGAAACTGGGCTAAACCCCAAAGGCCCAGGCACCATTAAAAACGGCCCCAAAACCATTACCGAAACACCACTAAATGATCGAAAGAATGACAACCACATTCTCAAATCCTCCTTTTATTCAGACGAAAGTCTTATATGATGAAAAGGTTTTCTCAGACCAATGGTAAAATTTATAAGCCTCCTACAAAATGTCCTACCAAGTGACACAACTTTACAAGCAAAATTTAAACTCCCGATTAAAGACTGCATAGATTTCAAATTGGTTTCCTTTTTTAAAAGCATTTTGGAAATCTTAGAAACTAACTCCACAACCTTACTAATTGGCATTCTGACTTCCATTTTATTTGTATCAATCTGCAACCCTAAAAAAGTTATTACTTGAGAAGGACCCTCTGTCTTATCATGCGCTATTGGTACACCTAAATACCGGCATATTTCTAGAAATGTGTCAAGGCCATGACTATTGTTACGGCTATCCTTCGCGTGACAAAACAAGAAATCATCTAGATAATGTATAACATAACCATCAGTCATACGCTAAGCGGTAATTCCTTCCAGAAATGTTGAAAATGTTTCAAATAGCTTGCATGAAATACGACAACCCATCGCCAATGAACGGTCATAAAACCATAAATCATTGAATTTAAAACCTAATAATTGAAAATCTCCTGGCCACACAGGCAGTAAGCGAAACGCTGACTGAATGTCAGCTTTACACAAAAAAGAACCTTGACCTGACATTTGGACTATTTTAAAAGCCTCATCAAATTTTGTATACATGACTGAACACAATTGTGAGTCAATAAAGTCGTTAACTGACTCTCCCTCTGGATAAGATAAATGATGTATTAATCGCCATTCCCCGGGAGTTTTCTTTGGAACTAATCCTAATGGAGAAATAAGTAGGTTTTCAATAGGGGGTGTACTGTAAGGCCCTGAAACACGTCCCATTCTTATTTCTTTAATGAGTTTTTGCCAGGTCACCTCTAAATTATCATTGACCGACTTTAAATTGTGAGAGTGGTAATTCCTGTCCCGTGCACCGGTATATTGAAGTTTAAACCCAAATTTTAAACCTTGTAATAAATGATTTGCAGTGTTTTTATCGGGATAGTCATTGGATTCTAATTCCAGTCTATTTATGTTGATAGGTGTTTTGGCTAGACTGAAGTCTGGCTTTTTTAGCAGAGGCACCTGTTCCTTGAAAACGAAAGGACTGGGGGCATGCACTTTTTCTGTGATTTCCTCTGCAGAGCATGCAAATATGCATGAAGTGACAGTTGGACCAATTGCAATTACCCTTGTTAAAACTAAAACAAACCCCTTTATTCTAATTTACATTACCGCCTGACCCCACTTTATCCGAATTTCTTGGCACAGAAAGCAAACGGAGCTATAGTGGGTAATTTAATGTCGCCCAAGATTGATATTGAATTGCCTGACGCAAGCAAAATTGCTCGTCATAGGCACGCCAACCAAACCCAGGGGACCGCGCAGCTGCATCCCGAATGACGCTCATATATTGTGTTAATTCGACCGCTCTTTCGGGGTACCGCCGGAGGTATATGTTTGTGAATAACAGAAATGCATCTGTCCATTTTTCAATGGAAGGTATCTTGTCCTTTAGTACCTTTGGCCTGGATTCTTAACAGCCAGACTCATTCAGTACAAGATTACTGGCAGTATAAAAATCTGTAAGTCCAGCACTGCCCTTCAACAGCAATGCTAAATTTACATACTGGTGCCCCCAAATTTTCTCTCGTAACTGATTCAGGATATGTGCAGTAATATCATCATCTGCACACCAAACAACGTCCGGCATTGCAGAGGTACTAGCACGTGGTGTATGTGAAATGGCACCGACTTGTCCTGGAGAAGAACGCTGATCAACAACATCATCAATACAAGTGGTGTTATCAACCCCCCAAATATTTTCTAACGAAAATATTTTTTCTTTGGTATTCCATCTGCTTTCTTTGAAGGCTTTCGTTTTGGTGGCATGATTGCAACTTGCTACATAATTTAACAGGTAATCACAGATAAATAAGCTTTTAAGATAAAAATGTCCGACCCACAATAATATAATCAAATATTTGATTATCAAATAAACTTTTTGATTTAAATACAAACAAACTTTTTACAGACAAATTCGTTTACACTGTGTTAAACTTTGAAAACGCAATCTCAGAATAAAGACAGTGCGCATGTCCATTACATTATATACATACAGATACAAGCAACAGTTACTTCCCTTTATTAATACCACGCTAGTAGAATCACTCAAATAAATCGGTTTAATATATATTTTGAATCTATTAAACCGTAATAACGAAATTAAAGCTCGTTGTTTAAGCAGTAACAGATTGTCAAATTGAAAAAATTCAGTCATGTATTATCTTGTTGTTTTAGCTGTTTCGTAATTTCTTGTTTCGTATTTTTTTAATAGTCACGTTACCGTTGTAAAGAATTAAGAAAAAATATTATTTAAAGCCACATTAGAATTTTTAGCTATTCCTAGCTATATATATATATATATATATATATATATATATATATATATATATATATATATATATATATATCAGAAACAACAATTATCTTAACAAAGATTAAGTTAATAAAAGGCTAAATAAAGTAGAAAATAAAACAATAATTCTCTAAAATGATTAGTGCCACAAACAAGTTTTAGGTTATAAAAATGGATGACATATGTTGACATATTAATATAATATTTTGCAAGGCTATTTCCTAGAGGAATCCTGAATTCGATCTGTACTGACATTGCATAGTTGCTGAGTAAAATGTATCTCTAGAATTGCATCGAATTTGCTGAGTAAATTTATCTCTAGAATTAACAAACTCGAAGCAATTAAGCAAAATGCGTTGAATAGATTCTTGACCTTAGCAAGGGAGACGCTACCCTTTACAATACGTGTAGATTGACAATAGTTAATTTTACACCGTCTGCAAAATACTTGATTTCAAGTTGCAAATTTTGTCATCCTTTCATTTACTGTCTAGATCAATGTGATTTATGATGTAACCTCAAAGCTATTTTATCAACTTCCGTTGGAGATTTCAATCTAGTTAATCATTATGAAGTATTCAATAAGTACGTCGGTTACTTTTCATATCAAGTGACCAGACACAAGAAAACAATTTGTAAAAACCGAAACTAATTTATGGTTACATCTATTCACTAAATCCTTTTGCATGATGATTACATAAATAACGACGTAAAGCAATTATTCAGAAAGTGTTATTAAAACAGACATTATCTATCTTACAAAAATAACTCAATAACGTGTTGTTTTTTTTGTTTTTGATCAGGAAATGAAAGTCGATGTTTGTAATATAACTGGTTTAATACTTTATCTTATAATCGCAGAGATTGGAATCGATCTTCTATTCAAAAGTGGAGACAAACTTTAAGCAGAAGAGATCTACCGAGTTGAGAATTATTTTACCATGGCTTTTCCTTCCAGAAATTATCTCACTTATAAATTTCTTTTTCTCACTATAACTTTGATTAAAACCCTAAAAACCCTGTTTTAAGTTTGTCTCTAGAGTAACAACAAGACTACAGGTAAACATAATAGGCGTCATTTGTTCTTGAACTTTGATTAAAACCTAACAATCCTGTTTTACGTTTGTCTCTAGTATGACAACCGGATTACAGGTAAATACAATGACGTCATTTGTCCTTTTTTACTGGAACTTTGATTAAATATATAATACAAATACCAGTTAAATTTTGATGTGCCAGATGTGCACATTTCGGAAATTAATTCCTAATCAGTGACACTAAGACCGAAAAGTTTGATACATAAAAATATATAAGCAAAACAGTTGAAAATAATGAATCTAAATCTAAAACTTTAGAAACATGACCGTTATTTGTTAAAGTCTACAATACCAAGCAGCTACATTTGTAAATTTAACCCTACCTTTTACGAAAATAAATTTAGTACAATACGTATTTCTATAGATATGTTTTTAGTTCTAAAATATCTCGTATCTGATGTCTTTATTAATATTTCATGTACATTTAAGTTAAGCAAAACATTAGCTAAAGTTTCCACCTTTTTTATCTCTTTCACCCCGTTTTAATAAACCAAGTAGACTTTAAAGTTGGAATCCGTAATCCTAAAAGTGTAAATAGTGTTCTTCTTATGTAATTAAAAGTTGTATTGAAAATAGTTTCAGGTTTTGCCATTTCTTTTCAAATCTAAAAAGCTCGGTGATAATTAATCAAATGTACCAGACAACCTTCTGTGTCAACTTTCTGTGTAATAAAATATTTTTTCAAACTGTTTAACTTTCAGAAAAAGAAAAATATCAACAATTAAGTGTATCATCAAAAATTCTTAAAATAAAAACGTGTAAATCGTTTACAAAACCTCAAAACTATTACTAGTTTGATTACAAAAACCTTCTTGAATTTTTCCAATATATTTTGTCTTTTGCGAAAGAAATCGACAACCGATGTGCAAGTTCAAAGGACGTCAAAAATGTCCTGAATATACTTTTACATTTTTTGTTTAAAATGTGATGACTTTATTTATCTGCAGGAACTTTGGATTTCTTAGTGTTTGGATCATCTTTTTTATCATGTCAATGATGAAGAATGAATTTCCGAAATGTGCAAATAAAGCACATTAAAATCAACACGGATTTTTGTAAATATTCATTAAGGAAAATATTTTTGACAAACTTATATCAATACAATTACATTAAACTAGAATTTTCTTTTTTTTTTTAAATTTTTACATTTATTACACGTGTTTGTACTGCAGGAAATACATTATAATCTACTTTTTTTAATATAATGTTTGTGATGTATAGTTGTTTTCTGTATATTATTATGTTGTATTTCGTATGGTTCATTTCAAATGTCACTCTGTAGTCATCTGTTAATAATCTTACGTAAAGTGTTTTATATACTTTTTTTCATTTTTTTTATTCCACTATTTAAGCCGCCCTTTACACAATATGCTTTTGTCTTACACATTTTTATAACATATATATATATTATTCTTTGTTATTTTTATTGTTGTTTCTGTTCACTGATTATATAACAAGTTTTATGTCAACTAATATCATAAAAAAACTAACTTATTTCAGTTACTTTTGATAAGAGTAATCCTTATGATTTATGAAAAAAGCTGACATTACGAAAAGATCGTTTGACCAACCTACCACTAAATAGTGTTTTGGAAACGGATTATTATTACTATAAACTTAGGTTTTATTTTACTGTTGTAGCTAATAAATAACATTAGAACCAATAGCCATTTTGTTTTAAAGTTTTGTGTCTGAAGAACTGCATTGTTTTAGCACTTATATGGAATTTATACCAACTGCCAAACCGCTTTATATATATTTAAATACATATAGCACCTAATGAACCTAAACATGATATATCTATATATTGATAAGTCATGATTATTCAATCAGAGAACCAGACAAATGTCCTTAAAACAACCGGGAATTGTAAGATGTAAGATGCAATTCATTACCCTCTAGGCGTCTTAGACACCTTATTTATGACACAATGAGATATTATGGTAGTGTTGTGTTTGTTATATCAGGATTAGATCTATATCGTTTTAGAAGTAATTTATTTTGATAGAATGTCTGAAAGAAAAAAAACCCAGAAATTTGTAAAATGGCATGATGTTAGAGAATAATGATTTTATCTTAAAAACTTTAGGAATGATTTATTATTTTGTTTCATTTAAAGAAACTAAGTCTCAAAAATAAAATAAATAATTTCGTAATTTGTTAAAGCTAATTTTAAATTTTTAACCGTGTGCATCTTTTATTTGTTTTCAAATCTGTTAAAGTGCCAGGTAAAAATTAGACTTACCAGACTTTATGAGTGGAGTGGAGTGGAGTGGAGTGGTGTAATAGTGTATTTCGCCCTAGTCCAGATTCTTTCACTTATTTCGAGGTGGTCAGTTCCGGGATGGTGGAAGAAACTGGAATGCCCGGAGAAAATCACCGACCTTCGGCAAGCGAACTGACAAACTTTCTCACACTAGGATCCGTCCCGTACCAGACTTTATGGATAATGGCTGTAAGTTTTTTTTATTGACTCAACAACTTAATATTTAGCATCATTACAACATCCAATCATATGTGTTACAACATAGATATTATTCGGATACTGACATGATTGGTATATAAAGTCTTCAATTTGATAAGTGACATCCATATTGTTTTGGTTTGGCAGGGGTGTAGATCTAGACAAAAGAGAAGCTTGACTTACTAATGTAAAGGAAAAGTATCTTGGAGAAATGTAATATGTTACGAAATAATGGCAACAGCAATTATAGCAGTTGATACATATTATAAATTTAGTTGAGTAATCTTTTGAGTACACAATAGCAAGTTATAAAAAGATAAAGGGTGATACTTCAAATTTCTGATATATCTGTAGAATAATTAAGTTCTGGTGGCTTCTAAGAGATTAAATGTAATGATTTTAAAGTGTACTTATTTTTCACAATCTCCCTACTTTAAGCTATTTAGAATTGGTGACCAGTTTGTGTTAAAAGTAATCTTGCTTCCCTTTTGTATAACATACATGCTTAATAAGGGTAATCTGTTTTTTAAACACAATTTTAAATTGCAAAAAATCCAGTGGTATTCTTTCACAATATATAGAAGTTTGTATAAAATATTTACCAAACAGTATACAGTAGTTAAGTATATCACATGAAGTATTGTAAAACCCAAAAAATGACATCTTGACATTTTAATACACATTGATTATTAGGTTTAATGCTGTTCCACCAATCACTAAAAGAGACCCGAAATTTTCTTACAATTGCACAAATAAAAAATTTATGTTCAATTGTGTCTTCCATGTTGTGGCACATGTTGCAATATGGTGAGGGAATAGGGTTCATTTTATGTAATAGCTTATTATGAGGTATAAATCTGTGTAATATTTTATATTGGAAGGCTTAATATTTAGTTCCTGAACACACTTTGAAGGGTAAAGCAAAGATTTTTCTAAATTCTTCGACATCAATATCAAAAGTGTTTTGCCATTTTGTAACGGTTGTGCAGGTTGATAACTAAAATTGAAGAAAGATCTTTTCAAGACAATTTTTTAACATTCCAAAGTTTTGTTGTTTTGGGAAATGGTGATTTGTTCTTTATTGATTTTTAAACAAGAGTTTGTTATTGAATATTCTTTCCAACGTTTTGGTATTGGTGATCTCAAGCTAAAATATTCCATGAAATTTACTTAAGATTATATTTTTTTTTTCAATTTTGTTAGGTAATAAAAGTATTCCATTTTCACCAATTATATCATTTATATAAAAAATTCCTTTTTTATACCAATTATATAAAATATTGTTTGATTATTTATTTTAATGTTATCATTGTACCAAAGACTTTCCTTAAAAAATCTTGGGTTCTAATGTTAAATTGATACTATTACAGAATTCATTCCAAAATTTCAAAATATCTTTATAAAACGGTGGCATTTTATCTATCAGGGGAAGTGCAGCATTTGGTTTGAAAAAGGTCGTTCATTGATATACAAGATATATTTTTGAGGATTTCCTGAAAACAATTTTTACATTTAGATTCATTATTATTTAATATTCCTTTAATCCAGTTCAGTTTAAGTGATTTTATTTGTTTTTCAACATTTGGAGCTTGTAAGCCTCCATTTTCTGGTTTTTGTTGAAAACAATTTGTTAACCCTAGATACTCTATTTTTTCAAATAAACCTATTTATTTCTGTCTCAATATCATTTATGTCGTCTAAAATTTGAGATTTATTTAAAACTGAGGTTTGATCCTTCATGCAAAGCATTCCTTAGCTGGATTTGGATTTATATAATTTTGGTACTTTAGATTCATTATTTTCAACTGTTTGGCTTCTGTTTTTTATCTATCAAACTTTTCGGTCTTAGTGTCACTGATGAGGAATGAATTTCCGAAATGTGCACATCTGGCACATCAAAATTTAACTGGTATGTGTATTAAATATTTACTACCCCTGAGTGGGTACCGCTGCTGGTGGAGTAAAACTACCCGAGGGTATCCATATCTCAGTAGGCAGTACTTTGTGCTGTCAGAAAATGTACCAATTAGCAAAATTTTCAGTCGTCTTAAATTTGATATTTATTTAAAACTAAGGTTTGTTCCCTCATGCAAAGCATTCCTTAGCTGGATTATGATTTATATAATTTTGGAACTTTAGATTCATTATTTTCAACTGTTTGGCTTCTGTTTTTCATCTAACAACTTTTCGGTCTTAGTGTCACTGATAAGGAATTAATTTCCGAAATGTGCACATCTGGCACATCAAAATTTAACTGGTATGTGTATTAAATATTTATAATAAGTTTAGGTATGTGTAATAAGGAGAATTGATAAATTAGTTTTGATAATGCTAGGGTTTTGACAATGAGGATTTTTCCTATTACTGTTAAATCCTGCATTTTCCATAAGTATAGTGTGGCTTTTAAATCAGCAAGTTTTGAGTTAAGTTTTTTACTTAATGTGTCGTGTTTATGTCATTACTGAACCAGATTCCTAGAGTAAAAATGATCCATCAGACCATTTTAGTGGAAGGATGCCAGGTTTAAATTTTTTGCAATTTCCTATCCATAATGCTTCAGGTTTGTTTAGATTGACCTTTAATCCTGAGCCGATTTTAAACTTTTCAAGGACTTGTAAAAGAACTGTTTCAGTTTTTTCATCTCCTAAGAAACATGTCATGTCATCAGCAAGTAAGCTTATTTTAAACTTTGTTTTTCCTGATATTTATACCTTTGATTTCAGAGTCATTTCTTATTGCTATAGCCAAAAGTTCTAGTCCTAAAATTAGTAAGGTGATAGGGGGCAGCCTTGACGAACACCTCGATTTAAGTGAATTTTTTCTGTGGTGAAGCCATTACTTAAAGCGACACTGCTTATATCGTGGTATAAAGTTTTTATCCATATCAACATGTTTTCCCCAAAGCCAAATATCTTAAGAGTTTCAAATATAAAGGGCCATTCAATAGTGTCAAAAGCTTTCTCAAAATCAATTAAAAGAATAAATCCTGGGATATTTTTTATAACTTGTCAGATGAATGAGATCAGAGATAGTTCTAATATTTTCTCCAATACATCGATCTTTAATGTAGCCAGTTTGATCAGGATTTATTAATTTTGGTAAACATTTTTGATTCCTATTACTAGTATTTTTGCTAATATCTTATAGTCAAAATTTAGTTGAGATATGGGTCTCCAATTTTTAAGATTTCTTTTATCTTTGTCTTTTTTGGTAGTAAAGTTATTATTCCCCTTTTCTGTTTACTTGATAGGGAGCCTTTTTGAAAGCTATATTTGAAACTGTCTAGAACCAGTTCGGAGATGTCATCCCAAAAAGAAACATCAATTCTTTTTTCAAAGCCATCGGTACCAGGTGATTTCCCCCCTTTGACGGTTTTTATCATTTTCAGTGCATTCTTGCAAAGTATTTTTTTTCAAGTGAAAGTTTTTCAAATTCATTTAATTTGAAAATATTGCGATCACTGGTGAATTTTGATAAATATGTTTTAAATTCTTTGGAACTGGTTTCATCTAAAGAAGAGGAGTAGAGCTTTTTCGTAAAAGTTTTTTATTTCAAATAAAATTTCGGATTTGTTAGTTATGGATTGTTTATTTATAACAAGTTTACTTATGGGTTTATTGTTGAAATTTCTTTTTTCTAAAGAGAGGAAGTATTTTGTACATCTTTCTGATTCTTTATACCATTTTGCTTTTGATCTCAAAATTATTCCTTTTGTTTCTTTGTCATTTATTTCTTCTAATTTTCCTTTGATTTCATCATATTTATTTAAATTTTCTGGGGTTGGGGAGACAGAAATTTCTGAGAGCAACTGATTAAGCTTATGTTTCAAGTCTCTCTCATTTGATTTAATTTCTTTAGATTTTCGAGAACAAATTTTGATTATTTCACCTCTGAGTTCACATTTCACTGTATCCCATTTTAGATGTTTATCAGTCATATTTTCATATTTTTTTTAAGTTCACCTATTTTATATTCAATTTGTTTTATTAAATTTTCATTTTCTAGCAGAGATGAGTTAAATTTCCAGAAACCTGGACCATGTATATCTGTGGGTGTTCCATTAAGATTGATTATTATTATACTGTGGTCAGATAAAATGGAGGTTTGATGCAACTGTCTGTAAAAGACATAGGAAAGTAAGGGATGAGCCAAAAGTCTAATCTAGTCTGTACAATAGGATTGCGTTTGTGATAGGTGAAAAGTAATTTGTTAGGATTGAGTTTTCTGTAAATGTTTTACTTTTTTTATATTTCGATGTGGTTTTGTGTGTTGAAATTGAAAAAGACAAACGTTTGTTTTAGTAAACATGTACTTGTTTTAATCAACAATGGAAATAAAACAAATGATAATAAAAATATAGCAAAGCTATACCACGACAAAAGGAAGCTAGTCAAAAACATGTAAAACCTGTTTACAAGATAAGTGTCTTATCCCATCGCTTTCGTTGGGCTAAATATCGTCCAAGTTTATGTCAATCGTTAACAGTCAATGTACAATTTTACATATGCCATAGAGCACTTAGTAAATAAAATGGTTTTCAGTTTATGTTCAAACTAAAATTCATTAAATCATTATTTATCCTTACATATCGTGCGAAATGATCATACACCCAAACATATTGAAACTTTTTAAATACATATGAATGTTAAACACGCACAGATTGAGTTGTGAAAAGTCATAAACTTTACATTTACTGTATACATGTTTAAGTCGTCTGTTTACTTTACAAGTTTGTTATATATTTATTACAGATAAAGACATCAAATCTAAATAAAAGTCAAAGAGTTTTGGAATACATTTATTTAGAACTGCAACATACAAAAAGTATAATTAATCAAACAAACATGCCAGTCCTTGTCCAGATCACGACCCCCCCCCCCCAAAAAAAAAGTAAAAACTTTGAAAGCTGACAAAATTAGTAATGCACCTGAACTTCCATTAAGGAAGTGAGGCTATGTGCTCCTGGACGGATAAGCACCTGCTGTCTAGCTAGCTACAGCTATAATAGACAAGCAAGACAAAATAACTTATACAACTCCGTACTAGAATTTAATTAAATAACGCTCTGCAAACAAGAGACTAGGATTTGGAGACAAATGTTTGATGAACCACAATTAAAGTTAAAAAATATACCAAAAAGCTTACCGTCTCGCTTCATTAGACATATTTTGATAGACAAAAAACATAAGCCAAACATTTGAAATTATTGAATCGAAAGCTAAGGAATGCTTTCCATAAGGTACAAATAAATAAATTTAAAAAAAAAAACTTAAGACTGCTGAAAATTTTGCTTAAGACTTGTATTTGTTATATATTTATCTACAGTAAATAAGGGTTAGGAATTAAACTTCAGCATTACCGATGACTCATAATTTTGTCGTATTCCTAACTCCTTAAAAAACAAAATGTTCAAGTAGATTTCACTTTATTTTACGTTTGGATACATTTTTTTTACATTTCTATTGGTTTTTTATTTTGATTTATCCGGACAAGGACCGGTATGTTTGTTTTATTAACTACTTATTTAGCATGATCTAAAAGCTGATAGATATTTATTTAAAAGCTTTTATCATTTTTTAAAATTTCAAAATTATTATGGATTCTGTTGAAGAGTATGCTGGAGGTTCGGACTAAATTAGAAGACTAAGAACTTGATACTTTATCCGACTGGATAAGGACAATTAGCAATTTTGTCAAGTCAAGGATTGCAAAACTTAAAGGGTCTATGGGTACTAAACCGTCTTTAGTGCTCAGGGACCCGGGAGTTTCTGCAATCCTTACTGACATACATAACAGGTATGTTGTTGTCCCGGCTGATAAAGCTTCTAACAACATTATTTTAGTTTGTAAGAAATTCTATGTTGAATGTCTTATTAAGGAGCTTGGTTTAGAAAGTATAACGGAGAATTCCTACTTATACCAAAACTAATTTTACCAAAAATGAAGTTGTTTCCAATCATAGGGGAGTCCTTGGGTCTTTTGGTATCAATTTAAAACAGGAAGAACTTGACCTGCCTTACCTGTATTGGATTCCAAAACCTCACAAAAATCCATACAAGGAAAGATATATAGCAGGTTCTTCTAAATGTACATTTAATCATTATCAGTAATTCTAACACAAATTTTGACAGTCGTCAAAGATGGCCTTCAAACTTATTCAGATAAAGTCTATTCTACATCTGGCATCAACCAAATGCGGACTCTCAAAAATTCTAAAGAACTACTTGACTATTTTGTTTCTAATACTCTAACTTCGGTAAAAAGTATAACAGACTGCAAACAAAAATATACTGAAGATACCATCAACAAAATGTTAGAGTTTTTGATAGACAACATATTTGTTGTGTTTGGCAATATTATCTTTCAACAAACAATCGGTATACCAATGGGCACAAACTGTGCATCTTTACTTGCTGATTTGTTTCTTTATTCATATGAATCAGAATTTTTACAGAACCTTGTCAAATCTGGAAAAAAGACTGTCGCTAAATCATTAAACTACACATACAGATATATAGATGACGTTCTTTCTCTTAATAATCACAAATTTGGAGAATATGTGAATGTCATCTATCCAAGTGAGCTTGAAATAAAAGACACGACAGATTCTCCATGTTCTGCTTCATATTTAGACTTATACCTGAATTATGACACCCATGAAAGGTTACATCTGAAGCTATACGACAAACGTGATGACTTCAATTTTTCTATTGTCAACTTTCCGTTTCTTTGCAGTAATATCCCTGCTTCTCCTGCGTATGGTGTATATGTTTCACAGTTAATACGGTACGGTAGAGCTTGTTCCCACTTTGGGAACTTTCTGCAACGAAGCAAATTACTTACAATTAAATTGTTGACACAAGGATATTGCAAGCCTAGACTAATCAGGGCCCTTAAAAAGGTTTATGGCCGTCATCACAATATTGTTGATAAGTATGTAGTCACGGTATCCCTACTTATACTGGATATATTTGACTTGCCATAGGTCTTTGTTCCTTTCATTCTCAAAATTGACTTACACGTGACGGGTGTAGCTAGCTAAACAGGAGGTGCTTACCCTTCCGGAGCACCCGGCCTCACTTCCTTGATGGAAGTTCACGTGTATCACCTATTTTGCCAGTTTGCAAAGTTTTTACTTTGTTTTTGGGATTGTGATATGGACAAGGACTGGTATGTTTGTTTTACTTAATTATAAAAAAACTTTTGATTTTTCTACCCTTTACACCACTATCCCTCATGCTAAATTGAAAGAACGCCTAAAACACATCATTCACTTTTCATACTTTTACAAAAAACGGTTAACCAAAATATAAATATCTAGTGCTTAACAGGGATTCTGGTTATTTTGTAAAACACCATACAGACTGCAGACAAAAATATACTGAAGATACCATCAACAAAATGTTAGAGTTTTTGACAGACAACATATTTGTTGTGTTTGGCAATATTATCTTTTAACAAACAATTGGCACAAACTGTGCACCTTTTCTTGCTGATTTGTTTCTTTATTCATATGAATCAGAATTTTTACAGAATCTTGTCAAATCTGTAGGGAAGACTGTCGCTAAATCATTCAACTACACATACAGATATAGATGACGTTCTATCTCTATATAATCACAAATTTGGAGAATATGTAAATGTCATCTATCCAAGTGAGCTGAAAATAAAAGACACGACAGATTTTCTATGTTCTGCTTCATTTTTAGACTTATACCTGAATTATGACACCCATTAAAGGTTCCATCTAAAGCTATAAGATAAAAGTGATGACTTCAATTTTTTCTGTTGTCAACTTTCCGTTTCTTTGCAGTCATATCCCTGCTTCTTCTGCGTATGGTATGTATATTTCACAGTTAATACGGTACGGTAGGGCCTGTTCTCACTATGGGGACTTTCTGCAACGAAGCAAATTACAATATAATTGTTGACACAAGGATATTGCATGCCTAGGCTAATCAAGGCCCTTAAAAAGTTTTATGGTCGTCATCATAATATTGTTGATAAGTTTGTAGTTATTGTATCCCAACTTATTCTGGATGTGTTTGATTTACCATAGTTCTTTGTTCCTTTCATTCTCAAAATTGACTTGCACGTGACGGGTGTAGCTAGCTAGACAGGAGGTGCTTATCCTTCCGGAGCACCCGGCCTCACTTCCTTGATGGAAGTTCACGTGTATCACCTATTTTGCCAGTTTGCAAAGTTTTCACTTTGTTTTTGGGATTGTGATATGGACAAAGACTGGTATGTTTGTTTTACTATAAAATCAACTCTGGTATTAACACTGTTGCGTACATTTGTACTGCATTGTTTGCAGTTAAATATTACATTCAAAGCACAGCATATCAGGGGTTGTTTCAACGTCTTATGCGACAGTTTATCACGTTTACAGATGGAGAAATTTCGCAAGTTTTCTCCTTATGCGGACACGCACCCAACACCTGTGCCGGACTGGTTTATGGATTGTTTTCAGTCGGGCACAGGTGTTGGGTGCGTGTCCGCATAAGGAGAAAACTGGCGACGAATAATGCAGTGTACCCTATCTGTAAATATCAAGCTAGATTACCAGACAGCCTTGCAGCAGTTCACAAACTTCAGGAGATTTCTTAACCTACCCGATTTGTGGCCAGTCCTGATAGATCATTTCTTGTTGTTAATTTCTTATCAGTCACAAAAAAGGCTTATCGCCGTAAACAGTCAGTTCATACTTGGCAGCCATTTCTCATGTTCATTAAGGTTTATAACGGGACTAACCCTACATCTCAATTTTTTGTACAAAATGCTGTAAATGGACTCAGGCGTATACGGCAGGTACGCGATTCTAGAGCTCCTGTTACTGAGGATATGTTACATAATATTTACAATATCTTAGAGACTGTTTGTTAGGTTGGAGTACGCGTTATGGTTATTCATGTCGGCTTATTGTTTAGCATTTTATGGTACTCTTAGGGTCAGCGAATTAGTGTACACCACAGCCGACATGGCACACAGACCTCTATTCTATGGACGATATAAGGGTTAGTACATCGGGGAGTAAAGTTGGACTTTTAGTCAAGATTCCTTTTTTTCCAAAACAGACCAACAAGGGTGTTCTATTACATTCAGAATCCCTGTTATAATCGGAAAGTCAGTTTGCCCAGTTTTTAGTATTAAGAAATTTTTGTCAGTTCGAAACCGGTCTGATGGTCTATTGTTTATACATGAAGATTGCAGCCCGTTAACACGTTATCAGTTCAATGCTGTACTCAAACAATGATTAAGCTCGGCCTTCCCGTATCATTTTAGTACTCATTCTTTTAGGATAGGGGCAGCAACTACATTGACTTTAAAGGAGTTATCCAACCATAATTCAGAGCTTAGGGCGATGGAGGTCTGATGTATTTTCGAAATATATTCGCCTCGATAAACTGCATGTTTTACTTAACAAAACTATTTAGTTTCAGTTTTTTGTAGATGTTTGGATATTGGGCTCGTCTATTATATATTGGGTATGCAGAAAAACAAGTAAACTCTTATCGAGACATCTACGTCTGGAACATTTAGGGGTTCATATTTCATGGTTTGGTTAAAAAGGCATGATATAGGAAAAGGTTTAATTGACGGTCAGTCATAAGCTGACATACTTGCCTCCACCAAAGGTATTAATTTTACATGTTGGCGCTAATAACATATTTTCCACTAACACGGGGATTCTTTGCAATCGGATAAAACAGGATATTCACCAGCTCGCAATCTGGATGCCAGATTGCTTTGTCATTTGATCAGATCTTATATGTCGCCTTGATTGGCGAGGTAAAATCTGTATTTAAGCCCTTGAAAAGAATCGTAAACGAATTAATAGAATGGGGCACGGAGTTGTAATTACTGCAGGGGGTCATTTTTAAAGACCCTGATATATCTTTTGATTGCCCGGGTTAAGTTCATCTGTCAGACATTGGTAATGCAATTTTTCTCAATGATTTGCAATAGTTTCTAGAGTCATCATTCACGTTTTCCGAATGTTTTGGGTAAGACAGAGCTGTATAGACATCTCTGTATGGCAGTCAGGCATTTCTATTTGAATTTAATTAATTAAAATAGTATTATAATATTCAGTCAATTACTTTGTCAAAGCCCTGCTAAGGTTGTATCCTAGAGGGCGGGATCTCGCCATGGACGTATTCTGGGAGGTTCAAGAGCAAAACTTCAGGTGGGTTTAAACCGTGGTAGGTTTAAACAGTTTTAAACTTTGGTAGCTTTGAATTTATTAACGTTTACATTCATTAACGTCACATTTTTGTGACACACTCTGCTATGGGGTATGGAACCTAGGGAGTGGTTATGTGGC
This sequence comes from Tegillarca granosa, assembly GCA_029721355.1. NCBI lineage: Eukaryota > Metazoa > Mollusca > Bivalvia > Arcoida > Arcidae > Tegillarca > Tegillarca granosa. The sequence continues at coordinate 54,270,710 of CM056596.1, read as the reverse complement.
TGGTCGTGTCCGGTACCCGGATGTGGTAGATACGCCAGTTGGTTTGGGGTCACAACATGCATGTCAACTGCTAATTACGTTTTTTATTTTGTTATTGTCGGCCTGTTCACCATTATCTGTCATTAGTGGCCATATTTAATGCCAAAACAAGTTTTTGTTATTGTTTAAAGGAAATCATATATATATATATATATATATATATATATATATATATATATATATATATAAATATATATATATATATATATATATATATATATATATTACAGCCATCCATCATCGGGACCACTGCTTAATACACGTAACGTAACGTTATCTTAACGGCCTTTTAAGTTAGCTAAGCAACATTCTGAAGCATGTTAAATACGACATTGTTATAAATGCATGTAGACATAAGATACTGTATATTTTACTCTTGACAATTATACGTTGTAATTTTCAAGAATTAATACCGATGACCTGTTGTCATATTCAGTCTTTATCTGGTAACAATTTCGTAATGTCACTGTTTTAACAACCTTACCGTCACACTCTTACTTCCTAAACTCCTTTGACATCGAAATTCAAAATATTAACACACGATTTCTTCTTAAACGCATTTTTATTTTTTGTAACGCAAATAGATAGCGTCCTAAGACGAATACTTTTTAATATTTAGCCTTCAACCGATGTTGCGCAATAAAGAAAAATTAAGTTGAAACAATATTTCTTAGTATTTTTTGTTAAAGCCGTATGATTCGGCTAATTGAGAATCATTCTTTGTTATACAAATCAATATGATTCTGTTGACAAGCAATAAGATTTTGTGATTTTATATTGTAACACTGAAGTTTCCTCGAAAATCCTTTTAGCATTATATCTTTATATATAAAATCCATGTTTATACAGATGTAAAACAAAACAACGATGATTTATAAAAGCATTATAACTGTGTTTTGATTTTATTATTGATTTTTCAATTTGTATGCATTTGCAGATAGTTCTTTAATAATTATGTACATTATAATTGATTGCTTATGTATCTTAAGAATAAATAAACCGATTGGGATAAAAAAATGTTAAAAAGTTTTATTTATAAACCTTTCGCTTTTCATGAGCAAGACATTGTTTACTAGCAGATTGCACTGACGCGTATATAGATATTTTTCAGTAGTAAAAACAAAAAAAAAAAACAAACACATACTTGTCAATGTCCAAATCATAATCCCAAAATCTCAGCAAAACAAGTCAACTTCGAGGTAGGTTTGGTATGTGACATTTCTTTCTTCGTATTGATAGGGGACATCGGTGGACCGAGTGGTCTAAAGCGCGCGCTTAAGGTATCAGAGCGTCTCTCGCGACCTGGGTTCGAATCACACTTGGAACAGATTCTAGTGTGAGGAAGTTTGTCAGTTCGCTTGCTGAAGGTTGGTGGTTTTCTCCGGGTTATGCCGGTTTCCTCCGTATTTCCACAACCGACCGAAATAAGTAAAAAATCATGACTAGGGCGTAAAACACCATTACTCCACTCCACTCTTCATATTGATATGACGTTTTATTTCTGGTATTTTTTGTTACAGGTTTGGTAAAAGATTATTATTTCTACATAAGGATATTTATATTGTGTTCGGTTTTATAACATGACCAACTACTCATAATAAAACACAAGTATACCAGTCCAAGTCCAAATCCTAATCCTTAAAAACAAAGTCAAAACTTTGAAAACTGGCAAATTTAATTATACACCTGAACTTCCATCAAGGAAGTGAGGCCGGGTGCTCCAGAAGGGTAAGCACCTCCTGTCTAGCTAGCTACACCCGTCACGTGCAAAGTATATATACATATATATTTTTATTCCAATACGGTTCTGTACTAAAATGACATGTAAATATTTAACGAAAATACCCATTGAATCACTGACATAACAAATACGGGTTACTCCTAGTAAATAATAATATTTAAAAATATTTTAAAAACGCGGCGCTATTTAACCCTTTTGATGCAAATATTTCTGAAGAACAGGTAAACTTTACAGAAGACATCTATCTTTTTAATTCAATAAGAAGATCTAATGTCTGATGTAATTAGTTGCATTCCACCAAATTTAATGGCCAACAGAAAATAATTTAGATAAATCTATTACGTTGATATTTTTTTTTGCATCAAGAGAATTAAGCTCTATATATTACCTTGTGTGTTAGAGGGAAGTTTTTATTTAAAAACTAGAAAAGAAACCATACATCACGTGAACATAGATAAAAGAAATCGGTTTTAGCTGAAAATGTCAATTTTGCACACACTGCGTCAATTCCCATCACTCCTGATTGTTCTATGTCTCATAATGAGTCATAACAAGGTTGTTGAAGATACGATACGTGTAGCTTGTTTATCTATATCGGGATCAAGTGTACATAAAACCGAGAAATTACCAGCTGCCTAACATTAAGATGTCAGGTTGTTTGTTAATTATTTGTTAACGGTTTTAAGAGCACTTGTTAATGCTTGTAATTCTTATGACGTACTGCCATAACGACACAATTAGAGTATCGTTCTCTAAAATCACGTGACTGTCTAAAGTAGGAAATTGTAACATACATTTCTTAAAAAGTGTATCGACACAAGATAATCATCTGCTATACAATCTTATATCGTAAACCTATTTGGTTATGTTATTGGTTGGCTAAAATAACTTTGAACATTCTTTTGATCAGTGGACCTATTTCGTTTTGTTAAGTCACATGTATCAAGACTTGGTTGTGTTTAACATTGGTAATAATTGGTAATAATGTAAGATTATATGTAGACAGTGGTTCTTATAGGTTAGTTTCAGTAGGTAGTCTTAATATTGGGTTGTCTTTAACATTGGAAGGGGAGGGGGGGGGTCGGTGACCGAGTTGTATGAAGTACGCGCTAACGGTTTACATCGCTTTGATTCAAATCCCAGTCTGGCTGTTCCGTGTGACTAAGAGTTTGTCAGTATGCTTGCTGATAGTTGGTGGTTTTATCCGAGAAGTCCGGATTTCTTTGCCTTTCTAGATAACCGCCTTTATATAGTGATAAAAACAAGTAAAATCACAGAACTTATTCAAAAATAGTAAATTTATTTTTTACATCCTACTGTTTTATACATAACATGTCCGTGATATTGTAATTTCAAACTCATATTTTGATGATTAATTATGGTATTGTATAATTAAATTTTGCTATTTGCTATCGACCGCCTCGGGAAGCGTAGTAGTAGAGCGTCAGCCTCGAGAGCGGGAGGTAGTGGGTTCGAACCCAACATTTTAAAATTGGGATGTTGCTCCCTCGCCTGGTACTCAGCATTGGGAGGGAAGTGTTTTGACTGGTTCAACCAGCTGCAAATGATAACGAACCGGGGGAATAGTATGCTTGCCAGCGGTAAACTGGCTCGATAAGATAGCATCTCACTAAAAAGTCGCCCTTAGTGGGTTAAGACAGTCCATAATACACACACATATGCAGATCACATGCATACATGAACATGTTCTTTGATTAAACCGTAGAGTTTTAAAACCTTTTTTATCGCAAATTACTCAAAATTGCTTAGTTGTTATTACCCGATACAAAACAATCTCACTTAATCTACAACTACAACTAGAGGCAAACAAGAGTTTGAAAACAATCAAACAAACGATGAAAGAACAAATAAGTTAGCGTTAGAAAGAAAAAACCTTCCATTTCTCATTTTAATAGTTATATTTTTCCCGTCATTTTCTAGACTCTGATTTCCAAATACACTGCTTACAGTCGATATACATCAAGTTTATAATGGTTAAATGGCGTGCCTATAATTTTTGTGTCTAAAAGAAAGAATCCGTGACGTCTGGAGATTAATAAATTTCGTCTAAAAATTCACGGTTTATTCAGTAACTTCCTAGAAAAATGTATCTGATTTTTTGATTGTGTAACCATGACTTACCAATAAATGTACTTTAAATGTATATCTATATGTAAAACGACTTTACAACTGCAAACTGAAATAAAAAACAAATTACTTTGAATAAAATGGACAAAAATATTTAAATTTTAGCTTTCAAATTCTGCTATCAGAATGAATTGAATGCTGTAAAATTTTCACTATTGTTATTGATTTACTTTTATAACATCCGACATTTTTATCTTAAGTCAGTCTGTATGTTAGTTTATAATGTTTGCTTTGAGACAAAAGTTAATAAAAAGATATATAAATAAATTTATGGTGATTATTGCATGTTTTACTACAAGATAACAAACAATTTACATATCTTTATCACGTTGTTTTATTTAAACAAACTGATAAAAACGTATAAACTTGAGAAATTAATATAACCCATTAGTTATATTGGTATGCGCAATTCCATTCAGCATGTAAAATAAAGAAAGAAACGTATGTCATTACATTAATTTATCCCATGATTTTGTAAGGTCCGAGATTCACCTGGTTGTTTTTTAAATTTCGTTGTTAGTTGTCGTTAACGGTCTTTTTTTCAGTTATAGGTAAGTAATATTTAATAAAGACCATTATCTAGAATCACATCGTAGGGTGTCCAGAAATGGGATATCGCACCTACAAAGTTAAATATATTTTATATATTTCCGTACTTGTAATACTCTACGAGCCGTTTTAAATTGCAAAGATGTAGATATTTTAATATAATGTATCATAAGTATTTTATTCTTTGTTTTAAACATTTTTTTCTTTTTTAATGAATACTGTAGATTTTATTCCATGTTACTCATTTATTAAAATCACTGCAGGACTTTAAAAAAATAAATAAATAACAATAAATAAATAAATAAATAAAAAAATAATAATTATGAAAATAAAAATTTAAAAAATCCGATAAGACCGATTAAAACACCTCACGACTAACTTAAATATGTTATTAATTAACAATTTTATAGAAGGCACAAGTTTATTAAAAGGTATTTATTTAGTAATTAATAAATACCAAAACTTTCTTCATGTTTTCACATGTACACATCTTCCAGATTTCGTTACCTGAGATACTTATATCCGGGTCTTTGTACAACTAAATTAGATAAGCACCAATAAGTGTTACACTTATAACAGTAACTTGTTTTATCGGGACTGGGTCATCACACGTTTTCCACAAAATGGTCATAATTGTTCAAGAAGGATTTTATTGGAATGTTTCGATTTATTCCTTTACATTTTCTGGTTATTGCTTTTAACAATCTGACATTTTTCATTTTACGTCCCGTTCAAGACCCCAGTCTTACTTCTTCTCGTTCCCAGAACTGACTTGATTTAAAGACAGAATCATGTATAGGTGTTATACCAGATTAATTCGCTGTTTTTTATCTACTTTGATATGAAATCTTTTAGTTATTTACACCAAAAAATTCCCATTAGATGATCTATAAAACTTATATTTGATTAACAGAACAAATAATTATCATGCACACAAAATAACTGTCCCTGATGGTTAAACAATGCAATCAATCAATAATGTCCAAGTATTATTTATGTTTTAGTACATGCTTATGAATTGAAGGCTTTTTTTTCTATGAAATACAATATGTAATACAATGCGAAACTATGTTTAATAAGAATTTACTTAAAAGCGCGCAACAACAAAGTACAATGTACCAATATGGATTAAAAAACTTGATAACAACTACATTTATTTGTAATAAATGTATCGCAAAACAGGTGTCGTTTTTATTTAGTACAAAAGACAATATATTATCGGTAGTTGGAGCTAGTGTTACAGTTGTGTTATTTCCAGAATGATTTATAATGCTTTATTTAATATATCATCTTATTAAACCAAGTACAAAGTACAATGTAGCAATATTAATTGAAAAACTTGATAAAAATTACATGTATTTGTAATAAATTTATAGCAAAACAGGTGTCGTTTTTATTTAGGGCAAAAGGATAATATATCATCGGTAGTTGGATCTAGTGTTACAGTTGTTTTATTTCCAGAATGATTTATAATGCTTTATTTAATATATCATCTTATTAAACCAAGTATTTAATCCTCTTTCGCTCATAAATTACCACAAACAGAGTTATATTTGACATATGAAATCCAAAAGCAAGGTCATGCTTTCAATATCGAATGAATTCATAGGATACGCAAAGCAATATTTCTTAATTATCCTACCGTTTTAGTTAAATTATAATGGATGTTTTGAATGTCTGAAGATTTCATATTTCAATTTTCTTCTTCATAACACATTTATTTAAATTTAGCACAGACTCTTTACATAGGTTTTACACCTTATACGTGCTAGGGTTTATCTATCAAGATGTATAAATCATGCAATAATCTGCATTTTTTGTATTTGCAGTCTGCTTATGTTTATGAAATTATACGCCCGTCTATGACATGACGTATTATGGTATGGCGCAGTCCGTCCGAATGTCCACACGTCGCACGGTAACTCAAGAATGCTATGAGCAATTTATATGAAACTTTTGTGAAATGTTTGTATCTAAGGCAGAAAGTTCGCTTTTGGTTTTTAGGTTCGTATGTTTTCTCGTTGCGGAGTAATAGGCCTTTAATTGTCAAATTTTAGGCATTTTTTTTGCATGTTGTACAATAACTCAAAAATGCTTTGAACAATTTGAATAAAACTTTTGTGTTATATTGGTATCCATGGCATAGAGCTCCCTTTTATTTTTGAGATTCATATGTTTTCTTGTTGTAGTGTTATTGGCCTTTAATTGTCAAATTTTAGGCATTTTTTTGCATGTTGTAACTCAAAAATTATTTGAACTTTTTTTTATGAAACTTTTGTGTTATATTTATCCTATAATCAAAAAGGTTTGTGAACAAACATTGAGAAATAAATTTGCTACTTTTGTTTTAAAAAAAATATGTTTCAGCTAAATGTCAAGTTGTTTAAGACATTAAAAAAGAAGTTTAAATATCTGACGGGCGTATCATGCGCTCCAGGCGCAGCTGTGTATTTTCGGGAAGTTATGTAAACCGACCTAAAACTCGAATCTTGAAATCAAACACAAACATACCAGTCCATGTCCCAAATCACTACAGTCCCAAAAGCAGAGTAAAAACTCTAAAAACTTGCTTTAAGGTAAGTGTGCGTAGTGGGAACAGGCACTGTCATACCGTATTGACTGTATAAAAAGAAAAGTTGAAGTCATCACGCTTGTCATTAAGCTTCTAATATAACCTTGGGTAGGTGTTATTATAAAGGTTTTAGTTTAAATTTGTAGCAGAATGCGGGGCAAGTCGTACCTTTATTTCAAACAGCAAACGATTATAAGTTATTACTCCAATTAATAAGTTAACAAAGTAGAAAAATAAAGAAATAAAATAAATTTTGTAACACACACCAAGTTTGATATACATGTATATATATATAATATCATGGTTCTGCACTTATTAATCTTTGTAAAGGTTTGTTCTCTTTTTCAAGGTATTCTTTAGCTGGATTTTGATTCATATATTGATGAAAGTTCAGGCGTATAACTAATTTGGCAGCTTTCAAAGTTTTAAATTTGTTTTTTGGATTGTCATTTGGACAAGGACTGGTGTGTTTGTGTTTTTGGGATTGTGATTTGGATAAAGACTAGTATGTTTGTGTTATTTTTATAATTTTGGAACAATTTATTCCTTTTTTGTATCGACTTTTTCGGACCCTAGTGTCCCTGATGAGAAATGAATTTCTGAATGTGCAAAAATGGAATAACAAAATTAAACAGGTATTATTGTTAAATATGTAAAATTTTTAAAACGTCTGATATGACACTGTTTTGGCCATTTATTGGAACATTAACGTTCCGATTATTTCTTTAGAACATTTATCTTACGGCTATTTCGTTGGAACATTAATCTTACGGTTATTTCGTTGGAACATTAACGTTACGTTTATTTCGTTGGAACATTAACGTTACGATTATTTCGTTGGAACATTAATGTTACGGATATTTCGTTGGAACATTAACGTTACGATTTTTTCGTTAGAACATTAACGTTACGTTTATTTCGTTGGAACATCAACGTTACGATTATTTCGTTCGAACATAAATGTTACGGATATTTCGTTGGAACATTAACGTTACAATTTTTTCGTTAGAACATTAAATTTACGATTATTTCGTTGGAACATTAATGTTACGGTTATTTCGTTGGAACATTAACTTTTCGATTTTTTCGTTAAAAAATTGATGTTACGATTATTTCGTTGGAACATTAACGTTACGATTATTTCGTTAGAAACATTAATGTTACGATTATTTCGTAAGAACATTAATGTTACGATTATTTCGTTGAAACACTAACGTAACGATTATTCCGTTGGAACATTAACGTTAAGATTATTTCGAAATAATTGTTACTTTTTTTTATGGAAGTTCACGTGTATAACATATTTTGCCAGTTTGCAAAGTTTTTCTTTGTTTTTAGGGTTGTGATATGGACAAGGACAGGTATGTTTGTTTTATTTGATGTGGATTCTCAAAAATTCTAAAGAACTACTTGACCATTTTGTTTCTAATAATCTATCTTCGGTAAAAAGTATAAAAACTTTCGATTTTTCTACCCTGTACACCACTATCCCTCATGCTAAATTGAAAGAACGTCTAAAACAAATCATTCACTTTTCATTCTTTTACGAAAATGGTAAACCAAGATATAAATATCTAGTGCTCAACAGGGATTCTTGTTATTTAGTAAAACACCATACAGACTGCAAACAAAAATATACTGAAGATACCATCAACAAAATGTTAGAGTTTTTGATAGACAACATATTTGTTGTGTTTGGCAATATTATCTTTCAACAAGCAATCGTTATACCAATGGGCACAAACTGTGCACCTTTGCTTGCTGATTTGTTTCTTTATTCATATGAATTAGAAATTTTACAGAATCTTGTCAAATCTGGAGAAAAGACTGTCGCTAAATCATTCAACTACACATACAGATATATAGATGACGTTCTTTCTCTAAATAATCCAAAATTTGGAGAATATGTGAATGTCATCTATCCAAGTGAGCTTGAAATAAAAGACACGACAGATTCTCCGTGTTCTGCTTCATATTTGGACTTATACCCCAATTATGACACCCATGAAAGGTTACATTGAGGGTAATCCAGGGTATCCATAACTCAGTAGGCAGTACTTCGTGCTGTCAGAAATTGTACCATTTAGCAAATTTTTCAGCCGTCTAAATTTGAAATTTATTTAAAACTAAGGTCTGTTCCCTCATGCAAAGCATTCCTTAGCTTGATTTGGATTTATATAATTTTGGAACTAACTTTAGATTAATTATTTTCAACTGTTTGGCTTATGTTTTTTATCTATCAAACTTTTCGGTCTTAGTGTCACTTATGAGGAATGAATTTCCGAAATGTGCACATCTGGCACATCAAAATTTAACTGGTATTTGTTATATATTTACATCTGAAGCTGTACGACAAACGTGATGACTTCAATTTTTTTTTATTGTCAACTTTAAGTTTCTTTGCAGTTATATCCCTGCTTCTCCTGCGTGTGGTGAATATGTTTCACAGTTAATACGGTACGGTAGAGCTTGTTCCCACTATATGAACTTTCTGCAGCGAAGCAAATTACTTACAATTAAATTGTTGACACAAGGATATTGCAAGCCTAGGCTGATCAGGGCCCTTAAAAAGTTTTATGGCCGTCATAAAATTTATCACTTATCAACAATATTGTTGATAAGTATGTAGTCACTGTATCCCAACTTATACTGGATATATTTGACTTACCATAGTTCTTTGTTCCTTTCATTTTCAAAATTGACTTGCACGTGACGGGTGTAGCTAGCTAGACAGGAGGTGCTGACCCTTTCGGAGCACCCGGCCTCACTTCCTTGATGGGAGTTCACGTGTATAACATATTTTGCCAGTTTGCAAAGTTTTTACTTTGTTTTTGGGATTGTGATATGGACAAGGACTGGTATGTTTGTTTTATTAACAATGAATGTTTTATTTAACGTAAATAGGAATATCAGTCTTCTTTATCTTAATAAAACACTGCTATTTGGCCCATAAATTTTCCTTTATCAAATGTATACTTGACATACAAAAACGAAAAGCAAAGTTATATATTCAATACCGGTAAGATACAAAAAAAAAATTTAAATACCTGATAGTTAAAGTCACATTATGATGAATGTTTTTTTAATGTTACTGGTCCTTTGTGCAGCAATTTTTTTTTCAGTTTGGTTAAGGATCCGATCTAGTGATAATTTAAACTCCTAAATAAAAGATTCCGTGCCTCGATTCTGAGTGGTCTGGATTAAGAATCGCATTGCCTCGGGTCGCCTTTGTTCGAGTACAACTCGGACTTATTCCGTATGCAAGAAAATTTGTCAGTTTGTTAGCTTAGGTTCGATTTTTACCGGTGCTATAGTTTCCTACAAAATTAAGAAAATAAAAAAGCCTCGATATTCCAGGAACAAGGTAAAAGTTCGACCATTTAATGCTACTTTAAGACTGGCAGTTTGTTTGTCTTTAACTTTTCGGCGAAGAATCAAATACCGTTTTCGCGAATTAATAAAATGTTTTAGTATGTTATAAAAAGTAAGATTTTTTTAAACGTTATCACAAAGTTAAATTCAGTAAAACTTTTTAAAATGATTTAAAAATAAAATGATAAATAACATCATTATATAGACTTAAAATGTTATATGTTTTGTATAAAAATTTAATACAGTTTAGGGATGAAAACAGTTTATATTAACCATTCCAGAATGACAATTTTTGTGTTTTTTGGTAAATAGCAATACCTTAACTAACAACAGTATGTTTTTTTAAACCGCTAAAACATTAACAGTTACATGCATGTCTCATTTAACAGGTTCTAGAGGTTTTAAATTACCATAGATGAATCATATAACTGTGCGAAAACTTGTCCGCGACACTTATCGTTTTAAATATGAACGTTTATAACATTTGTTTCATTTCCTTAATACTTAATAGTTATTTGAAATATCAACATGTGAATGGGATCTATCTTTCTTTTTCTATCTTATTAAACCCGCTACTTGATCCTCTTTAGCTCATAAATTATCGTTAAAAGATTTATACTTGGCATATCAAGAACCTGAAATAAGTTTATGCGCTAATATAGGTTGATTGATTTGATACAAAAAACAATAGTTTCTAATTATGTTACAGTTACAAAAAGTTATAATAAATGTTTTTATATATCTGCAGCAATTTATATTCCAGTGATCCAATTTAATTCACATCTTTTTTAATTTAGCTTACAATCATATTTTAAACCTTGTAGTTGCGTTGTCTCAAGTCTTAATGGTCTAACTTCTGAGATAAGGAATCGCAGCGATTTTCGTAGCCTTAGTTCGAATCCCACTCTTTTTAACTGTAGTGTAAGAAAGATTTTCAGCTACCTGCTTGCCACTTATTGGTGGTTTTCATTTGTTATTCAAATTTTCAGAACAATAAAAAATCTGACCGCCTCTTAAAATTTAAACGAACTCCGAAACCAGCTTATAGAATTAGTTGATTATTGACCATATAGATGGTTTACATTGATGATTTCAATATAATTTTAATGTAAAATCCAATTCCTTCTTAGAGAGTTTTAAGAAAAAAGATAAATGTTTAACTAAGGTGTCATGTGCTTAGAAATGTTATATAATCACAATTGCTGTATAATCAACACCCAATAATAATTCACAATATTGTTTTTGGACGAACGCATATTGTGTATACAAATTAGAAATAGGTTTAATAAAATTCTTTGACTTTGGAATAGTAAAACATACAATGGTACCTTACAAACCTAAAGCTATATCGAGAATTTTTTTTAAAAAACGAGCATGTTTAACAGATAGTTTAACATTAAGCTAGACCTATATTATCTATTTCAAGTATAAAAAATTAGTCGAATATCACATCAAGAATATTAAACATGTCTGTATGTAACTATTAAAATAAACCCTGGCCTTAGTTTCACAATCATACGCTCAAATTGTGTATAAACTTAACTCAAATATTCCCAATTTTCTCTCATCAATACTTAAACAAAATTAACTTTTATTAGACATTGTTTTTTATTGTCAACAAACATACACTGAAGAATTTAAATAAAACATTAGATATTCAATTTTAACTGTGTTAAAAATTGATTTTGAAATATTCCCTAATTTAATAAAGTGTACACTCAATTGAGTAAATGATTGTGAAACTGGGGCTAGAAGATCTATGCTACATGTATGTAACTATGTAACTTTTTTTAAAATCAGTAGTACATTTTCTGTTTGTAACAATTATAATGCGACCATAGAACATTTCTGTGTAATTTTTATATTAAGACTATAAAAGTTACTTCTGTTTAAGTTACCACTAAAACTAAATGAATTCCCGATATATGCACATATGGCGCATCAAAAATAAACAGATATTTTTTGTTAAATATTTGGGATCTCAAAACACAAGCACTATCCAGATAAAAATAAAACTACTAAGACAGCTGAAAATTACATTTTTTTTTTCGATACGCGCTCGCGCGTGTGTGTTAAACAAGCTATAATATTACAAAAAAGAGAATATTTTATAAACGTAAATTTATTCAACAAATTCCTTTCCGAAGTAAGTTTAATATTTAAAATATTATCAACTAACATTACTAAAAGATCTTGCGTTGATGATGCTAAATAAAAAGGGTCTGTTGTAATTGCAAAGTCACCTCCAGCATATTAGCTTTTACTGGCTGGCATAGTACCAGTATAATAGACTGAGTGGTCTGCAATATTTTTGTGACATTGCGATTGTGCTTTTGTCACAAAATGTGCCCACCAAATCAGATCAGAAACACTTTCAAACTAACACACATAAGAACTTGTGTGAAGAATAATCAATCAGATAAATAAATATTTGATCGTCATTAAAAATGTAATTTTAACCAAAAAAAAAAAGTTTTTTCGAGTATACAAATACAAGTCTTTGCGACGTTTTACTAACTTTAACAATAAAAAATATCTCTAATAAGTAATTGTTATGTTTTGAATTTACAAAAATAAGGGGTAGGGAAGATAATTCTCCCTGTATCTAGAAAACAAGAACCTAATTGATGTTTTTTCAAAATTTCATTTTGAAAAATATAAAACATTATTCTTTTGTAATGTTTTTTAAATAGTCATATTTTAAATTATACAAAATTTGGATTTTTGTCATAAACTGTCAACGAAAATTAGGACATTTTTGCACACTCTGCTATAATAACTTATGCTTCTATTGTTTACATGTTATCAATATCATTACACATGATGACACGTCCTTTATTAAAATATTGATTAAAACCATAAAAATAAAAATTGTTTAAATTTCAATTTGACGAGGAATGAATTTCCGAAATGTGCACATCTGGCACATCAAAATTCAACTGGTATTTGTGCTATATATTTCATCACATCTAGTCATTTTAATAAATAAAAAAAACATAAATTTACAATCAGAGATATTTAGAAATAGGCATTAGATTGTTAAAAAGGTGGGTTAGGTTAAACAAACATATGTATTTTTTATTCAACTAAGTAAATTATAAAGAATGGTGTGGAATTATTAAGAAAATCCCAATTCGTGGAATTGTTTTGCCTCGTGTGCCAGTAACTTTCTTAAATTGAACACAGTTAATTGATAAAAGAGGAAATTAACTTCTATCATTAATTTTAACATAGAACACTAAACTATGTTTTTCTATTCTACATAATTAAGTAATGTATTGTATTTTATAAAATATTTAAAGAAAAGTTCTAGCACGAACAAAAATGATCAATAATGAATATTTCAAAAATTAATGATTCATTTTCACATTTGTTTTAATATGAAGTCTACATAAAAATAAAAATATACATATATATGTATGTGTTCAACAATATTATTATATAATTATTGTGCCATTTTTAAAAAAAAAATTAACAGAATAGGAAAAAACTCTACCAAAAAAATTGAGGTATATTTTCTTTATTCTTTTAAGATCATAATTTGCTTTGACCTATGAAATAATTTGCTAAACAACTGACAAATGTCATGATACATTTTGTTTATCCTTAAATTTTAAAACGAACATTGTAATCTAAAACAAATTTTAATTTCCGGAAAGATAGGGAATCACGCGCTTCACAGCATTTCGTTAGAATATTGTAATTACTTCGGAACTAACGCTCGGCAAATTCGCGAATTTCAATTCGAATTTCCGTAAATGTTTTAGAAAAGATCGTCTTTATTTGGGGAAATACGTGTACAGGCGACTCCCTACATGTCAAGACAATAACATTCAAGACCGTTATAAATTTATATGATTATTAATTTGAGATTTAAAAAAAATAGACTCCTTACAAAAAAAATTGAAATGGATATGTTATCTTTCGTCTCCATTTTCTTCACTGTTTGTTTACATACCAAAATATTTTTTCTTTTAACATTTAAAATCCCTGGCCCCAGTTTAGACAACATTTTTAGTGTTTCTAGATAAAACATATCAACTTTTGTTGTTTTATTTGGGCTCTAGTTTCACAATTATTAACTTAATTGAGTGTACACAAAACTCAAATATTTCAATTTTTCGTTCTGCAATATTCTACAAAAAAAGTTTTATGAGACAATATTTGTTTTGTACTACAAACCTACACTAAACAATTTACGTACAATTGGATATTCCTTTTTTAACCATGTATTGTCTTACAAAATTGACATTGAAATATTTTTAATTATTTGAGTTGATTGTACACTGTGATTATTTGTAACTGGGGCCTGAACTATGAGAACGTCATTTTATTTGTAACCTTTTTCTGTTATAAACGTTTACGTTAAATAATATTTGAACATTGAAATAATATTACTGGATGCCACTGTGTGAAGCACTAGACTTACAATAGTCGTAGCCGCCAAAACATGCTTTGATTATAACAATAAAATAAATAGTTCTACAAAGTAAAAAGCTGAAACTCTTCCTTGCTTTTTTATTAAACAATCATACTTTATCGATAAAGAGAGTACAAATAATGGACGACACAAAGCAGAAAACAGAATGGATAATCTGGAAACATTTCTCTTTTTTAATATGGTTTTAAATACGTTTGAATGATCCTAAAATTTCAAACTTTGAAATTTCGTAAAGATTTAAACTACTTAAATTATAAGGAATAACTTGTGTTTTTAACAACTTTATTGAGTCATAACATGAAAAACTGTGTGCACACTTTTTCTTAGCGCGTTATGAATTGTGCACACCGTTTGTCAAATAATGACTCAATTAACTTGTTCAAAACACAAGTTTTTCCTCAAAATGTAACTGGTATTTGTATTATATATTAAATATTATTATTATCTTAGTGTTTGTCAGTTCATTGAAGTTGATAATTAGCAAGTATAACTGATCAAACCTCTTTGTTCTACAGAATAAAACAAGATAAGGAAACAAAATAGAGAATTCATTTGCAGCCCTAGATGGGAAGACTTAGCTTTTAACAGAAATCTTCGAAACACAACAATTGATAAAACAAAGGTTAATGTAAAAAGGAACTTTAAGAATTTAAAAGAAATTGAGTCACCACTTTTTATGGTTAAAATCATCAAAAAATTAAGATTCCTAGAAAATAAATGGAGAAAAATTTAAAAGTAAGAAACTAGGCCTTAATGTGTACGAAGTAACATGTCAAAAAATTCCTCTTCATTATCAATACAAACGTCGTCGTAATTGTAGATTCTTAATGGCAGATAGTTAGGATGAATAATTTAACCTTACATTGTTAGTTTTCTGTGATGCAACACTGTCATTTAGAGAAGATTGCCTTCCAGTTAAGTCTATAGATAATGTCACCTACTTTTACGATCCGCTAGATAAACGTAATTATACGCAACAGAACAATAATTAACGTGAATGCCTGTCCATGAATTTGACTTACGTTATAACTAAACTAAGTCAAATAGTGGTCAACGTAGCATTTAAGATTAGGATATGTTGACATAGTATTATAACATCAGCCACTAGAAGAGAATTAGCAAACGTGATTCACTATCAGAACTTCTTTTATAACAAAAATGTTAAGTTATTTAACGCAGCATCAGCATATTTAGCTATTTGAGATGAGAGCCAGTGTATTTATTCCAAGAACCAGTTAGTGTATGCGTTTGCGTAAATTGCATATTGATCATTCTTTTTTTGTACTAGCGCGCACTCGATATGACTGTTTGATAGGGTAGTAGGTCGAGTCAGTTTGCCGCAGACAAGCGTGCAACTCCCCCAATCACATTAAAAATTAAACCACGCAATACTCTGTCTGAGTGTCAGGCAACGATTGATATGAATTGGTTGTAATGTTGTTTTAACTCCGTATCAGTATTTTTTTAAAGTAAGTAGCAAGCTTATGAATGTTTAGGGATTATTATCAGAATATGTTAATGTATGCGATATGCTTGTGTTTCTTACCGTATGCACTCAAACAAGATATGCATACATACAAAGTCAAACTTTTCTAATACCGAGTTCTTTGAAGCAAATTACCAGTAAAAGTTGGTAACAATTTTGAAAAAAGAATTTTAAAAATTCAAAAAATTCTATTTATATAAAAAACAAATACCTTTTAGATTGTTTTATTAACAAATGGATTTGAATGTTTGATTAAATCATTGTCATACTTTGTTACATTTACCTAAAACGTCATCGATTACTGATTTCAGATTTATTGATACATTAACAAAGAAGAAGGTACTTTTGTTGTTTTGACGACAGATTTATCCGTCAAACATATAAAGCAGGTGCATTCAAGTCTACATAATGTTTGGCAGACAAAAGATGATAAGATTATTTATCATAACATAAATAACTGTCATAAAAAGAAAAACAACGTAATTAGTTTTAGATAAGCAATGCCTTTAGTATCAGAAAAAAAACCTAAATATCTTAAATATAAATAAATAAATATATATATATATATATATATATATATATATATATATATATATATATATATATATATATATATATATATATTATATATATATATATAATTGATCATAAGTAAAATCCAGCTTTTTACGGTCATTGAACTTGACATTATTTTTAATCAGTACACGATGACAGGTTTTTAAATGACCTACAGTTGGCTTAAACAAGCCATAGAGAAAGATAGTCTAAAGTGCGCGGTGAGCTAAATATTGTATAACAATTGTATATAATATATAACACAAATACCAGTTAAATTTTTATGTGGCAGATGAGCACATTTCAGAATTTCATTCCTTATCAGTGACACTAAGACTGAAAAGTTTGATAGATAAAAAACATAGGCCAAGCAGTTGGAAATAATGAATCTAAAGTTCCAAAAATTATATAAATCCAAATCCAGCTTAGGAATGCTGTGCATGACGGAACAAACCTTAGTCTTAAATAAATTTAAAAATTTAAGATGGCTGAAAATTTTGCTAAATATATAACACAAATATTAGTTAAATTTTGATGTGCCAGATGTGCACATTTCGTAAATTCAATTCTAATCAGTGACACTAAGACGGAAACCTTTGATAAATAAAAAACATAAGCCAAACAGATGGTTATAATTTATCTAAAGTTCCAAATATTAAGTTTATCATATAATTTTTTATGTTAACATGTGCATTTTACATTTCCTTTACAAAAGGGATCAGTATTTCACACATCGTACGTGTGGCGAACTATAACAAATTAGATTAAGATAGGACAGAGAACCCTACATGGAATTGTTTCAGCTGTGCTCTGCGGCCTAATAAGTTATTTTAAGGAAAGTTATTTTCTATATTAAAGGAATGAAAAAAGCTGTATGGACACATGCGAAAAGAAACCAGAATCTATTCAATGCTTCAAATTGAATGATGTTGGCACTGATATTACGTTTATTAGTACTAAGACAGATAAGAATGGTATGTTATAAGGGACATGAAAGTTCACGGTGTGTAATTACATTTTCACGAACAAAGGTTTATAAATATGGTATATGAAGCCCTCATCATTCTAGTTAAAAACCAGTTAGCTTTAAAACTTGTTATTTAGTTTTATAAAATTTTGAAACTTTGGAGCTATTACTTTTTAACTGTATACGTTTTTATCTATTTACTGTTTCTGTAACTAATAAGGAACGACTTTTCAAACTGTGCACAAACAGCACATCAAATTTAAACAGTAATATCCCCACACAATCAATATTTAATTGTCCTTTAAAATCCACATTTTGTCAAAAAATGTGAAATAGGCTTGAGAGCAATACAGATTACAGCTTGTTTCAGATATTTTTTCATGTTTTGATAAATCGATTTTACTTATGAAACGCTAAAGAATAGCTGAAGCTGCACCAAAACTAAAAATGCTTATTACAGACCACGAACAAGACAACATAAGTTTTAGTCGTCTTAATTAAAAACAATGTTTGAAATAGAACACAAGAGTTCATGTCCAAATCACTGCCCCCCCCCCCCCAAAAAAAAAAAAAGAAAAAAAAAAAAAGAAAATTAAGTAAAAACTCCGAAAACTGGCAAATCCAATCACACACGTAAATATCCATCAAGAATGTGATACCGGGTGCTCCGTAAGGGTAAGCAACTCCAGTCTAGCTAAGTTTATACCTTAGGTTTGTTTCCTCGTGCAATTCGTTCCTTAGCTGAATTTGAATTCATACAATTTTAGAACTTTTGATTTAACAATTTTTACTGTTTGGCTTTTGTTTTTCATCAACCTTTTAGGCCCCAATTGTCTCTCATGAGGAATGATTTTCCGAAATGTGCAAATACGATGAATCAAAATTGAAGGGGTATTTTGTAAGATTTTACTGTACAATTGAAAAGTGTCAATTAGTACATTTTATGAAACGCTTTTTTCAAACTAATGAAAAGAATTTCATGAACATATAGTAAATTTAAAAAGGTTTTGAATATTAAACGTAGGAAACGTTACGATACATTGAATTTAATTCCTTAAACTTACCATCAGACAATTGTAGTCCTAATTTAACGGGGTTTTTATATGTGTTTAAATAGAGTCATAAACTTATTTTGTCTAAAATGGCTGTTAAAGATTGAGTCAAATGCTGTTCTTTTAAATGGTGTTGTCTTTGATCATTTTAACGCTTGATAATTTTGAACTTTCTATAGAAAAAATAATTTCGTTTTTTTTTCGTTACGAGTTTTTTAAAAAAGTTTGAATAAACAATTTACAAAAATGTTTTTTTTTTCTTCGTTAGAAGAATTCGGTTATCTTGAAATGTTTTTGAATTTTTCAAAAAGGCTTATATAATGCTTAAAAGTTGGATTGATATTTAACATTAGAGTACACAGGCACCAGGCAGGCTATGGATAGTTAACAAAACACAAAAATACCAGTCCTTGTCCAAATCACATTCCCCAAAACAAAGTAAAAACTTAGAAAGCTGGCAAATGTAGTAATACACGTGAACTTCCATTATTTATACGGTGTACTCTGTGGAGGAAATTCTCCTTTAACAAGAAAACACTTCAATCAGTTTTTTTACGAAGAGATGAATTTGACGAATTCAATTTAAATTCATATGTACATTCTTTTAGTAGTTTTTTTTTATTCTAGCGTCGTTATATATGTGAATTACATGCGTAAAGAATTTTCTTTTGGGATCAATAAAAAGAGTTAATGTCATTGTAGATTCTAACTAGAGAGACTGGAAGATAAATTATTCAAATTGAATATTGGAAGTGTCCTGTGATAAGAGATCGTTGTCTAAAGTAGAAGATTGTTTCGTAGATAACTTTGTTTCGACTCAATTACCTTGTTTAATGTGTCTGTC
Organism: Tegillarca granosa; assembly: GCA_029721355.1. NCBI lineage: Eukaryota > Metazoa > Mollusca > Bivalvia > Arcoida > Arcidae > Tegillarca > Tegillarca granosa. The sequence goes on along the minus strand of CM056596.1, from coordinate 54,250,944 downwards.
CTTCATTTGCGATTTATCATGATTTGAGTATTTTCTAGAAAACAGTTACTTCAAGATATATGTGTTTGAAAGGTCAATTTTATTAGTATCAAATTCCATACTTCAAAACAATGAAGTAAAGTAAATGTTAATTAAACCGGGTATTAAAAGCGTTCAAAGTAACAGTTTAAACCCATTTGCACATTGAATGCGTAAATCCAATTACATGATATTGTGTCAATGTTGTTTTGGTCTATACCATATAACCCCAAAATGATCGTCAATTTCTTTTTATTACATGATATGGGTAAACATTTAACAATAAGCAGCATCTAGAACAAATTTGTCCCGATTTCCAGAAAATTATTTTTAAGGTGATATTTAGCAATGTTTATGTTAAAAATAATCATTAATCAACCAAAAACATACCAGCCCATGTCCAAATCACAATCCCAAGTACAAAGCTACCATTTCATGTTCAAATCATAATCCAAAGCAAAGTAAAGATTTGAAAACTCGTGAATATTCTTCAGGTATGTAAGGCCAGGTGCTACGGGGAGGTAAGCATCTCCTGACTGAATCGCTACACCCTTCATGTGCAAAATAATATTTGGATAAAAAGAACACGGAAATATTGAAACAACATATTTATCCTGTATGACTTTGGATACATCGCCATTATTGTGATAACTCTAAAACGTTTAAGGGCCTTGATAAGGTCTTGACCTTGCTGCTTACCATATCCCTGAATCAACAATTTATTGATATGTAGTTTTGTGTCGTTGTAGTGGAAACATTCTATGATAAATATATAACACAAAAACCAGTTGTGCCAGATGTGCACATTTCGGAAATTCATTCCTCATCAGTGACACTTAGACCGAAAAGTTTGATAATGAAAAACATAAGCCAAACAGTTGACAATTAATGAATCTAAAGTTCCAAAATTTTATAAATCCAAACCCAGCTAAGGAATGCTTTGCATGAGGGAACAAACCTTAGTTTTAAACGAATTTTAGAATTTAAGGCAGCTGAAAACTTTGTTAAATGGTACATTTTCTGACAGCACCAAGTACTGCCTACTGAGTTATGGATTCCTTCGGGGAGTTTTACTCTACCAGAAGCGGGACCCACTCAGGGGTAGTAAATATATAACACAAATACCAGTTGAATTTAGATTTGCCAGCTAAAACTTTGTTAAATGGTACATTTACTGAGGTGTAAATGGTAAAAAATTACTTATCTGTTCTATATTAAATTTAAAAATCCAATACAAGTGAGGAAAGTTAATTTTTTTCTGTTTTGAAATAATTCCGATTATTTAATTGTCAGCAACTTTCTTCATTGTAAAAATCCCCGTAGTGGGAACAAGTTCTACCATATCATATAAAATATGAAACAAACACCATACACAGGAGAAGCAGGGGTATTACTACAAAGAAACGTTAAGTTAATTTTGAGGAATGATTTTCCGAAATGTGCATATCTGGCACTTAAAAACTTAACTGGTATTTGTGTTACATATTTAGGAGACACTATTTGTGATCGTACCTGATGTTGAACTTCAGATTAAAATCGGCCTTGAATTATTAGGATAGACAAAACAGAATAATTGAGAAAGAAAATAAAAACTAACCTTCAAAAGTGATTGTTACAACAAAGAAGGGTTTATATATGCTACAATTTAGAATCATGAACACACACACACACACACACACACACACACACACACATATATATATATACTTATCAAGTTGGTAAATATTCAAGGTGAAAAACGCAATTTTGTTGGATTACGAAATCATAAATTAACCTTTAAATAATATATTGTAACTGTCTGAAACATTGATGATCTATAAATTGTCTTAAAGTGCCATTTTAAGATGGTATTTTAGTTCTAAGACAGTAGATACAATTGCCGATTAAATAACAATTAGTTTTCAAATTTACGATTTGTAAGATGCATTGCTTTTTAGGGCCCGATATTAAATACAGTAGAAGTCAAATGTCAATTTCTTTGTCATTATCCATTGCAATACTTGCTTTCACAAGCTGAGTTTAGAGTTGAGTTGAGTAATGGTGTTTAACGTCCCAGTCAAGAGCATTTCACTTATATCGAGACGTCGCAAGCTATAGGCGAAAGTGTAGAAATTTTGCCTGTGCGTTGCGCTTATGGCATTCTACAGCATGGTTCTTTTTCGTGCCACGCTATGACACGGGACCTCGTTTATTTTAAGTTCCCATCCAAAAGAAACGTGATTTTTATTTTGTAATGCCGAGTGCTTAGGAAAGAACAGTCACTACCCATTTTCAAGTCTTCGGTCAGACCTGGCGGGGTTTGAACCCACGACCTCCCACTTACGAAGCGAGCACTCTACCCACTGCTTTCACAAGCTGAGATAATAATTTTACAGTAAAACGTGCTTTCGATAAATTCTTCACCTCTAAAAAGGAGTACCAATCAGATTTAACTTGCTATAAGAAATTATGAGACATGTCAGGCAATTATTGTTTTACTCCGTGTTTTTGGTCGTAGCATCCCTTGTAATTTTCCACATGGAAGTTCACATGTTTAACTTAATTTGCCAGTTTTAATACTATCATTTTATAAGGTTTATTGCGATTTGAGCGTGAGCAGATATGTTTGTGTTTATGTAATGCAAACAACAATTATGACTTGCATTTACATATAGCATCTGATGAAAGCAACTATGTCGTATACATGGAGCAATTTACACAACTATAAAAAACATCATTTGATGATCTTACAGAATATAAAACTTAAGGACTAGATTTCGAATTCCAGTATCATTCGTAGTAATTTCTATTACCTGCATTTTTAGATCTCTAAATGAAATTAATTTCTAAAAAAAGGATTAAAAATAAAATTTTATTAATATACATGGCAAAATGTTTTGGATGGGATGTGTGAAATTTAATTTTCTGAATAAAAAAATAAAAGATTTACAATATAAGATTTTAAAAAGGAAATCTATCCAACTTCGTACAACAAGTAGTTTGATGTTGACTTTAGGAGGTTCGAGTTTCCGTCTAGAAACAACAAAGTCATATCAAATTTACGATTTGTATTGCAAAAGGCAGTTACAAGATTGAGTGCATATTTGTTTTTTAAATTTTTACCCTAGTATATTACAGAGGTATCTATCATCGTTTTAAATATTGTTTCTCGTAAAATATTGAAACAAAAAACTGTTGATTTATCGAAAGAAATATTTGTGTAACATTAAAATTTCTACCAAAATAGTTGTTGCATTTTTATTTTTGACATTACGCATGTTAGAAGATAAATTACACATCGCAAGTAGAATAATTGATTTATGATTTATTATATTTATAAAAGCCTTTGTTGATCTATTATGTTTGCTTAACGGAAAAATAATCGATTTCAAACGGAATTTATTATAAAAATCTTGTTAACAATTATAAAAAACGTCGATTGTTAAAAAGACCAGTGGCTTTTCGGATTTAGAAACTGTCTAAATTAATAAATGACCTGAAAAAGAAAATCCTAAAATAATGATATAGTCATCAATATTTTAAATTTTTCCCGCCAGAGAAAGTTATTTATTTCTAAGGATTAATTTCGATTATGCTTAAGATATCCGTGTGTGTATTATAGCTTGTTTAGTACTAGCGCACATTCAAGACGACTTTTTAACAAGGTAATAGCTCACAAAGTCAGTATCCTGCAGACAAGCATACCACTGTCAGTGTCACATTATCCTAGATTCAAAAGAAATACTGCCAGGCAATAAGTCAGGTAATGGTTAAATTATTGTTTTTAAGCAGCAACAAATTTTTGCGTCTTCAAATGTAAAAGATACCATTGTTTTAAATAAATTAAAGCAAAATGAAACAAAAAGAAGTATTTAAAACCAATCTTAAAACCGGATGGGGTGAAAGTGTCACAAATAAAACACTGAAAGATATATGGTAAAATCTTGAATTCATGCATAAACTGGATTTAGATTGAAAACAAAATTATTCAACTCCAGATATATAGATGACGATCTATCTGTATAACATTTTGTAAACGTCATCCATTCTTGTGAGTCTGAAGTCAAAGATACAGCTGATTCTTTATATTCTGCTTCATATTTCGATCTTTACCTCGGTTATGACAATCTCGAAAGGCTACATTTTAACCAAAATGACATACGTGATGACTTTTATTTTCTTTCCGTTTCTATGCAACAATATCCGAACCTCTGCATATATAAACAGGGTACTGTAGAACTTGTTCCCACTACGGAAACTTTCTACGATGAAGTAAGCTGCTTACAAATTAATTATTGATTCAGCGTTGGTATATTGCAAGCCTAGGTTAATCAAGACCCTAAAAATCTTTATATTATAGCCGCCCAGACAATATCGTTGCAAAGAAAGGAGTCGCTGTATCCAAACTCATCCTGTCCTATAAGTCCATGTTTCTTTAATTCTCACATTTGTTTTTGCAAGTATCGAGTAAATCTATCTAGAAAGTAGAACCCTTCCGGAGCACAAGGGATCACCTTCATAGTAAAAATTCACGTTGCTAAATACATGCTAAATTTTGATGTGCCATATATGCACATTTTGGAAAATCATTCCTCATCAGTGACACTAGGGGCCGTAAGTTTGATAGATAAAAATCATAAGCCAAACAGTTGAAAAATAATGAATCTAAAGTTCCAAAATTATATGAATCCAAATCCAGCTCAGGAATGCTTTGCACGAGGGAACAGACCTTAGTTTTAAATAAAGTAAAAAAATTAAGACGGACGTAACTCTTTCTAAATGGTATATTTTCTGAAAATTTTCTGCTAACTGATAAATCAGCCAGTTTCAACTTTGCTTTTGAAATAGTGATTTGGACATAGACAGATGCTTTTGAAAATAGTTATTTAGACACAGACTGGTATGTTTGTGTTTGAACGAATAAGTTTTTCCGAAAGAAGTTAAAAATTCAGTGCCACCTGGATTTTCAATAATGACTTTAATGATTTTGTGTTAAATGCAGTGGATGCATAGTTAAAACAATTCAGCATTTTTTAATGATCAGGTGGTTGACCTCGACAAAGAACACATTCGGGAGCTTTGTTGTTCTATTGAGATAAAAAAAAATGATTGAGCCAATTCTACATCGTCGTTTTAAATAACTTCATGTCTGCCGTTCTGCGACAATTATATTAATACTAAAAAAGGCTAACATAAATATATCTTTTGTAATCCATCGCTGTTCTAATGTTTCGACCATTAATTATAGATTTAACCGTATGTAAATGGCCTTTTATCAGTGTGATGAGACACTAAAATGGGTCATTATTTTAAATAACGTTGCTGCTTTAGCAACTAAACAGGATTTCATGATTGATTTTATAACAGTGAGGTTAGGCAAGCAAAAAATTGAATGATGTTATCCAAATTTTAAGCTACACATGCTGATAAATGCAAGTTCAAGAATTTCACAAATTAATGGGGTCAGACAAGGATGTAGCATCTTAGGTCCTCTATAAGACCCAACAAGATTAAAACCACAGACCGCCCGCACTAATTTTTTTAACTATTTTTAAAATGACTTATTTATTTATTTAGTTTATTTTAAAAGATTTCTTCAATACACTGATACGTCAAAAACTATAAAAACTATTATCACGTTTAGTTATCTGTTTGTCAGGTGAAACAGACATGGTACCAGTGAAATAACCAGCTCTCGAACATTAAACATCAACCTTTTTATTTTCTGTACAATCAGTATTGTTTCATAGAACAAAATCTAGGTCCTGGACTAAAAGAGGCGATGAAATGCTAATCGACTAATATTTTTAGAAATTAGCCCTAGAGGGTTAATCCCTGATGCTTCTCTTTTCGAAAGTGTGTGTTTTTCTTTTCTTTTTTTCTGTTAACAGTTTAATATAACAAACATATCTACAATATCTTTATATTATCTACTCTGTCATCACAGTCATAAGTTTGGAAAGGGGCATGTAAACGAAGCATAGTGAAAACCACATATTTAGTGATATATATATAGCGACTGTGTGTTTTGTTACCAAATGAATTTACGTAGCATACCCCTCAATTTTGAAACAAAACAGTTTTAATACTAATGTAATGCTTTAGACTATCTATTGTACAAAATGTAGAAAACTATCCAAAACTCTCATGATTAGTAAGTCTTGCTTTTATTAACTTAAGATTATGATTTAGGTCATCGGTACATTGTATATAAAGAAACTTAACATTGTCAAATTTGCATATTATGAACCTTTTTAAAAATTAAAAAATATGTTTTTTAAACCTATCTCCAGAACAAGGTAATTGTTTACATATTTTATGTATCATAGTTGTTTCAAATAGCTGTTTTAAAAAAAACAGGGGATTACTTCTAAAAAGAACAATGGATTCTTTCCTTGATACATTTTAATCATACCAGTAAAAGTAGAGGATTCTACTGTTAAAGTAATCACTTAATCATACTTGCTGATAAATTAAAAAACATAACAATGTATTTAAACCACTTCTTAATGCTACAAAGTTGTTAATCTTATGTCAACTGTTGAAATATTAATTTCCGTAAGAGCAGGATATTGCGTCCATGTCATTTGGATGATATTCTTAGTGTTTCTTGATGTATAATTAATGTTTCTTAGAAGAATTTCAACAAAAATTGTCTATGCCGTCATCACATAATTTATGATTGCGTAATATGGTAAAGTTTTAAATGATTTTGTCTTGAATATGTTTTTCTTCACTTTGGAACATTACAATAAATGAATTATTGTCATTCAAATATTATTCTTTTTTTATTACATTTAATCGTTAGCTTATAATACATAAATAATGATCTAATTGTAATTTTCTTTTGTTTAAAAAGGTACAGTTTGAATATATAATTCAAATAACATGGATACTAAAAATTTAGACATTATTGAAATTAGAGGTTGAAATAATAACACGGCTAAAATTTATAGATGCGTGGTACTCGACCTTATCTTTTAGCTTAGATATGTTACACCCTACTAATAGAATTACTAATTAAATCTTTAATTTTTTTAAATAAAGACAAATAATATATCCACTACCCTCCAACAAATAAAATTGATTTAAATTTTTGGACAGCGATAATTTTTTTTAACAAATCACGCCCAATACTGCATAAAAGGATATAAAAGAAGATATTTACCAATTATTAGCATAAACTATAATTATTGTCGTTTACTTTTGAACATAAACCCAAGAGAAACCAATCCCGTATAAATCATTAATACGCATGAGTACAAAGAAGATCGGAAACAAGCATCGATTTAATGGATCGCATGAAATTTTGTTTTTAAATTAATTTTTTTAAGAAATTCATGCTTTTAGACTAACTGGACCATTTTTGCCCCTTTTACACAATGTCAATAAGGAAGCGTCAAAATGTGCTTAGAAAAAGTAATTCATTTTGGTTGCCATAGTTAAATGTAATTTTACTAAGAGATAACACTTGAAAGACTGCTATTTATATATACACATCCAGACTGACATACATCTTTTATTGACACCTTGTGTAATCAGTTTTAACCTCAAGGCTTTAAATTAATCTAAATTCTCGTTCGTGTTAGCCTATGGTAACTATTATGTAATTTGTTGCTCGTTATAAAAAAGATAAAAACAAGATTAAATGAAAAAGTGTAAAACTTTTATCATACTAGTGTTGTTACACCTTGTGACATTGTTATAGGCTGGCATTTATTTCTGGTGTCTTTCAGTCTAATCTAAAAGTAAAACATTTATATTGAACACGTCAAATCAAGTTTATTTATCAGGAAGTGTATTTAATTGACTCAATGCATCTCCCTGCAAAAGCGTGCAGACATAGTTTGTAAACATTTGATTTTTTCACACATCAAAATTCAGCAGGCAATTGTAATATATTAGTACCCCTGAACAGTTACCGCTTCGGTGGAGTAAACCTCCTCGAGGGTATCCATAACTCAGTAGGCAGTACTTTTTGCTGTCAGAAAATATACCATTTAGCAAAGATTTCAGCCGTCTTAATATTTTAAAATTTATTCAAAACTAAGGTCTGTTCCCTCACGCAAAGCATTCCTTAGCTGGATTCTGGATTCATATATTTTTGGTTGCAACAATATTCAATATATACTTATTGAATAAATAAGGTGCGTGTATAAAAACTCTTTATTTTTTATAAGATAAGACGTAATTTGCAGTAACCAATACAAAATTATCCTTATAAAAATTGTCTATATTTTTGAAATTTGCAAATTTTCCTGACATTTTTAAATATGTTTTAATATAAACGCAATTTTATTGATTAAAGTGTGTACTATTAATCTAACAAAGTAAATTAAAGTTTGTGTATGCTTAGATTCAGTGATGTTAACTATAGCCTAAAGGAAATGATTAAAAAACTGTCCATAAAAATGTTGCTAATTCTCATGGTTAAGATAACACTATGCCAAGATTTATTGATGTTAACTATTGTCTTCAGATGTTTCAAAAACTGCCCGGAAAATCCTTTGCTTTAGGACATTGTTAAGATTACCAAGATGTGCCAAGACTTTACTATTTTTACTTTTGACATAAAAGTGTCTCAAGTACCTCAAATGCAAAGTATATGTTTATTGTTTTCAGTCGTCTAAAATTTGAATTTTAAGGTTTGTTCCCTCATGCACAGCATTCCTTAGATGGATTTGGATTTATATAATTTTTAAACTTTAGATCCATTATTTTCAATTGTTTTGGCTGATATAATTTTGATGTATCAAACTTTTCGGTCTTAGTGTCACTGATGAGGAATTAATTTCCGAAATGTGCACATCTGGCACATCAAAATTTAACTGGTATTTGTATAATATATTTACTACCTCTGAGCGGGTACCGCTGCTGGTGGAGTAAAACTCCCCGAGGGTATTCATAACTCAGTAGGCAGTACTTTGTGCTGTCAGAAAATGTACCATTTAGCAAAATTTTAGTCGTCGAAAATTTGAAATTTATATTAAACTAAGGTTCGTTTCCCTCATGCAAAGCATTCTTAGATGGATTTGGATTTATATAATTTTGAAACTTTAGATCCATTATTTTCAATTGTTTTGGCTTATATAATTTTGATGTATCAAACTTTTCGGTCTTAGTGTCACTGATGTGGAATTAATTTCCGAAATGTGCACATCTGGCACATCAAAATTTAACTGGTATTCGTATTATATATTTACGAACTGCATACTGTTACTACTCTGGTAAAATCTATCAGCCAATCTGGATGTGAAAAACAATTTACTGACAACAAGTGAAAATCCATTTTGTTCAACATTACGTCAACGATCACACTTCATTTGCCTTATTCCATTGTTCAATGCCTTTTTAAAACTGTCCGTCTTTTGTTCTGATTAAAATTGATTTCCGAAATCTTCAAGAATTTTGTTTCTTTTCTGTTTTGCATTGATATTATTGCTAAGCTTAGATAGCTAGGGACGTCAAGTCGTTTGCCTTATATTGCCAGAGATGTAATACAGGTATTATATTTGCGATGGACAAATCTAATCGAAACCAGACACTGTATGTCAGTAACAAAATTTACTGTAAGGAAATAAAAGTGACCATCTTTTGCCTCGGGAATATTTATTCATTTGATTACGAGTCAAAGAAAGTATGCGATTTAACAATCAAATACATTTGCCGTTGGTGTCGTTGACGATATGATGTTTTACGTTCAGTTAATATTCTTTTTACATATAATATGGTTATGGTTGAGAAAACCTGAGATACTTAGAGTAAACTATTATATATAATACAAATACCAGTTAAATTTTGATGTGCCAGATATGCACATTTCGAGAATTAATTCCTCATCAGTGACACTAAGACTGAAAAGTTTGATACATAAAAAAATTAAGCCAAACAGTTGAAAATAATGAATCTAAAGTTCCAAAATTATAAAACAAAACAAATCCAGCTAAGGAATGCTGTGCATGAGGGAACAAACCTTAGTTTTAAATTAATTCCAAATTTTAGACGACTGAAAATTTTGCTAAATTGTACATTTTAATGGTACATTTATCGTAGACCAAACAAATTGTTAAACCTTCCACAAACCTGGTTTTGAACCTTAGGCGGTGACAAATCTGTGGTAATTAAACCCGTTTTAGACCACTGATGCATTTTTGTAGTTTAACAGTTACAAATTAAGTTTAAAAGGATATGTTTTCTGTCTTTAATTTTCCACCTTTCTATAGTCTTAAGTGTTAATAAATCTTCCGATTTAATATGTAGGCATGTGAGCCGTTTTTTAAAGTGATTACCTTAAAAAAGAATAACATTATAAAATAAAAAAATGTTTTTTTTTAAATTTTTTATAGAAATAAATAATGCTTACGTAGGTGTTTTTGGCAGGGGGTTAGAATTTCAGACGATAAATATAAATATACTTAATAAAGTTTTGTCGTTTGTATTCTTTGTTGTTCTCTTTATACAAAAACGCATAACACGCAAAACTATTTCTGGTGTGGGATGAATGAAAGATTTGAACAGCTATCTTCCTTATTTATGATTTTACTTCCATGCACTTTTCAAGAAAGTTTGTTTAGACTTGTAAGGGGTAGCTCAATAATTTTTTTCTCTGTGCTAAGAAATTAGTTTCCGTAAGGTCTGGGTTCTGGTCGTTTGAAAAAATATTTTTTAAGTTACCTACTGCTTATGTAGTGTACAAAGTGTGTATGTGTGTGTGGATAGTTGTCTCGTTTAATTTTGTTTTGTTCATTTTGTAAAATATTTGTTGCAAATAGAAAAAAATAAATAAAAAATTATGAAAAAAGTCACCTACCACGAAATGGGGCCCTAAAGCTTTTTTTCGTTTTATATGTCTAAACTTTTTTAATACAATTGTCGTTTTTCATCTTATTTGATAACAGAAGCTAGATTGTTAATAAATTTCGTTAAATAGCCTTTATAATTCTAGTTTAAGTTTTCTTTTGTACTTTCCTGCGATCAAAAGATGTACTATGATAGTTTGAAAATATAAAGAATCGAAACAAATGTTGAGATAAATTGTTCATTCTTGTTACCTTCGGAAGAATTCAGTATTGAGACATTTCCCCTTACGTGTTTGTTACAATTTTAAATTTTAATTATTATTATTTACTATGTGGACAATGGAAGATTTGCAAAAAGTATAAGACATTGATCTTCATATTTTATTTATAAATTTTTGCTAAGTTTAGCTGTAAGTTACCTGATACGTTATTTATGCGCTTTGCTTAAGCTAGGTAGTTCTATAGTCCAGATGTTTTGGATAATGCGTCTCGTAGGTACTGAATCAGTAAAGATAAACATGTACTTTTAATGACAATTTATAATGGTAAAGTAAAGCCTTTTAACGTTTTCATCAATATCTGTTTCTATGGAAAAATGCTTTTGAAATTAGATGGGTTTAAAATAAACCAATAGTATTCATATCTCTTTTGGTTAACGTTATTGTCTGTTCGAAATAGGCTCTGTATTAGGTGGTGTTAGTATAGGTTATTAGTTTTGTATAGTGTTCTTTAATGTGTTTCGACAGTGTTAAGTTTTATATCGAGTGAAAACGCTTTATGTACTTTTATAAATGATTTAACGTGCAACATTATAAGACAATATAATTCCATATTGAGATCACTACCGGCTTTTGACACGTAATTAACTTGCTAGGTACAATGGCAGTGTTTCAAAGGTATTTAAATACAAATTGTACCAAATCTTAGAAAATCATTCAATCCACATTTTTCACATATTCTAATTAAGTGCTAGTTTTTAAAAGAGATAAATTTGCATATTATGAAAACCAGTCCAAGCATCTTCTCCCCCCATATTAAAGGTTTTGGATATGACGTTGTTTTTCTTCTGCGCTGAATGTGTAGTTATTTAAGGAATAACTGTAATTTTTTTCTGTCTATGACCTCATAGACCGAAAAAAATTACAATTATTTCTTATAATTAAATTCAAATTATTGTTAAATTCAAAAATAAATACAATATTTATAACATGAACCTTATCTTTTATACAACTTCACACATGAAAGAGAGTACGAACTGCGCATTAATCTCATTAAGCTGGATGCCCATAACTACCGCCAGTACCTTTGCACGATAAGTTTCTAAATCGTTCGGTGTGCATGTGTGTAGTACGTACATGTATCACTTGCATATATTTAAATTAATTTCAAACGGAGCTTGTAAACATGCAAACATGCAAACACATCGGAGCGGTACAACTCACACTAATTGCCCGCGACTGTGCGACAATGACGATGGCTTCAAGCTGAGGGAGGGACAAGATATTTTTGGACAAAGATGAGGCATCCGAGTTCGAAGCGGAAATGTTAAATCGTACAAAAATATCAATCAATATCACGTTGTTACCACTATCAATAATACATCAACTTACAGAAGCCAAAAATAAAGTTGTTCCAGCTGGTAGCTAACCGTTGATGTTCCTGTACTTGAGTGGGGACATTTCCCTGTCATCAGCGTAACATATCCACAAATGATATGATGCATCTGCAGATTCCCAAAACTAAAATTCGCTAATGTCATCACGACCATCATTTATGACTTCAAATCTTAAGACTAATCCTAAATATTTAACAACTTTCACGTTTTTAATAAGAAAACAAATGATACCATTAACGTCAAGTAAAACAAATATGGCGATAGACTGAATATTTGACCTAGTTGTCAGGAAACCGACACCAGCGGTTTCTAAGGGGTAATGACGTGTGACGTATTGCGGTCAAAAAAAATTTCGTCCATGAGATCATAGACCTAAAAAATTTCCAACGCTGAATGTTTAAAAATTTAATTATTATGAAAATACATCAAGTTCTGTGACAAGTTTTTTGGAGTATTTTTACTTGCTTAGAAAAAAATAAATAAAGCAAAATCACTTTGATGGTACCACGTTTATTTTGACGATTAAATTGAGGCGAAAAATGTAAAATACCTTTTTACACTCTACAACAGACTAACTAAGCCTACATTTTGTTCCATTTTTAAAAGCAAGTTTTGTCAAAACATCAGAAAAAAATTAATTTCCGCCCGATTCTAAAACCAAGCTTACATGTCAGTTATTTTAATATATAAATGATTAAGATAAAGAATCTAACGTTAGTATAATAGACATTTAATTACGGTATACTAAAGAACATAAGAGTTTAATTTTATCAACCAATGTATTTAAATGAAAACTATGAAGCTTGACGACAACATGCCAACAACCATATTGCTTTCTAAATGAGTTGACGTGTTGATTCTAAAAAACACGAAACAATTATGGATTTCTTGACACCGCAATAATTCTCGTTGATATATAAATTTTATAAAACAATTTAGTTTGTTTTATATAATTATATATTTTGCAATTTTCTAACCAAAGCTGTATCTGCAAAGTTTTAGACATTAGCTCACTCACATGTATGTCTTGTTTGTTTAGCTGTAAATCAGTCCATTATTTTGTCGTGTTGGTGGTTTTTGTTAATGTTGCCAACAAGGTGTTTTTAATACAAGGTGTTTTTAATTTCAGTTTTTTCATATTTATCAAGGAAAAAATCACCGATATTGGTCCAGTTTTTACGAAGTTCCATTACTTTAAAATAACAGTTAGTGAAAAAAGATTGCTTTTCAAATTCAAAATGAATATCGAATTAGAACTTTCTCACTTCTTTTAATGATAGCAACTAAACTTTTTAACATAAACATTTAATTAAAAATATTGCTTAATACATAAGATTTAAATTTTCATTAACCAAATCTTTAAGTTATTAACTCTTTGAACAACTAGCACCAGATTGTAAATAATAAATCGTTGGTTTTAAATTATGAGTTTTTGCTTGGTTTTTTAATCGCCTAGAACGTTTCCTTACTTATATTAGTAGTATTAGTTTCTCTGTTCTATATATATTATCATATACTATACAGTGTAATTGTTCTACTTATTCTTTCTTTTGTTTTCTGCTAAGTCTTTTCAATTTGTACTTAGATAAAACAACAAACATATTAGTCCTTGTCCATATCAAAATCCCCAAAACAAAGTAAAAACTTTGCAAACTGGCAAAATATGTTATACACGTGAACTTCCATCAAGGAAGTGAGGCCGGGTTATAAAATATAACATGTCTTTGCAGACAAGGCTTCAAAGTGCAATAAAACACCTAACTTTTATACTGGCATTATTTAAATAAATCTTTTACGTATGTTTTAGTATTATACTATGACAATATATATTCAAGCCTTGTTTTTATTGCATGTGTATTGCTTTAAGAAGCATAATTAGTTAAATTATGTACAATGAAATAAACAAAAAAAAAAATAAAATAAATAGAATTATTTGAAATTTTAATGTATTAGAGTAGAAACTTCAATGTTTTTATTTCAATTGTCCGAATATATCAAAGAATAAAATTTCCTGTTTCAAAGTGTGGGCTGCAGTTTATCAACACTCGACACAAATGGTGCATTTTCCCTGCATAATTTATGTAGTCTTAATGTAACTTCCTAGTTCGCCAATATGTTATATGATTCAATAGGAGCTTTAGTTGTGTCATGTATATTTAGTTTCTTGAATTTTGATTCTAGACTGGTTTTTAAATAATAATAAAATAATAACTCATAGTCTTTACATGAATTAGTGGGTATCTTATTAACTGAGATGATAATTTCTTCTTAATTATTCCTGGCTATCGGTACTTCCTTGTTTCCTACTAATTATAGTTTAGATATAACTGTATGTATTTAGGATGGTTTAGGTTATTTACTATCTTTAATTTTAAAACTTCTTTTCTTGCTTCAGCTGATGGTGGTATCCATCTGTCTAGCTATAATGTGTGTCACCTTTGTAAACATAACAGCGGAAAACACCGAAAGTAGTTCGGCAAAAGTGCAAAGTTATACAAAAATAAATTGTCAAAAATGACTTCATACAGAATACATCGACCAATCAAAACCGAATAAAATCGGACATCATGCGCAGTTTGTAATTATATGAATAAAGAAACAAATCACCAAGCAAAGGTGCACAGTTTGTACCCATTGGTATACCGATTATTTGTTTCAACATTATATTGCCAAACATAACAAATATGTCGTCTATCAAAAACTCTTACATTTTGTTGATGGTATCTTCAGTATATTTTTGTTTGCAGTCTGTATGGTGTTTTACAAGATAACCTGAATCTATGTTGAGCACTAGATATTTATATCTTGGTTTACGCTTTTTGATAAAGAATGACAAGTGAATGATTTATTTTAGACCGTTTTTTTTAAATTAGAATGAGGGATTGTGGTTGTAATTGTAGAGAAATCAAAAGTTTTTATACATTTAACCGAAGATAGAGTATTGACAAACTAATATTTTTTCTAAAGGGTTGCAATTCTCCTATAGCAGAGAGTCCGGTTGAATATGTCCTCCTGTTGTTTTAGGATGTAAGGTGTGATTTTAGGCTACTTGTTCTTCAATTTGAGTTTGTAGTATATTAATTCCTGCAAATTTATTTCGTAATGAGTCTTCTAAGAGAATTTGTAGATTTATAGCATCTCCGCATATGTTGCAGGATAAACTTTTCTTCGGAAGTTATCTTTGTTCGGAGCATTATTATTCTGTTCTGTGTAATTAATCTGGCTAATTTTTTTTAAATTTTGATCTAAGCTTTTTTTTCTACGTGATTCTGATGTTTATATTGTTTAAAGTTATAGCGGATTAAATGATGGAAAAATCCAAAAGAGTGTGGATGCCTTTCGTTTAATGGCAGGAGACCTGATTTTAATTCTACAACTCAGTAAGCAGCACTTAGTGCTGTCAGAATATATACCATTTAGTAAAATTTTCAGCCTTCTTAATTTTTGAAATGTATTTAAAACTAAGGTTTGTTCCCTCATGCAAAACATTCCATAGCTGGATTTGGATTCATATAACTTTGGAACTTTAGATTCAGTTATTTTCAAATGTTTGGCTTATGTTTTTTATCTATCAAACTTTTCGGCCCCTAGTGTCACTGATGAGGAATGATTAGTCCAAAATGTGAACATATGGCATATCAAAATTTAACAGGCTGTTTTATATTTACTGCTATTAATGTCATAGAATGGACCTCCATAGGTTCCGGCAATACTGTTGAGTGTTTGGCCTACGTTTGGTGTTTTGCACTTTTTGCATTCTATTACCTAGATTATATTTACAGATTTACAGTTTATTTTCAATGTAATTAGGTATGACTTTCTTGTCCTCTTCCTTGTGATGCAGTTTATGAAGCGTTTGTGGGCATAAATGGCAGGCATAACAAGGTGTCGGCTCCATTCGTTTATCTCGTATTTACATTTGCTTTTACACGCCAACTTTCAGATTTAATTTGTCAAAGACTATGTAAAACTTGTAGCAATTCTTTCGTTCATGGTAAGGTTTTGATCTGGTATTGATTCATACATTGATGATTGTCGTAATGATATTGTCTGGGTAATTCTGTTATATTCCATACTTTCACAATCGGTTACATACTACTAATTAGTATATCCTGAATGTAAATACCACTGCTGTTGATGCGAACATAAAAATTTAAAGTTTCAAAGCATCGGCTTCAGAAATAAAATTTATCTATATGAACGCTTAACCAGAAATAGCAATTTCATTTCGTAGGTCCAGATGCCTACTAAAGTCCCTTATATTTCCAAACTTTACTTTCTTCGAGAAATTGACTTACGGAACACATGCTTTCATTTTCCTAAATGAGTCAGTTTTTCCTTTGCTTTTCGGATTGTGATTTGGACACGGACTTGAATGTTTGTGTTTGATGCTTTTATGATGCAGTAATTACAATACAAATTTTACAAAAAGTGAGAGAAAAAACTAGGAAAAAATACTTTTATAACAAAAACAAACAAACAACCAACCCAAAAACAAAGTGAAAATGATATAACATATAACACAAATGCCAGTTGAATTTGGATGTGCCAGATGTGCACATTTCGGAAATTCATTCCTCATATTATGTCTTTCATTGGTCATAAACATCAATTTTCAAAGCTTTTAAAAGATAGTTTGTAGCAGAAAATTTACAGGAGTTGTGAATAATTTTTAGGATGAATATATAACCATATCTAGTTAGATAATTATAATAATAATAATAATAATAATAATAATAATTATTATTATTATAGGGATACTGTCAAATTAAATATAAGCTGAGAAGCCTAAAAAACTATTCTCCATTGATTATTTCGTGAAAATTTCGGTTTTTTTGGCGTTCTAAAAGTACTGCCTTCAAAGTTATATCACATAAATTTGTTAAATATTGTTTAAGTTCCACATACTTTGATTCATCCGCCTGAAATGTACGATTTATTGCAGGAATTTTTCAGTGACCTATTAAAACGAGTTTTTTCAAACTTATGAAATATTCATATCTTGCTTTACGTGCTTTATCTATCTAAAATATTACGCGGTATCAATATTTAATGTTTATTTTTGCTCTTCAAATGATCTTAAAAGATGAGTGCTCATGGTCAATTTTTACACAACTCATAGTGTCAATAGAGTCTAGAAGATTAAACATCAAAAACCTTAAAGAAGTCAGTTAATTAACAGTTTTCTGTATGGAAAGTATCGACATTAATCGAACATAATACAAAAAAGCTTTTAGGGTAATCAGTTGAATGATGAACGAAAACTCGAGAAGCTAGACATTTGAATGTCATCCAAATAAGTATAGTATTTGTTTTGTATGACTATTTGTCTGAACAGACAACAACATTCAATAGATCGAAAGACGTGTTTATTTTTCCACTATTCATTAGATATACTCCTTTTCTATACTTCTTTTACTTCATAAAACTAGAAATATTGATATTAACAACCCGATAAACATTTCTTTAACAATATATCGATATATTTTTGGTACTTAGTATAAAGAATAAAGTCTGTCTAGAACCTTTTCTTCAGTTTTTTTAATTCCAAATCAAATTATATAAAACCCTTATTTATTTTCAATCCGATATCAGATAATATATTGTAAATCATTAAAATTTTTAAAATGTTATTCAGAATTTTACAAATTGAAACAAACATTTTTTTTCAAAGGGACACCATTTTGGATATTACGATATTAAATTATCTGCTCCTGCTTCATCTTTTAACATATACCTAAATTATGACACTCGCGAGAGACTGCATTTGAAGCTATGCGATAAAACTGCTGATGAATAAGCTTTTTGTATTCTCAACCTTTCCTTTTATTGCAGCAAGATACCCACTTCTTTTTCTTATTAATTTTTGTTTCAAAGTTTATACGGAAGGGTAGAGTTTGTTTCCACTACAGTAATTTAACACAACGACATTAAGCTACTTTTAAAATGCATTATTGACTCAGAAATATTGCTAGCCTAGGCCATCGGGAAGTCTAAAAGATGTCACTGTAATTACAGTAATTTTAAGAATTTGACGACTCTGTATGGAACCTTGTACTGTCGCTACCTAGACATGACCAGCTTACTCTTCCTAACTATCCGGTCTCAGATCTCAGGTAGAAGTGAACATCTTAAACTTTGTTCAGGTTTTATTGTAATTTGAAGGAAGACTGGTATGAATGTGTTTGATAACAATTATATATTGACTTGCTTGCATGTTTTTCCGTTGCAAAAATGGTTACTTGTGTGTACATTTTCCATTATCAAGTGCAGGCATTTTGCTGTAACGACTTGCCAAATTCATGTCAGTTAGTATTAAATAATTTGCATTTATAGCTCATCTGAGCACAAAAAGCTCATGTGAGCTATTGGTATCAACAGAGACAGACCCTCCGTCGTCCGTCCGTCCGTCCGACAACAATTGCTTCAAACGATTTCTTTTCAGAAACTTCTGTTCACATTTTGTTCAACATTGGTCAAAAGCATTTATACAATATTGCCTTTCTGATTTGTGTTTTTGGTTGCCATAGCTACCAAATGTAGGTCAATGTTAAATGAAGGTCACATTGACCTACATAGTTGAAAGCCTAAACAAATCTTCTACAAAACAACTTCACTGAGATAAAATCTGATGTGATATTTGGCATCTAAAGCATGTTATATACCAAGTTTGTGAATTTCAATAATTTTTGTGAAAAATTAGGTTACGCGTTTTTGCGTTTATTTTTTATACATTGTAAATAGTACTTTTTTACCAAAATTATAATAATGAATAACTTTAGGTAAATTCTTTTTCCAAACACCTTTCGTTTGTGAAAGAACATATGTTTATTAATTTTCATGAAATTCTGTAAAATACAAGTCGCTTTTTCCGGCCTTTTTCCTATTCAATTCTAGCAACCCAAGGGTCGAGGGTTCAAATCCCTGTGAGGCCACTTTTTTAAAATTTTATCTTTAGTATTTTTCTATATCTAAATTTCATGAATAACTTAGTGCATTGAAGAGATTTTATGAATTTTTACTTTTTAGTGTTTTTATTATTATTTTTGAAATACATGTGATACTGATATGTAGACATAGCTAATATCTTAAAGTTTTTTTTGTTTTACAAAATCTCTGTTATGTTACATAATTAAAACAATTGAACAAAGTTTTTTTTAAAATAATTTGCAGTTTACTTTTACAATTTGTTTTAAATATTTTAATTAATGTGTCAAATCCCGATCAGAAATTGCTCATGTGAGCTTTTGTTATGGATAAGCACTCTGCCATCCAGCCATCAATCGAAAGATTTCTTCTCAAACACTACTGGTCACATTTCATTCATATTAGTCAATAGCATCTATAGACCATTGCCATTCACATTTGTCTTTCTGGTTGCTATGGCTACCGAAAGTAGAACCCATGACCTACATAGCTAAAAACCAAACCGATAAAAATAATGTTCTCTGAAACCACTTTTATTGAGGCAATATGTTATGACTTACCAGGTATTATCAAGACATATCAGTTACATTTAAACTCAGGTGAGCAAATTAGGGCAATCTTGGGCCTCTTGTTTATTTTTCTTTCGTTATACGTCATACAGATACATAATGTAAAAGAACCTACTAAAAATGAAAATGCTTTACATTCCATTTAACTTCCTCTTTTTGTACTTGCAAAGAAGTTTAAAAAGAATAGTTTGTATTAACAATGACGTAGATGCCTGTCGAAAATTGGTTGGAAAATGTTACTGTTCAAGTGCATTTCTTCGCCTTTAGAATTTATGATTAATGGATGCCTTAAGAAAATAATTGAAAAAAAGAAATACATAAACAACTGTTACCTGCCATTATACTAAGATGAAACATGTGCATGTTTTATGTCAGCAAGCGCTTTAAGGTAAACACATTCATCATGTTTCAACTTGATAAATAAAGTAAGAAAGCAATTATAGGATAAAGGTAATGTTTTTTGTTCTTTTAAGCGCCAGGTTTTTAATTTTAACTCACCTGATCGACATATAAAACTATTTATCATAGCAATTTCTGTGTATGCATGGAGTGTAAAAACTTAATGTTTGCAATTAAAAGGGACCGCAGTTACTGAGAATTTGTAATACAGGCTTCGAATCGCATCGCCTTTTACCGCCTAGGTTTGAATCCCACCGTTTAAAACTCTAGAGTTTAAAAAGTCTTTTATTTCGCTTACCGGTTTTCTCTTTGCACTTAAGTTTTATTCGCTGACTGCCTCGATATTTGTGAAATAATTTAGGTTGGGTTTAAAAAATAATTTCTCCCTTCAACTTAATTTAAAGTTTTTGTGTTTTGAATGTTACGTGAATTTTGACAATATCGGATCCAGTTTGCATGTGCCGTTCACATATGTGTTGACTCGTCTATTTACATTTATGGCAAATGTCGATGTAGTAATGATGTTATTTATTTATTCCGTTTCAAATGTACCGGGGAAATAGATTATGATTATTATAAGGATTAGAAGCATTGTTCTTATTAATGACGAAATCAAGATAAAATGTTGAAAATCGTTTGCAATTGTCAACTTACTTTAAACTTATACATCGTGACAATTTGCTTTACGTTAAACAGGAAATTTATTGGTAAATTTGAAATAACAGAAACAAAACTTATCTGAACGGTATTCTTAAGAAATATTTAAACTGACAACCTGTCATTATTTTTAGAAATTTAAAACTAATTTTCCGCCACTGACTGCGTAAAATGATAAAAGTGTTTTGAAACATAATTAATTATACATTTCATTAAGCTCGAAAAGTTGCAGTCGCTTAATTTTTTTTAAAATCATTGTAATGTCATGGCTTTGACAGTATTTAAAAGGGAAGAAATAAAATACCAAAATCATTAAATTTGCAAAAAGTCAAATTAAAGAAATTTTGCAGAGGATGTAATGATCTTGATATTTGCCATTGGCTACATGTACAAAATATATTAAAAATTATCATTTAAATCATTAATACTTCCAAAAATAGATTCTACACGAGAAAAAAAACCCACACATTTGTGGAATACCGGGTCGACTTCGACATGATTTAAAATTTTATTCTAAAAAAAAAACATTAAAACAGAAAACTGGATTTTCTAAATAATCAAGCCATAGCAGTAGTTCACGATGTATCACACACACACGCGCGTTCGTGTGCGCAAAAACTGGAGTTATAAACTTTATATAGGCTAAAGAGCATATTCCGAAAAAACCCATAAAATTTTAACAGACAAAGTCGAAATATGTCTCTGCTAAAAACTTAGTGAAATTTGTCAGGTAGTTGTTAAATCTCGTGTTAAAACACCTTGGTTACGGAAGCTAAAATCAAAAGATGTTAGGATCACTTATTGCGTAAATCAATCAGAAAAGTTAAATACAAATAAACAAGTAATTCTTAAAACACAACCAATATTTGTCTGTTTTTCACATATGTTGTTATTTAATTAAATAAATATTATCCCATTATACATCAAGTTACTTTCTTGCGATCGCTAATGCGATTCTACATTCGATAATTGAATAATGCTTGTCGAATTGATCTTGTTAAAGTGTGGAATTCAAATATTCCAGCGATCGCTAATGTGGCATTTAATTAGATGATTATTCAAATGTATTGTCGAAAAAAAAAATTGTTACCAACGTATAATGAAGGTATTTAGAACAGGACAATTGCGTGTTAACCATATTGCATAAATAATCATCTATAGTAAAAAAAAATATTAATGAAAATATTTCCATTAGGCAAAGAATTTAACGCTTCTTAAAATTAATCCTAATCATGTAACAAAATTAAAATCTCTTGTTCCATAATCATACACTTTGTTACTGTGTAACAAATTGTTCATGATATGAATTTTAGCTTGAAACAAAGACCGTATAATATTAATTAAAATTAATTAAATAAAAAATTAAAAACTATCAGGTTAGTCTGGTTATTTTTGAACAATCGTTTCGTGAGTATTGATTTAAGCGTAGAACATATGAAAGGTGTAAGGAAAAAATTCAACTTATTATCATGTACATGGCAACATTAAAAACATGACCATTACAACAGCCTAACAAGACAAAACGTAATAGGCTAGGATCACCGATGATGATTCTTGTTTTTTTAAATAAATGATGGTCATCGTACCGTTGGAGAGTCAAGAATCCTAATTATTTTACTCGAAGTGGTTCCTACCTGGACACATTTAATAATCATTAAAGATATAAAGATTAAAGATATATAATAATCGTTTTCCTGATGAAAAGTTACCAATCGTCTTAAAACATATTACTTCAAAATTTGATTTGTTTTAAAAATTTATGAATTAATTAAAACAGGAATCAATAATCATGACTTTTATGCTTAAAGAAAGCCTTCACTCTTTTTTCTTTTGTTTTTGAAAAGAGAAAGCTAAGTCCACAGTAACGACCAGGGGAACATTTTTGTACTTTTTTTGTGATATACTAAGGAGGCACGTTTAGAAAGAATACAAAGAATGAGTCTTAATAAACCGAGTGATCTGCCTATAAGAAAAATGCCAAGAAACAAGGTTACACCTTTGGGAGACCTCTTTATCCCAACACCGATTGGAGGCCAAATTCGAATTAAGTTGAGTCTAACTTGCCTATATAAAAACATAACGTAATAAAGACAACGTCATTGGTCGTTTTCTCACTATTAATACCCGTGATTGTGATGAGCAAAAATTTAAAAAACATGATTTACGCTGGTTAACTAATACAGCGCCTACATTGCAATGATAAAATTTCCGTGTTTTACATGCTTTATAATGTTGCTTTGTATGCATTGACCAGTGGCCTTATTATAAATCATAACGTTGTTAAATATATACGACATATATATTTCACTAGTTTCAATAATGTGTTCAGATGAGCAGTGCGTAATTTAATTCGGTTACTTGTTCATGGAGGATATACACTGCGTTTAAATGAGAAAAATATTGAAAAAAAAATACAATAATGTATATTAAAACAAATAAAAAACGGACAACATATAAGATTTGAACCTAGGACTTTGAGGTTGTCATTTCCTATGTCTTACCACACAGCCAGCGAAGATGATATGGAAATCGTATGCTAGCTAATATCAAGTATGTATATTGCTTGAGACGATTAAGGGGCAGTGCGTTTTATCTTTATTCCGAAATTTCAACGCCAGCGCATCCCTCTCCATCATATGAAAGTTTTGGTAGTCAAAATGGCTTTGATGGAGGGGAATGTGCTCTATGTGAATTAATTAAAATACACGGTTATTTCCATAAAGATTTTCGTATTTGTATGGAAGTAGACGGAATGCAGTATTCTGAAAGGAATGTTTAAGCACATAATGTTATGTTCAATCAAACTTTTAATATTCAAAACCGTTTTAAGTTGGTGCTCTCTTTTGGGCGTTTGAAGTGTAAATATTATTGTAATAAGTTAAAATTTTGAATTCTATAGGCGGATGTCTCGGCTTTTTGAGAATCATCCTTTCTTTAATGTCGCTACATGTATTACTTATATGTTAGATAACACGATTACGTGATATAAGGGATATCGTGTACAAAGAAAACTTATTATACTTAATATTACGAATCGCCTGGTTAAATAAGGGAAACAATATAAAACAAAAAGATTAAAAAGAGCAAAAATTTTAGAGCACTAAATGATTTAAATATATTTACCATAACGATAGATCAGTTGATAGAATGATCGCTTCGTGTATTGAAAGTCGGGTTCGAACCCCCACAGGGTCTGACCAAGACTTCAATATAGGTAGTATTGACAGGAGATGCTTACCTTTCCAGAGCACCACTCCTCACTTCCTTATGGTAGTTCACGAGTATACATAAATTGGCCAGTTTTCACAGTTCTCACTCTGGGTTTTTCGGATTGTGTTTTGGACATGGACTGGTATATTTGTGTTTTATTTACTCTCTAAAATTTAATCACTACGCTATGTCATTTAGAGGAGTGCTCACTTAGTATGTGGGAGGTGGTGGTTTAAACCCTGGCCGGATCTGATCAAGACTGGTAGTGTAAATCAAAATTGGTGGTGACTTAAGATATGAAAGTCATAGGGTCAATAGGAGGAAACCTTAAAAACCGATGTCTCGTGCCACTGAAGGCGTTGCACACTTAAGAACCTTTCCAGCACATTGCCCTAAGCGCACTGCAAAGGAAAAAATAATCTGCGACTTCATCTTTAGCTAGCGAGGTCTTGATATAAGTTAAACATTTCTGACTGGGACATAAAACCCCATTTGAAAACATTTTTCATTCAAACAATTACTTTGATAGTTTTGTTACATTGTTGTTTCATTTTGTGTAACATTTTATATTATAAGCGTAATAAATATAAAGATATAAATAAATTAGGAAATGAATTGTCAGTGGTCGAATGCATAAAGTGCTGATTTGATCACAGCAACAAAATAGTATAAAACAAATCATGTTTCAAACAGCGTATCAAAAATGTAAATATATTTAATGAATAAACAAGCCGGGTTATGGCGCAAAAATTGACAATTTTTCCATCAGAGAATGATTCATTGAATATAATTTATCTATGATAAAAAAAAAAGTTTTTTCGTAGCAATAATCAAATTAGCATAAAGAAATTCCCAGCAGGCTAAAACTCTCATTACATCCATACTGGTAATTATGGTAACGATATTAAAACCTGTTTACATAATTATGAATAATCAAATAAGTTATAATGCTCACTGTCACGAGTTTGAGACTGTATTCTGTTATAAAAGACAACGCGGTGACATAATGACTATAATAAAAGAAATGTTTATTTGAAACAAAAAAACTTCACAACAATCAAGGTAAAAAAATACAAAGTGAAAAAAAGCAAACAAGACAAAATAATCACAAACAGGGGTCACTATCCAAACTAGTGTATGTGACCAGATAAGTCATTGGTTTTTATAATATTTTGCATTTTTGAAAATTAGTCTGTCATGTTTAGGTAAAAAAAGGATAATCCATAGTTGACAAAGAAACCAACAAACAACAGTTAAAACTCATGAAAGATACACAAAAACACAAAAAGGTGATTCTGTTATATTTATTCAATTTTTTGCAGTTGAATTTCTAACAGGCATTTCAGACACCGAAGTAGTCCAGATGAATTTGAAAGATTCCTGACTCAAAAATCCAACCATTGATTACATATATTCTTCCTTAACACAGTTTGTTGCCTTTAAATCGATTCAAATCTACTCGCATAACAAAAAAGTTTGAATGAAATGTTTTTAAAGGCGATAGTGCTATTTTTTATTCAACTTTCCCTATCACTTCGCTCGAATTCAGTATCTTCTTGCCATCAAATAATACCGTTGAGAATCAGAAACTTATAAGACTTATGTAGAGTGAACAAAAATAAATAAGCGTGATGTCTCGAGTTTCATTATTTATCCACACAAATATCCCTGACATTTCTCATCTTCATCATTGTCAGTAATTGCGTGTATTGATAAAAGACATTCTTTTCATTTCTGATCAAAACAAGTTTTTTAGCGACAAAATGTTTTATACCTCAAATAATAAAATTAATGTCTAACTACTATAGCTAATCATAATGTGATGAGGTTTAACTCTCTGTTTGGGTTGATTGTATACCGAAAATATAAAGTTTCAAAATTGAAAACAAAAGAAAAATGCAATAACAATATATCGTCGTTTCGTTTCTTTTGTAATCGTTATTTTATATATCGGTTTTCATATGAATATTACTTACAGAAAGGTTAGTTCTATATGGCTTACAACACAGCACAACAAATCATACGACTTGAAAGGAAGATGATTTGAGAATAATTGATATTCATTACCATTGAACTTTTTTTCAGAGATTTTAGAAACATCATATGTTTGTACTGTCATTAATGTTTAAGAAGAGGCTTGGTTTCAATTATTGCTTTTAATAATATACATTTGTGTAGAGTGTTTGAAATAAGACATAGAAATTCATAATCATAGACACTATAAACTAGGTACTATCGAGTAATGATATGTTACTTAATTATTTGTTAAAATGTGTATAGTATGGCTAAAATCTGTGAATGCATTTTTTCTAATATTAATGAATATGGATTAAATGAAATATTTCGATCTCTTGTTATGAATAAAAAAATATATGTTTACCTTTCAAAGGTAGAAAATTTAATAACAGACTTTTTAATTAAATCCAAAGCTAATAACTATTTCTGATTATATTTCACAAGAAATTACATTTTTTAAATTAAAAAAAATTTTCCGAGGGTAAGAATAAAAATTCCTGAATTTTTTTCGACACCCTTAAAGTGCAAGAGAGAAAGTTTCTTTGAGAAGTTACACGCTATCAAAATACAATTTATTTTTAAAAATATCTGATAGATAATGCCTATGACTAATAAATATTTAACACAAATACCAGTTAAATTTTGATGTGCCAGATGTGCACATTTCGAAAAGTCATTCCTCATCAGTGACACTAAGACCGAAAAGTTTGATAGATAAAACATAAGCCAAACAGTTGAAAATTAATTAATACAATGTTCCAAAATTATATAAATAAGCGAAACTCGAATACAGCAAACATTACTAAGTTCTTAAGCAGGTGCTCTTTTTATCTAATTGCTCTTAACCGATAATGCCAAAAGCAGTTAGAGTAGACAGTGCAGATGTTGAATAAATAAGGACAGATATCCCAGGTGGTTTAATTTGACATCAAGATTCTGTTCTGGTTTGGTTTTCGATTTATTATCTTTTTCTTTTTTAGTAAAAATGATTTATTAAAAATTATTTGATTGTCCGAATCTAACAAAAGTTTAAGAATATGTGAGTGTAGGAACATGAGTTTTGTGTGAAACCATTTGCCTATTGTTTTTTCCTTTCTTACAAAATTTTATAGAATAGTAATGGGGCCTATTCAATGGAATAATGTAATCCCTTCCCTTTTGATCGATGTTTAGCAAATTAAATGTAATTAAACTTTTTTTACATAAAACTTTTTCAAACTACATAAAATTATGTCTCCTTATGTCCCTTTTCAATTATTTGAAAAAAACAAAAACCACCACAACCAAGCTAAAAAAATTGTGACTTCTTGCATAGTTGACTTAATGAAGTATTATGCAGTATTGATGTAATGATAATGGCCACCAATGCTGCTTATAACAGCATATCGTGACATAGTTAAGTGGTTAAAAGTCACAATTATGGTTTTTATTACAAATTTGTTTCATGTAGGATAACATTTTCACTTTCAAAATATTTCTTTATCATTAAATGTCAAAATACTATAGTATCCTTTACATATCAAGAAAACAATGTTTTAAAGTAGTTTTTATTGAACCTGTATATGTTTCTTCCTCATTAATGAGTCAATACCGATTTAAAGCATGAAATGTTTATATCAAATTGCGAACAAAAATTTGCATTTCTTATTTGAAAATTTACATATACAAGTTTACATTTTTTATTACCGACGTTAAAAGAAATTAAAATCAGTGAGAAATGTTTTATTTTGTCTGAAGCCTTAACTGGTTTGCTTGTTACCTGTTTACTGGACTCTGTTGTCTTGGAAACGTAACCATACAAACAATCTCAAACATGACTAAATGCATCAAACTAAGAATATAGTGTAAGCGTTATTGTAAGGTACTTATATTATGTCAAGATACATTATAATGTAGAGTTAGGCTTGCATCTTTTTCGAAGGCAGTTGCTTCTTGCTTAAACTACTAAATGATACAATGCTTTGTATTGCTATGAATTGATACCAGTAGACCAAATATTTGAATAAATCGTCATTTATGTGTGTGTGTATATATATACAGATACATATCATATATGATAACTTACATTTCAACTGTTTGGCTTATATATTTTTTATGTATCAAACTTTTCGGTCTTAGTGTCACTGATGAGGAATTAATTTCCGAAATGTGCACATCTGGCACATCAAAATTTAACTGGTATGTGTATTAAATATTTACTACCCCTGAGCGGGTACCGCTGCTGGTGGAGTAAAACTCCCCGAGGGTATCCATAACTCAGTAGGCAAGTACTTTGTGCTGTCAGAAAATGTACAATTTATAAAATTTTCAGTCGTGTAAAATTTGAAATTTGAATTTATTAAATCTAAGGTTTGTTCCCTCATGCAAAGCATTCCTTAGCTAGATTTGGATTTATATAATTTTGAAACATTAGATTCATTATTTTCAACTGTTTGGCTAATATACTTTTTATGTATCAAACTTTTCGGTCTGAGCGTCACTGATGAGGAATTAATGTCCGAAATGTGCACATCTGGCACATCAAAATTTAACTGGTATGTGTATTAAATATTTACTAGAAATTATACCGGCACGTAAAGAAAGAGATTATACTTTATTCCTTGAGTGAAATTCTACCTATAGTTTTAGGATACATATAGAAGTTTGATTTTAAAAATGGACTTATTTTGAACACAGACAAGAAATGTAAGTAAAGTGAGATATAAACATATTTGTTTCTTGTTCCTTAGTTTAATTTTTAATTGTGATGATAAAAAATGTATTTAAATTCATGCGTATTTATTTATGAATGTGTGAACAAGTATTCTATGAGTATGTGATGTACTCTAAGTAAATTTCAGTGATTTGTAATTTTTATTTTGTGTTTATGATAAATATGTAAAACAGTTACTTTATTGCCCTTTGGATTATCTATTTATTAAAATCTCTTATGTGAGGTTTTTCGTATGTATCCGTCATATTCTATGAGTACGTGATTTACTCAAGGTAAATTTGAGTGATTATTTTTTCAATTTGTATTTATGTTAAAATATGTAAAACATGTTACTTTATTGCCCTTTGGATATTCTTTTTATTAAAAACTCTTATGTGAGGTTTTTCGTATGTAATTTGTCATTGGATTTTGTAATTTACGAAAACCATCGAAAAAAAACTTTATTTTTGCCACTACTTTAAGCTTTAGCTATATACTATTTATGATTTTGCAGTGACCAGGTAGAAAGCTTCTTAAAATAAAATGTCCCACAAATGCATTGGTTTACTTAGTCAAAAGGGTAGATAGTAAAGAAATTGTGACTTTGTTTGGCAATGAATTATCACTAAATACCAGAAACAAAAAATAGTATGTAAACCAATTCCTTGGAGTTAGTTTCGAAAGTTGTGTTTTGTCAAAATATTTTAGACAGATGATACGACGTCGAAGTACACACAATTACTAAATCATCAAAGTCATGTCAAATCACATCAACAAGATACCAGTTTTCCTAACGGGAATTCCTAATAAACGTGATCTTGTCCAACGTTCTTCATTACATACGATAACAATCAAATAAAACATCAATATCGTCAAATGACCATTACCATGTAGCCAATGAATGCCGTAAACAAATCTTTTGCGATGTCATTATACGTGATTCAATATACGTGCTTATATTCCTGTGTCTGGTCACCAAGAAGATTTACAAGTTTTTTCTTTTGATTAGTCTGATAAATTTAATTACTTTTGAATATCAATCCCCACAAAAATAAGTAAATAAATAAATAATATAAATAAAATAAACAAAACATTGTACATCGTAGCCTAATCGATAACATAAATGCAGTGATAGTGTTATAAGTCGAGTGAAGATTCTTTTGTTTGTATTAAACTTATATGATATTAAAGTGGTAAGCACTTGGATGATGGAAGAAACCAAATTCTCTTGAGAAAACAGCCTTTAAAACTGATAAATACACTTACACTTGAATCATCCCATGTGAAAACCGAACTAAGAGGTCTAATTGGAACTATTAACTAATTACACATATTTATCTCTCTGACTAGGGTGCACGTGAACCTAGACATTTGCGATATCGAGTTTTATATTTATTTCGTTTTTAACACTCATTGTTTTTTACACCTTTGTTAAAAACATTTTATATCTGCTTGCCTTTATTCGTGGAGGCGTTTCCGTATAGATCTCATTTGGACATTGTCTGGTATATAGTGTTCTATTTGTTGCATCTAGTTGCTTTTTGTTAAATAATGTTAGTGGTTATTATAAGCTCTTATATATCAATATATAATTAAAGCATAGAACACAGACTTTTCAAGAAATGTATCATTTCAAAGTAAAA
Organism: Tegillarca granosa; assembly: GCA_029721355.1. Taxonomy (NCBI): domain Eukaryota; kingdom Metazoa; phylum Mollusca; class Bivalvia; order Arcoida; family Arcidae; genus Tegillarca; species Tegillarca granosa. The sequence goes on along the minus strand of CM056596.1, from coordinate 54,220,420 downwards.
TGATGCATATATAACACAATTTAATTTTAATTTTGATGTGCCAGGTGCGCACATTTCAGAAATTCAGATCTTTGGTAAAAAGTATAAAAACTTTTAATTTTTCTACACCCTACACCAGTATCTCTTATTCTGAATTGAAAAAAAGTCAAAACAAATTATTCACCTGTCATTCTTTTACAATTATATAACAAATACCTGCTAAATTTTGATGTGCCATATGTGCACATTTCGGAAATTCATTCTTCATCAGTGACACTAGGGACCAAAAAGTTTGATAGAAAAAAAAAAAAAAACAAAACAAAACAAACAAAAGCCAAACAGTTGCAAAATAATGAATCTTAAGTTCAAAATTAAATGAATCCAAATCCAGCTTAGGAATGCTTTGCATGAGGGAACAGACCTTAGTTTTAAATAAATTTCAAAAAATAATACAGCTGAAAATTTTGCTAAATGGTATATTTTCCTGACAGCAAAAAGCACTGCCTACTGAGTTATGGATACCCATGGGGAGTTTTGCTCCACCAGCAGCGGTACCCGCTTAGGAGTAGTAAATATATAACAAACACCTGCTAAACTTTGATGTGCCATATGTGAACATTTCGGAAAATATAGAAAACCAAGATAAAAATATCTGGTGCTTAACAGGGATTCTGGTTGTTTTGTAATGCGTCATACAGACTGTGAAAAAAAGATAAACTGAATTTACAATCAACTAAATGTTGGATTTTTTTTACATAACATATTTGTTATTCTTAGTGATATAATATTCCAACAAACAATCGGTTTACCAATGGGAACAATTGTTGATCACTGCTTGCTAATTTGTTTCTTTTTATATGAATCAAATTTTTTTTCGCAGAACCTTGTCATATCTGGAAACTGTTCCTAAATAATTCATCTCAACATACAGATATATAGATGACATTCTATCTCAAATTAATCCTAAATTTGGAAAATATATGAATGCTATCTTTCCTATAAGCTTGAAATAAGATACGACTGATTCTTCATGTTCTGCTTTATATGTGGACTTGTACTCAAATTATGAAACCTACGAAAGGTTATATATGATGCTATACGACAAACGAGTTGTCTTAATTTTTTTTGACAACTTTAAGTTCCTTTATAATTATATTCCTGCTTATAGGGTATACGTTTTACAGTTATTGCGGTATGGTAGAACTTGTTCCAACTACGGGAACATTCTTCAACAAAGCAAACTGCGTGTGTAACTGAATTGGTTAGTTTTCAAAATTTTTACTTTTTGACGATTGTGATTTGGATTTGGACTGGTATGCTTTTATTTTATTTATACGACTATATGCTGTTTGTCAGGTAAATTTAGTTGTCTTAATCATTAAATTTCTGACAAAATGTTCCGAATAAATTCAAAACTATTCTTAAAATTCAATTCTCTAAATATGATTTAAGTTAGTTAGTTCATAGTTGTGCCTATAGCAATGAACGCTCAAAAATTTTATACCTTTGTTTTGGACAATTATTTGTTGCTACGGGTATGGACAATTTGTTAAAGCTATGAATATGTGCAAAAATCCAGCATATAGATAGTATGTGTGTTCGTCGCGGTTTAATTTAAAAAAAAACCGTAATGCCTTTAGCCAGTAGATAATTGAAATTGTTAGAAAATTAAGATTTCGCTGCAAAGATGGTCTATAATGCATCACTGACCACAATCGTTCTTTCGAATGCAAAAAATGCTATTCGGAACTTGAGAACAACGATACCAACTGCCTAAAATAAATTGTTCACTCGAGGATATTGCAAGCTAATCCTATCAAGGCTCTAAAAAAAGTCTTATGATCGTTATGAAAATATTGTTGATAAGTATAAATACATTGTATCAAAACTTGTCCTGGACATAATAAGCATCTTAGCTCCATGTTAGTTTTCATTCTGAGTTTTTTCGCACGTTACGGGTTTTGCTATCTATAAAGTGGGTGTTTATCTCTTATCTCACCCGGCCTTCGCTTTCTTGGTGGTAATTAAGTGTTTAAGTAAATAAGCCATTTTTAAAGATTTATTTTGCTTATAAGTATTGTGATGTTAACATTTTAGGGTATGTTTGTGTTTAATAAAAGCTTTTCTTGGTACACGAGGCTTGAAGATCATATATGCGTCTGTTTCGATGATGAAAAAGTTAAAACATTATTTTATCCGGTTTACACTTAAATAAAACAGGATAAACTATCAAGGAAGATAGTTTGCTTAAATATTAAAAAAGATAAATATATAATACACATACTAGTTAAATTTTTATGTGCAAGATGTGCACATTTCGGAAATTAATTCCTCATCAGTGAATATACAAAATGTGTGTTTTCGCAAATCACACCACTTATATTTCCGAAGCATAGAATTTATTGAATTCCTTTTTTAAATTAAAAGTAAAACTGTAAAAAATTGCAGACTGAAAGATTATAAGACTTATGGCAAGCACCAAATATTTTTAGAAATTAGTTTTTCGCTTCTATGTTTGATTCTTAAGTTCTAACTTGACAAACGTTCTAAGTTTAATAGAGGTATCTTTGTCTAAGTGCCTCAAACAAACAGTACCTGTAGTTTAAGATCACTTGTAAATGTCTGTTTTTCACATATAGAGTAATACTAAAAGGTTCGTAGATTGAGTTTATATAAAACTAAATTAAAGATCTGTGAACAGTGACTGGAAGATACTTTTTAATATATTACATATTTGCCCGAAAAAAGAGCGAAATAGCCATTATTTTGTACAGAAAAAATCTGCTTCCGTTACATATCACCTTAATCAGTCAAAAATCCTTTAAAAAAAATATTGGTGTTTAACGCTCCAGTCAAAATTCTTTCACTTATATCGAGGCGATAAGTTCTTGATTGGTGGTAAAAACGGGAGTACCCGGAAATCACCTGCCTCTGACAAGAGAACTGTCAAGCTTCACACTACGATCTGCCCGTACCTAGGCGGTGAGAGGCACTGTGAACCATAGGCATGCATTTCAACCATTCAGCAACCTACGCCTTATTTTGTAAGAGAATATATACCTGAAACCATAAATTGTTTGAAATCATAACATAGATTTTTCAATTAAACCTTATTAAATAGGTGTGCCTTGACAGCCAAAAGTAGAATATACAAATTCTTTATTGAGTTTATCAATGTAGAATAATGAAGTCTTACTCAAAGGGTAAATATTTATTTTGACTTTTATTATAGAAGACATCAAGTTCATTGACTTTGATCAACATGTAGGTACCAAGAAAACATACGGCGATTTGCTGTGTTTACATAAATTGTTAAAAAACAATTAAAATGTCAGCGCCAAAAATCTTTAAAAAATCCTTCCGCGGGAAATGCCATCTTTGTTTTCTGACCTATAATACAATTCTAAAACTCGATAAAAAAATTATTACACTTTAATAAAATGACACCAGAACACAATTATGCTTATTAATGTACAAGTCCAATTTTTTAATTGCTTTATCTATAAATATATATCGCGCACGCTTTTATATTAACGGATGTATGCGCCCATTCATCCGGTATTATAACAGGTTGTTATTCAGAATCTGTGTCACTGTCATAGTTGACGAGTCGACGTTTTTGCTAAGAAAGGCAATTGGCCTTAACGCTCACCTGACGATATGTCCAATATTGTTTGCAAAGTGCAATAGACAATATATTACGTACAGAAACTTTAAAAAGTTTCTGATGTTAAGAACTCCCAAAAAACTTAATCAGAAATATGTCCACTCACATTTCATTCATAAGTAATCATTAATCAATTTCAGTATACTTATGCAGCTATGTCCTTGACCTTTGAACATATATGACCTTGAACCATATCTGATTGTCATGTCAATACCTATAATATTCTAATATACATGTCTATGCATGAAATTAATAGCTTTCAAGATAATTAATAATCTTATTATTCCTATATTGATATGACCTTGACCTTTGGACATATAACCTTTAAACATATATCATAATGATCGTTGTCGCAATACCTACAATATTCTAATATATTTACATTTGCTTTGCAACTTTACTAAATAAACATGTTTGAGACCTGTGGCAGATACGGTACAATAACTGACATTGATCACATGATCTTACACTATGCGTATGAATATTTCTCTGTCTGAACTATTTTTTAAGAAGTTTCATAACAAAACAACAATACAGAGAAAAAAAATTAATTAATTTTAAAATATACATTGAATTAAATACTCAACGGAAAATTTCCAATCATCTAAAAAGAACCCTAATTTCTCCCATAATACTGAAAAAGTGTGTATGGCACCATCTGTTCTATAAATTTTATTTCCCGAGCTATGAAATTTCACCACCAGTTAAAACCACAGACGAGTCTGGGGAATATGTAACTTAAATACATGAAATACAACCAAAAAATTTTCAGAGGGGAGATATCTCATACAGACGAAAATAGCAGATGTTAAAAAAGAATATATATGCGAATGTTCAACCGCTGTTTCCAGTTCTTCGATAAAACTGACAAAAATCCCAAAGTTTTTCCAATGCTTCGATAAAACTGACAAAAATCCCAAAGTTGGTTCAATCAATATAAGAAAAAGTCATGGCTGGTCCTGAAGAGTCGTATATGGTTCATGTTCAAACCACTTTAAAAACGCACATTTGCCCGTTTTTATCCGACACATGCCTTGCTGCAAAAGTTGAAACTAAATACACTCCTCGCTGTTTGCGGGTGACGGCCATTCAGCATCTCAATGACCTGGGGTACGAAGCTCGGCACAAATTTGTTTGTCGAACCATAAATGAGAAGCTTCTCCCAATCTTACAACAGAACTGTCTCAACACAACAGAAAAAACGTCATAGTAACTCATTGTCAGAATTAACTCACCCTGCAAAAAAATTAAAACAGCAAATCAGCTGTTGATCGCGCCTAAATGGGTCACAATCTGGGTCGCATCATGTGCTCAGTTCCACAAGTTCTACGAATAATAATGACAGAAACTATGACTTTCCAAAGCAGATTACATTTCCGTCATCCAATTAATTCACTCCTGGTTTCTTCGTAGATTCCAATTTCTCGCACTGCACTTTTAAATTTCCAAAAATGACAGCGAGAGTGAAACATCATTTTCGTGTCAATCTTCGAGACTGTTCACTTGTTTCGTCATCCGCCTTAGGAAATTCGTTTTTTTTAAAAATAATTTCGTAAAATTGCTATGAAAGTGACTAAATTGATGTTTTATATAAAATGTGCAAAACAATGTGATGGTTAATAAAATATTTCATAATTTTTGCGAGTTCCGTGTTTTTTCGTGTTGTACTATATTTTGTTTACATTGTTACGCTGTTCCAATAATTGACCCCGCTTCTCGTTGAAGGCGGGAAAATTCAAATTGACGTGACAAAAATTCAAAATAATTAATTAATAACTAATATAATGCAAAATTTAACCATTGAACAGCATAGCTATGGCAGTTATTGGATTATAAATGCCATAGCTTTGCCAGGCAAACCAATCATAACGCGCTAACGCGCGTTATTCAGTTTGCCTGGCAAAGCTAAGTCATTTATAATCCAATAACTGCCATAGCTATGCTGTTCAATGGTTAAATACATGCCTATACAAAACAATAATAGTTTTCAAGATAATTGTCAATTTAAGTATTTTTTTGCAGCTGTGACCTTGACCTTTCAATATATGACCTTGAACTATATATCAACATGATCGTTGTCGCAATACCCACAATATTCTAATATACATGCCTATTCAAAAAGTTTATAGTTTTCAAGATAATTAGCAATTTAAGTATTTTTTGCAGCTGTGACCTTGACCTTTCAATATATGACCTTGAACTATATATCAAAATGATCGTTGTCGCAATACCTACAATATTCTAATATACATGCCTATTCAAAAAGTTTATAGTTTTCAAGATAATTAGCAATTTAAGTCGTTTTTTGCAGCTGTGACCTTGACCTTTCAACATATGACCTTGATCTATATATCAAAATGATCGTCATGTCAATATCTACAACATTCTAATATACATGCCTAAACAAAAAGTTAATAGTTTTCAAGATATAGTGACAAATATATAATTTTTAGCAATTTCCCCACTCAGTGCCTTACAATTTCCCCATTTTGAGCCCCATGGCTATTATTTGTGCAAATCTGAAAAAAATGGCTTAAGGATGTTATAAATGTAATAACTAAGATATATCTCTTGTAGATTCAGAGAAGATTTTCAAAGTTTTTCACTCTTTTCCCCCTTATGGGGCCCCAAGGGAACATAACTCCTTCATTTGTGCAAATCTGACATGGCTTCACCCAGGCATGATGGTTACCAATTTTCATTAAATTTGGCCCAGTAGTTTTGGAGGAGAAGATTAAATTGTAAAAAGTTAACGCACAACGCACGACTGACGACGGACGGTGAACCATCGCAATAGCTCATCTGAACTTTCAGCTCAGGTGAGCTAATAAGTTCTTTTGAAATTTATACACGCGTGCACATGCAAAGTGTTCTGTTTTCAGATTATGCTACAGGATAGCTGATGTAATATCTGTTACTCAGAAGGCGAAACAAGGCCTTAATAGGATGACTTAAATCTTTTCTCATCCACAAGTCGTCTGTCCTGTAACTTCTTCCTACAGCAAATTAAAACCAGTCCGTTGGAGTAACAGAATAATAAAAAGCTTTAAAATACCCGAAAAAATTATGGCGACGTTAATGAATTTATGCTCAATGTATACGCATAACTTGTTTATCTGTAATATAATGACATTTATCAAGATCTATTAGTTATAACCATTTTTTAAAATGTGCAAGGTGCCCTCCGGAAAATTGAAAATTACATAATTTTTTCTCGAATTAAGCAATTTGTATTTGATCAACATGTTCTTGGCACATTGTTACGAGGTATAAGCTATAAAATTACCACACTTAAAATATTTTTCCTGAACAAATGATGCAAATTGGACGATCAAGTAATTTATTGCAAATGTTGTTTTTTTATCAATTACAGGTTTTATAAATCTTATTCTATATGAGCATTCTTATAAATATTTATTATTATAAGCTTTCAAGTTTTTTTTTTTTAATTAAATCATTTAAACGACTGTCCTCAAAATTATTCGGTGAGCATAACTTATTATTTTTAAATCTTAACCAGAATTTACGTCACTATTTACTTACTTTTACAGTCATTTTTAAACAAAAAAGACAAAATAAGGTTTTGCACCAAAATTTGGTGCGGTTATTTCATTTTCTAATACAGTAATCTTCGTTTTATGCACTCTTTTAATGATAAAACAAGAAGACTTCGGCATTTATGCTTTCTGTTTTGTTTGAAGACTTCCATACGTATGAAATTTTCTGAATTAGCGAAGAAGACAAAGGTTTCAGCTTTACTTGTGTTTAGTTATAATTTTATGGGCATTTAAATTCAAAATAGAATTGTAAGATGGTTCTTTGTTCCTTTCATTCTCAGAAATGACTTGCACGTGACGGGTTTGGCTAGCTGGACAGGAGGTGCTTGCCTTCCGGAGCACCCGGCCTCACTTCCTTGATGGAAGTTCACGTGTATAACATATTTTGCAAGTTTGCAAAGTTTCTACTTTGTTTTTGGGATTGTGATATGGACAAGGACTGGTATGTTTGTTTTATGTTTATTTATATGACATTAAAAACTTTCAGTTTAACAAGTTTTTTGTTTTAAACATAGAAAAATATTTTTTAAAGACGCTTTAAATAAAAAATATCTTGTAATATCTTGTAAAAAAAGTAAAATTTGCTATATATAGACACACTAAGTATGTTTTAAAATGTAACCATTTAAATGATCGGACATTGGCGAAAAAAAAACCCTTTTTCCAAGTATCAATTATTTTGTTTTTCTTGTTCCTATAAACAAAAAGATTTATGCGCTGTTGTTTCTACTGTGTAAAAATCATGTTGGTACTCGTGTGATATTCCGTAATTATATAAAATGGTATTGAAAAATACCTTCTATATGAAATAAATAATGTTCATAAAAATTTTCGACTTCATTATTTTTCGTAAAATATAAAGATAATCTCTGGACTAGGCCTATAGTAATTAAATGGTAAAGACAGAATGTTTATAAATGTAGAGAATGAGTTATGCATTGCCTTTTTATAAAACCAAGCATATTTGTCATTAAGAGTTTTGAAGACCTACGAAAACAGCTCAACTTTCAGAAATAATTTTAATAGCTTAATACATCAAGCAAGACACATGTTTCAATACATGCTTTAACAACTCACCTTACATAAATGAAGCATATTTTCAATTATAGCTTAATAAGCAAATGACTTTAACAGTATTCAATTGCAAATAACGTAATTGGTTCTCGTAAAAAATTTATTTGATTTCCACTTTTTAGGATTCATATAGAGGAGTAATAGGAATTCTGTATCGAGTCTGTTTAATGTTTTTGTAATTAACAATAAATTAATGCAGATACGACATGCTGATTAACTCGGAATAAAGCTTTCACTTCACACATCGATTACCATCATGGAAATTAAAATTTGCCTTGAATAAAAAGTTTTGCTGTTAAATAAAATAATTCAGAAAACAGATGCTAACTTACTCAGTGTGAAACATTCCAAACACGCAAATTATTATCGTTATTAAAATTTGCTTTGATTGTAAAGCGAATGACTATTCATCGAACAATATAGCGGTATCTGATCAGTGTTAAAAACGTCCATATTACAATCCCTTCCGTGTGTAAACAAAATCATTTTTTTAATAAAACGCGCTCAATCATGACGTGCAAGCGTTTACAAATCACAACTGAATTAACTCTTCATGTAAGAGCGATAATTTAAATTAAAATGATGAGGGTATTTCTAGACTAAATAATTCAACAATTGAGTTGCATATTCTACACAATTTTGCTAATCATCAATGTACAATGTGTTAGCGGCCGATGGTGATGTTACTTTTATAGAAAGTACAAACTCAAAGATAGAAGTGTCAGAGAAGTGTGCAAACGAAGAACTCCTTTAAAAGATTGAGTATTTCACCATTAACGAAAACGATGTGACCATGTACAATTTTATGAGGATCAATTCAGTTTGCAACAAATAGTAAAACAGATTTATAATATTCTTCGCCGGCATAACTAAAATTTGTATATTTTAACTATTATAGAGGCAGACGAGACAGATGCTGTTTACATGGCTTTAGCAAAACAAACTTTTCAGTTATCGTTTGAATAAAGGTTTCATATAGGGTTTTGATAGAAGTATGCCGTTTTTGCATATTGTATCAAAACCCTTTCTCGCTATAAATTTGCAGTTTACGGTTTTGCAAGATTTTAAGTTTTATATTCGACAATACAACCCCCTTCAATTTTAAAGAAGGAAGTACATGTATTTGGAGTTTGGAACATAAAAGCGACTAAAACGCATCCATGAATCTACAAATGACCGTGTGTTGATTAGTAAATTTGAAGTACATTTTGTTTTGTTTTTTCAAGTGTGAAAAGTTAATTATTTAACATAGCCCTTGATTCTTGTATTTACAAAAAAGTTGAATTCTTAACCATTCATCACAAGTGAAATATATCATTCTACAAAAAAGAAATATAAATACCATGCAATCAATAATCTCCTCCCTCAAATTGGAAACATGGTTTTGATAGAATTATTTTTTAACAATTTTATAATCTTTTGTTCAAGAAGAAATGGCGTTCTTTTAAAATGAAACAAAAATATTACATGCAACTCTGCAGTATGTTTCATTGTAATCAGTTTAAATTGGTCGATGAACTATATTTGGACATTTTCTTGCAATTTCATTTCGTATAATCTAGCGCTTTTTGCCGGACATCTTTCGTTTTTTTTTCTTGGCTATAAATAGCGTGATAAGAATAGAAAAGCAGTTAAATTTTTGCGACTCTTAAAAATGATTCGGATAGGATCAAACAACAAATTAAACAAATACATGTATTATACGTATTTAAAATATTATGTTATGGTTGCGCAAGATGCAACTACTTACGGCAAATATGCATATGACGTTTTAGGATGATTAGCTATTTCAAAAGGAAACATGCATATGATTTCTTTTTTAGATGCTTCGTCATTTCATAGGAAATATGTATATGGCGTCTTTGGATGCTTTGCCATATTATTAGGCAAGAGATGTGGCATCAAATGATGATAACCTTAAACTACTGTTACTATGGTTATAGAGTAGAGAAATGGTGTTTTACGTCAGAGTCAATAATTTTTCACTTATATCGAATCCGTTCTAGGATGAAAAAAGAACACTTACCTTTCACAAACGAAAACAAACTTACAAACTTTCCCTCACTAGTATCTTTACCAAACGATATAAACACCACACACTGCAGACAGATACTAGCAGTTTTTTATTAATTATGAATAAAGTACAAATATGGAAATATATAAAATAGTTTCATTTCCTTTTATTTATCCTTAATATAGTAATATTTGATTTTTGTATATATTCCAAATTCGATCCAGCATTTGTTAAGTAAGATTTGCCGGTGAAGTAAACGGTGCAGTTAAGTTTACAATTAATTGAAATCTGTAAGATTTTCTATGGTGATTTTTCCTATCACATTTACTGTGGTGTGGAAGTCTATGGTGATTTTTCTTATCACATTTACTGTGGTGTGGATGTCTATGGTGATTTTTCCTATCACATTTACTGTGGTGTAGATGTCTCTGGTGATTTTTCCTATCACATTTACTGTGGTGTGGATGTCTATGGTGATTTTTCCTATCACATTTACTGTAGTGTGGATGTCTATGGTGATTTTTCCTATCACATTTACTGTGGTGTGGATGTCTCTGGTGATTTTTCCTATCACATTTACTGTGGTGTGGATGTCTATGGTGATTTTTCCTATCACATTTACTGTGGTGTGGATGTCTATGGTGAGTTTTCCTATCACATTTACTGTTGTGTGGATGTCTATGGTGATTTTTCTTATCACATTTACTGTGGTGTGGATGTCTCTGGTGATTTTTCCTATCACATTTACTGTGGTGTGGATGTCTATTGTGATTTTTCCTATCACATTTACTGTGGTGTGGATGTCTATGGTGATTTTTCCTTATCACATTTACTGTGGTGTGGATGTCTATGGTGATTTTTCCTATCACATTTACTGTGGTGTGGATGTCTATGGTGATTTTTCCTATCACATTTACTGTGGTGTGGATGTCTATGGTGATTTTTCCTATCACATTTACTGTGGTGTGGATGTCTATGGTGATTTTTCCTATCACATTTACTGTGGTGTGGATGTCTATGGTGATTTTTCTTATCACATTTACTGTGGTGTGGATGTCTATGGTGATTTTTCCTATCACATTTACTGTGATGTGGATGTCTATGGTGATTTTTCTTATCACATTTACTGTGGTGTGGATGTCTATGGTGATTTTTCCTATCACATTTACTGTGGTGTGGATGTCTATGGTGATTTTTCCTATCACATTTACTGTGGTGTGGATGTCTATGGTGATTTTTCCTATCACATTTACTGTGGTGTGGATGTCTATGGTGATTTTTCCTATCACATTTACTGTGGTGTGGATGTCTATGGTGATTTTTCCTATCACATTTACTGTGGTGTGGATGTCTATGGTGATTTTTCCTATCACATTTACTGTGGTGTGGATGTCTCTGGTGATTTTTCCTATCACATTTACTGTGGTGTGGATGTCTATGGTGATTTTTCCTATCACATTTACTGTGGTGTGGATGTCTATGGTGATTTTTCCTATCACATTTACTGTGGTGTGGATGTCTATGGTGATTTTTCCTTATCACATTTACTGTGCTGTGGATGTCTCTGGTGATTTTTCCTATCACATTTACTGTGGTGTGGATGTCTATGGTGATTTTTCCTATCACATTTACTGTGGTGTGGATGTCTATGGTGATTTTTCTTATCACATTTACTGTGGTGTAGATGTCTATGGTGATTTTTCCTATCACATTTACTGTGATGTGGATGTCTATGGTGATTTTTCTTATCACATTTATTGTGGTGTGGATGTCTATGGTGATTTTTCCTATCCCATTTACTGTGGTGTGGATGTCTATGGTGATTTTTCCTATCACATTTATTGTGGTGTGGATGTCTATGGTGATTTTTCCTATCACATTTACTGTGGTGTGGATGTCTATGGTGATTTTTCCTATCACATTTACTGTGGTGTGGAAGTCTATGGTGATTTTTCTTATCACATTTACTGTGGTGTGGATGTCTATGGTGATTTTTTCTTATCACATTTACTGTGATGTGGATGTCTATGGTGATTTTTCCTATCACATTTACTGTGGTGTGGATGTCTATGGTGATTTTTCCTATCACATTTACTGTGGTGTGGATGTCTATGGTGATTTTTCCTATCACATTTACTGTGATGTGGATGTCTATGGTGATTTTTCCTATCACATTTACTGTGATGCGGAGTGGATGTCTATGGTGATTTTTCCTATCACATTTACTGTGGTGTGGATGTCTATGGTGATTTTTCCTATCACATTTACTGTGGTGTGGATGTCTATGGTGATTTTTTCTATCACATTTACTGTGGTGTGGATGTCTATGGTGATTTTTTCCTATCACATTTACTGTGGTGTGGATGTCTCTGGTGATTTTTCCTATCACATTTACTGTGGTGTGGATGATAATTTAATTGTCATATACATTGTTTTAAAGACAGATATCATTAAATGTCAAAAGTTCGTTTTAGAATAAACTGCTTTTACTGCAATGTACGCCCCCTTTATTGTCAAAATAACTGCTGAACTATTACATTTCGAAGTCTAGACGTATTTATTATATCAACTTTTTAGCTACTTATGTTGCAGGTGGTTTTTATCCTGATATATTTAAACAAGAAACCGTATTTAAAGGGTATCTGTTATCTAAATCTTTCAGCATAAATAGGTTATATAACATTTAAATTTAACTATATATATATATATATATATATATATATATATATATATATATATATATATATAAGAAAATAACGAAAGGGGCGTACATCTTATTATGTCAAATGGTTCATCGTTATTTGGGGTAGCAGTAGACTTTTAAATGATGAATTTAGCTAATGGCTGTATTTGTTCAAACCAGAAAAAAAACTAATCTGACAAACAAACTCACGCGTTTCCAGTGATTTTTTTTTTACCTCAAATTTACTGCCGAATATCGGCCGTTTCCCCTAGCAAATTTCATGCATATTTTCCCAATATTATTCGGGATTTTTTTCCCAATTGACGGTAGACGAAATTTAATGATTGATTCTCAGTTTTTAAAGAATTTGGACTCCATGAACATATGAGGACATCGATTGTCTCAAAATATCGTCATTTTCAAAAGCGAAGGTATCGAAGATTCCTGCTCCGACCATGTCCGGCAATTAAAATTAACACCTAGATTTTTCTAAGTAACGATAACACTGATTGGCTTAAACCAATATATTAAGCCAATTAGCGTTGCCCTTACATATGATAATCGCATAATCCGAGTACTCACTGTCATTACCGTAGGTGTATAAATACGCGGGTATATAACCCAAGGGACATAAACTATTAATGAACGGCATGTGGTCGGATAAATGTCGCACATTTCCAAGTATTATGTAAAGCGGCTTAACAAAAATCACGCGAGAGGTCTCGCAAAAATTAATGTCGTCTTTAAAAAACTGAACGATAGTCATATTTCATCTCTTGTATCCGATCAGGATAAGGAAACGTCAGACTCTGGTAAGACTGGTGAATGTCCCATATTACAAGTTACTCAACTTACTGATTCTGAGAAACATAATGTAGGCAGTGTTAAACCAGTTGAGAAATGGTCATGATTCATTTGTCCGGTTTACAAAGAGTTCTGTAAAGACGTTGTACTCAAGAATGTTTTCCACTTGCCTACAAGCTACTATGCTACACAATTATTATCCCATCTTCTACAGCTGTGGTAGAGCGGAGTTTTTCTTTGATGTCCAACATTATTACCAAAAAACGAAATAGACTCACAGAGAAAAATTTGGATTGTTTGAAGAGAATATTCCACCAAAACAAACAATTAAATGACACAGATTTGGAACAATTGATGGACCTTTTCAAGGGCCTCAAAAACAGAAAAATGCCTTTTTGACAATAATGCTGGAAACAAATTAAACTCATACTGAATGAAACTTTGGATGTTACAATACATTTTGAATGTTTTATTGTACATTTTTTGAGTGGTTTTGCTTATTTTTAAGCATAGATGATCTTTCAGGTAAACATTTTACACACATTTAAAAGTGTCTTATAATTTAATATTTTCCCAATCTTTTGGAAAATGCCGATAACATTTTCCCAGTTAAAAAGGTAGGGGTGATAGACACCGAACAGTGAAAAAATCACTGGTTTCTCTTTGCGATCAAGGGAAGTAAGTGAAAACTACTCCGGGAATCTTGACTGGTGATCTAGCCTTTACAAAAGGACGCGATGAGTATTGACGTGTGAAATAGACAACAATTGATTAAATCTTTTTTTATTTAATTCTGATTTTAAAAATAGAAAATATAAAAAATACACAATCAAATTTTTCGTCTTAAAACAAGACTGAGTGTGTTAAAAACAGATATACCACTCAGAATCAATGTCGTAATCTGTATTTCATTAAAAGGTCCTTGACTTTACAACGAATCACGTCTTTTCCATTTATATATGTCGTGTACAAGTTGCGATTTTGTACAGGTTATAACATGTACAATTATTTTGTACATGTTATAACTTGTATGGTCGCATCATACAAGTTATAACCTATACAAAAATGGCCCATACAGGTTATAACTTGTACAGAATTTGGCTAAAAATTGGTTTCAACTTGTACAAAATCTCAGAATATAAATGGTCTTTGTAAGTCACCTGTAACATCACTTAATGAGTATTGTTCAACATTATAATACCACTGTAATACATGGTGAGTTGTTACTCAACTACAGTGAGCTGGGGTTCTTGAATTACTGATGTATGGTGTGATATAAGACAGACTTAATGAAAATGGTTGACTACGGAGACAAGTTTTTTGAGGAATTTTTGAAAATGTCTGTGAAAAATACTTCATCAAATAACACTCTGTTCACAAAGGATAAACTGGAAAATTTGATAGAAAGTGTCAAAAATGCAAAAGATAATTCCAAACTAACGGGGAAAGAAAGAACTTTGTTAAAACAGTATGACATAGTAAAAGTTGGCTCTGTTGAAAAGCTAATTAAAAAGAAAACAACTGAAGGTAAGTCAACTCTCTCTCTCTCTCTCTCTCTCTCTCTCTCTCTCTCTCTCTCTCTCTCTCTCTCTCTCACACACACACACACACACACACACACACTTTTGCTGCATATTAAATAGGATGAAAGTAATTAGAAACATAATAGAGACCATTCATATAATAAGTAGGGATTAAACAGGAATTTTAGGAATGTGCATGGTCACAACATTTGACTGTATGTAGAACTTATATTGATGGCAACTGCCTCGGTGGTGAAGTGGTAGAGCGTCCACCTCGAGAGCGGAAGGTCGTGGGTTCGATCTCTGGCCGGGTCATACATAAAACTTTAAAATTTGAGAATACTGATTCCTCACCTGGCTCTCGGCATTAAGATGATATACGGTAGTATCGACTGGTTCACACAGAATCTTATTGTTTCTATTTACAGATGACCAGATACTCTACCTATTGCCAATAGAGGAAATGTATTCAGTAATAAAGCAGTGTCACACCGCTGTTGGCCATGGAGGACTGCACAAAAATTACAATGAATTAAAGAAGCACTATGCCAACATTAGTCGTGAAATTCTTAAAGTGTTTCTCAAAATGTGTAACCACTGTGCACTTAAGACAAAAAGGCTCCGAACTGTCCAAGTTAGTAATAAAACCTGTTACCTCTTCTGATTTTAACTCCAGAGGACAAGTAGACCTCATAGACTATCAGTCCGCATCTGATAAAGATTATAAGTGGGTTTTTCATTACCAGGACCATTTAACCAAATTCAGCATCTTGCGTCCTTTAAAAACAAAAACTGCTGCTGAAGTTGCATATAACCTTTAAGATGTTTTTCTCTTAATAGGAGCACCTAAGATATTACAAAGTGATAATGGGCGCGAATTTACCGCCAATATCATAAGTGAACTCAAATCCATGTGGCCTGATTTAGTTATAGTCCATGGTAGACCACGACACCCACAAAGTCAGGGCTCAGTAGAAAGAGCAAATGCGGATGTGAAAGAAATGCTTGCTACTTGGATGCATGAAAACAACATAAACCAATGGTCTGAAGGACTACGGTTTGTCCAATTTCAAAAAAATCGTTCATTCCACCGTGTCATTGGACAGTCTCCGTATAATGCGCTTTTTGGTGCGGACCCTAAGGTAGGACTCTCAAGTTCTAACATCCCAAAGGAGTTATTGTCGGGTTTGGAGACGGAGGAGGATCTTCAGCATATGGTCGATGGCTTACAACAAGCTGAAAGTACAGATACTGATGTCGAATCAACAGAGGAAGACGAAAACATTTATTCCGACGTAAATAATGACATAAATGTAGAAGCCGACACAGTAAACGTTGATAATTTATCTAACAATGACAATAATTTGAATGAAGTAGGGTCGGGTGAAATGATAGAGATAGCTCTGGCAGTAAACACAGATATAATTACAAATATACAGACTGAAACATTAATGACAACAAATGCCGCACATTCTGGAACAAGTTCTTTAACTGAGACAGACATTGAGACAGAAACAACAAGCATGACTATAAATGACACACATTAAGAGATGGAAACAGAATCAACAGACAGCAACAATGAGACAAATGCAAATTCCAATACGGCCACGGCAACTGAATTAGATAATACGGTACTTGTGCCCGAAATATCGGCTACACATACTAATATAGTGCGTGCACGTAAAAGGGCATTGTCGGGCCAGCAAACACAAGCCGAATTATTCACAAAAGTGACAAAAACAAAATTAAGTTTACTTGAAGTTGGTGATAATGTTATAATTCCAATACCTTCAGTTGATAGAGGTCCAGCAGACGAGAGAAATATTAAAGGCATAATAGTTGCTATTAATGATAATGGGGGGTATAAAGTAGAAACAAATGTAGGAAAAGTTAAAGGTTTCATGAGTAGAGACCAGGTAGAGTGTACAGAAAGCACAACTTTGAGTTTGCAAGATGTGCCAGATACTGAAATGAGTCTCAGGGAAATTGTTAGTAAGGTTTCGTTAAGTGGGGGGCAAGGGTATTTCTTTTGTAACTGCAAAAAGGGAAATTGCAAATCAGCACGGTGTAAATGCAGAAAATCCAAAGTTTTGTGCAATTCAAAATGTCATAATTCAGTTACCTGCAGTAACAAATAATAAAGGTACACTTATGGTACACTAGGAACATTAATTTTCTATTTATGAATAATTTATTTACTGCTGAAGTTTGTGTTAACATGTTATCTTGAATCGTTTGGTACATTAAAGTTATATATTTGATTACTAATTTTTGTACAAGTTGAAACCAATTTTTAGCCAAACTCTGTACAAGTTATAACCTGTATGGGCCATTTTTGTACAGGTTATAACCTGTATGATGCGACCATACAAGTTATAACATGTACAAAATAATTGTACAGGTTATAACCTGTACAAAATCGCAACTTGTACACGACATATACATATGCATTGAAACATGAAATCTTCTTAACGCGTGGCTTAGTGATTGATTTAAGAATTAACTTTTTAATAACTCGTCATGGAGCGATGACAAATGTTTTCCTTTTTTAAATTATAACTTTACCTTATTTCTTTTGACAGAAATATTTTATGTAAGATACTTAAATTGTCCAGTGTAAAAATATTAAACGGCTCGGTTTTTCGCACCTTCACCATCACAACATCTCTCTCTGTCATAATGTTATAACATAATCATAAGGAGCATTATTTATTTGAAAAAGAAGTTCAGATTTGTTGGAAAGGTGCGAAGTATCTTTTTTTGGAACTACTTTTGATCACACAATCCGCACGTACATTAAAATACATTTAGACAAACAAACGTTACCTTAAATAACGTATTTTTACGATTTCTGCTTGGAATAAATATCATATGGTCACAAAGAAAAATGAATAATTCTATTAAGTGAATGAATCTTATTTTAGATATAGAAGCCTTATCAGTGGATATGTTTTTCTTGTAACACTATCTTTATAATATGATAATATAATTGAATCTATTTACGTTTAATTTACTGCAATTCCAACGTAATTATATATTTCATTACAAAGAGAACAATATGTAAAGCGGATACGTTCAGTCCGATCTTTTGCGCCAATCCAAAAAAAAAAAAAAAAAAAAAAAAAAAAAAAGAAAAGCACGGACAAAGTTATCGTTATTTTTAATAGCCTATCCAATTCCGCTGTGACTCTTTTTTTCTACATGATGCCGTAATGTAAAATAATGTGTAGGTAAATTAAGATAAACATGTATTTATAATGACTTAAAGATAAGTTTTTGCGACATTATTGTTTAAACAATACTTTATTTATAAATATATAGTTACAAATTAATAGATAAACATATATAACTCTTACATTGGGTTCAGGAATAAGTCAAAGGCTTATATTAATCAGTATCCAGATCTGTAAGTTACATTTTTGACCGATGTTGATATATGTAGTTTAAATAAATAATTTAAGACAGTGTACCTAAATTTCATAAAACAAGTCAGTGTACCACAAATTATTGAATACTTACTGTTGAGAAACAAGTTATTGTATCAGAAGCGTTCAAAATATCTTTGAACAGTTGAAAAAATTTCATTGTTTTGTGCGTCGGAAAGTAAAACTATGTCACCATGTAACAATAAATCAATTCAAGTATTATAACTTTGATTAGGTTTGGAGCGAATAATATCGTATATGGGACAGTTTAGCAAAAAGTGGAACGTTGACACTACTACTTCTCCACAAGAGTACTGAGAACAGTGATCCACAGTTTTATCAAATAAGTGTTTATGTAAAGAACTACATTTCATTCTAAGTCTAGCAAGTTGAATTTGACCTTGGTGTGACTTTGAATAATAGAATGAAGGAACTTTTGATGTTTTGTCAATAAATTGTTGAAAACCATAATGTGTACCAGTTCTTACATCTTGGGGAATTTCGTTCCAGTCTCTAATGGTTTGAGAGAGAAATGAATTATAATGAAAATTTGTTTTACAGCATACTGTCTGCAAATGATTGTGTCTTGTATCATAACGATGAGTAAACTCGTTGGGAATTAAATTTGTTAAATAATTTGGTGTTCGTCCGTGGTACATTTTGTAAAACTAAATCAGTCGTTGTTTCTTCCATTTGTCGCGTAGTGTGTCCCATCCAGTCTCTTTATTTCAATATATAAAAATACCTGCTAAATTTTGATGTGCCATATGTGCACATTTAGGAAAATAATTTTTCATCAGTGAGTAATGCTTGTCAGTTTGGTGGCTCCAGTTACTATTCTGGCTGCTTCTATGTTAATTTTTTCTCAAGTGGCTCTGCTAAGTTTTCGATCATATTGTCCCATACTAAATCAGCATCAGGGTCTTACAAAAGTCATATGTATTTTTTAAGAGAGCGTCGTCCAAGTTTACACTTAAGTTTTCTCAATAGGCCAAGTCTGTTATTAGCTTTTGATAAAAGAGTAACTATTAGGATTTTCCAGTACCCATCAGGGGAAAACGGTATGCTTAGATGTTTGTGCGTTTTAACTTCGGTTGTTGGAATATGATTCATATAGAGCTGGGGGTGAAAAGGCAATAATGTATTGCGTAATATAATCGGTTTTATTGGGATTAAATGTTACTAGCCACTTTTGAGCCCTAGTTATGTATGAAGTGAAGATCATTATTTAATGTATTCGCAGCATCGAATGGATCTTCAACTGATATATATGTAAAGACGTGTCATCAGCAAACAGTTTTATTTTACTATGTATGGTGTTTACTATGTCGTTGATATAAACTATAAAAAGAATAGAACCCAGAATTGAACCTTGGGGAACGCCTGCTCGTATTACTTCCCAAAGTGAGGCAATATTATTGTTAAGAACGACTCTTTGTTGTCTGCCTTCGAAAAAACTTTTAATGGACCACCTATTACAATAAATTTTAATTTTTCAAATTAACCTCGATGCCTCTATCTTTATTTCTTTGCCATTATCCAGAGCTGTAGAAATATCATTACTGATATCTAAAAGTTGATTTACAGTTGAATCACCTGGTCTGAACCCAGACTGAAAAGGTGTAATAATAGCATTGTCCAATACTAAAGTAGTCATTTATGTATTTATAAACACATCGCTCCATGATCTTACCGGGAATATTTAATAGTGAAATTGGACGATAATTACAAACTTTGCTAGGGTCTTTATTGATTATTATGAACAATAGAACAAAAATAATTGATAAATATGAACAAACTAACTTACAGGTTTTGAATTATTAAACGAATATTGTTAAAGACGACATAGATCGATATCGTAATGCTTATGAATCAATAGGCTATATTTTTACATGACAACAGAATTAAATGACGTTCTTTTAACAATGCCTGTTTAACAATTTCATTTATTTGATTACCTTATTTTTTTCATTTTTATCATTCTACTCTTGTTTTGCTAACCAAATTCTAAAAATATCAAAATGCCTTGAATGCTCAGGGGTGCACCATTCATCAACTAAACAGCATGTAACAGCATGTAAAATTGATGCCATATTTGTCTTTTAAATCTGTTTAGAAAATACCATAATACTATACCAATCAAATATCGGCATTTATTAAAAATTCTAAAAAAAACTCTATTTTCTCTCGCCATGAAATTCAACATTTATTATGAAAACACTGCATTATTATGCGAGGGATTTTAAAAACATTTTACGCATCGCAGTTTTTATTTTAAGAAAGTGTCGAATCGATCATTGATGTTAATATATAACACAAATACCAGTTAAATTTTGATGTGCCAGATGTGCACATTTCGGAAAATCATTCCTTATCAGTGACATTAACACCGAAATGTTTGATAGATAAAAAATATAAGCCAATTAGTTGAAATATAATAAATCTAAAATTCCAAAATTATATGAATCCAAATCCAGCTAATAAATGCTTTGCATGAGGAAACAGACCTTAGTTTTAAATAAATGTCAAAAATTAAGACAGCTGAAAATTTCGCTAAATGGTATATTTTCTGACAGCACAAAGTACTGCCTACTGAGTTATGGATACCCTCGGAGAGTTTTACTCAACCAGCAGCAGCGCCCGCTCAGGGGTAGTAAATACATAACAAATACCTGCTAAATGATTTTTTTTACTTTATTTTAAAATTTTTGAGAGTCATGGTTTTGAAAAAATATAATCGTCTTTTTGTTTTATTGATTTAATATTCTTAGGCCGTATTGTAAATACTAAAGGATCATGTAATTGTTTGTGTAAACTCATACATAAAGGTCAATGGCAAGACGTGACATTATAAAGATTTACTGAAAATGACCATATCCTACGTCTCATGAGGTAGTATGCTACAAAAATAACAGATTAACATTGTAATCGAAATTGAAAACATCGATATGTATGTTACTGAATACGTCATTCAATGTAATAGAAATAAGATAAGAATACACGCATAGTTAGGTACTTATTCTCAGATTGTTCTTTCAACAAACACTCGGCATTTAGAAATGAATGTCACTGGGTTCTTCGGATGAGGCCTTTAAAACCGATGCTTTATTTCACAACAGTCGTGGTAAGTTAAAGCATTCCCTGCACATTGCCCTTACCGCACTACAAAGGTTAACTTTTCTGCCATTTAACCTTCAGCTGGTGGCGTCTCGATACAAGTGAAATATATTTGACTGGGATGTAAAACCGCGTTGAATTAATCAATCATTCAATCTCTTGACTTAATTATAAATAAAATTCGTGTGATATTTTTTTATATTACCTCTTTTGTTGTGAAATATAAAAATATGTTAAGCATAGCCAACAAAACCTTGAACATGAAACAACTGTGTTAAAGAAACTGGTAGGAAAAACTCATGATAAGAAGAACAACTTCCCTGACTTTAAACTAAAGTTAATATCCCGATTTTGATGTCTAAAAGACTTAATATTGTTAACCATAGCTTAAATAAAACAAACATACCAGTCCTTGTCCATATCACAATCCCAAAAACAAAGTAAAAACTTTGCAAACTGGCAAAATATGTTATACACGTGAACTTCCTTAACTGAATAGAGAGGTATACCTGACAATAACATAGGGTGGGGTACCATAATTACAATGACAAAATTTTAACAATAAATTGTCCTAGTTTTGTAAACAAAACAACATAGTTTTTAGAATGGGCAAAGAGAAGAAAGAAAAACAAAAATTATACAGAAAAAGACAGGACCAGATTTTTTGGAAAAGGAAAGAATTAGACAGAGTGTTTATTATATTCCCGCCATGTATATCGTCATAGTCAGAGTGATTTCAGAACCTTCATCAAAGAAGTAACTGATATTGATGTCGAAGTCCATGATTGTGAAATAACCTTGATGAAAAAAGCCAAAAATCTTTATCAGTTGACAGTATATCCGGACAATGTTTGGATAAAATGAGGAACTTTACTTTGTGTAATTCAAAAACCTACAAATTCTGGAACATCTGGGAGAATGTTCAAAATAACTATGGACGATAACAGGGTTATTGATGGAATATTTGATGTGTGGGGAGCTTAAATGCATTAGGATATACCTATTTCACTCAAATAAGTAATATCACATTGTTTTTTCTTATTAAATAATAAATATGTTATCGTGATACATACGTTATTTGGTTGAATAAATTCAAAAAATTATAAATAATGGAATGTGACATGAATATCAAGAAATTATCGCAGTACTTATCTAATGGGTGATATATATTCTTAGCATTTTGTAAAAATGTAACATTTCTTACGGAATGATATATATCATTTAAATCAACTAGGATGAACATGTACTTTGATTTGATTTCTGAGTTAATTGTTTCAAATTCGTTGCAATAATGTTCAAATCAAATGTTCCTGTTAATAAATAATTTTTTTTCGATGAAAATGATTGTTTGATTCTCTATGATATTCTACTCAAAATTTATTTCTTAACGGATGCATGCGTTATCTTTGCATGGAATAATTTGTAAATTGAAAGATAAACAAACAAATATTGACATTTGGCATAACTTTTCCCTAAAATACTCAATAAATGGCAAAATGTAAAGGAATAAATTCCATGTAAACCACAGGAAAAATATTGTCATAAATCTTTCTGTAGGTAATATTGAAAAAACATCTTTGTGAGAAATCAAAACTAGTTTTTAAAAAAGCCACCACTGTCGTTGAAATTGTTATCAAATTGAAGTATAGTTTATTTCAGTTACTTGATTTCTGCTCGTTGCACTTATGAACAGTAGTATTGTGTGGTTTTTAATCATTTATCAACAAACAATCAGAGATAACGTATGTACTGATGGATTAATTTCGTAATGTTGTGTATGCTATTCAAAAAAAAAAAAGAAAAAAGAAAAAAGAAAAAAAAAAAAAAAAAAAAACTATAAATACAGAATTATTGAATCCGTGTTGCTAATGTTTTTACATTTCGATCTTTGAAATTCTTCCCAATTTAAAAATGAAATTATTGATTTAGTATATTGGTAAAGCTAACTTTTTTTGAAAAATTATAACCCCTATATCTGCCTGCTTGCTGATTTTGGATAAAGAGCGCTCCTAATTAACTTATGAATTTGTTGAATAATATATTGCTAAGTTATTGAAGGTTAAGAAACGTAGTTTATATAAATCCGCCTGATGCACAGAAGGGGGCATTCATGCAGGCAAACCCACTCTATGTTGAGCTTAAGTGTTGAAGTAATTGATTTTTCCAGTGTTCTTAGTCAAAGCTCATTTAAAAGTTAAAGGTTGTGCTCTCAACTATTTACGGTGTTTTCTACGGGTTCTGTAAAAGAATTATAGCCATACATTCTAATAGGATTCCCGGAATGATTCTGTTTTGTTTTGTTTTGTTTTGCTCTTTGAAACTTACTTCTTTAAAAATTACCACAAATCTTTAATAGAATTATACTTATAAATTCTCATAAGATTTACGGAATGATTTTGTTTTTTTTTTAAACTAACTCCTTTTAAAAAAGATTATCCCAAAATTAATAAACGTGATCACCGTTTTTACTAAAAACAGGACATTAGGTAAATTAAAGTTGTACGCCTGAGTATTTTTTACTTTTTCGAGACGGTTGGTCCTGGGATGGAGGAGGAAACAGGAATACTAGTATTAACCACATGCCTTCAGCAAGCACACTACACATTTAACCGATAATGATATCATAATATCTTAAATGCTTTAAATATTTTTCTGAGTCAAAAATAGTCATTTTTACAATATGACAAAGTAAAGGCATGTAGAAATCAAAACTATAGCAAGAAGCAAAATGAAACTTCGACCCATTCAAAGTTCAAAATGCTAATTTAAAAAAATCGGCCGAATACACATCTTAAAATTTAATTAAGTGGTAGTTTAGACTAAATTGTAAGGTCATTGGTTCTGTTGTCTAAAGCTGTAGTTAACTTAGCTTATAAAATATTGTAATAATTCGGTGTTTTTTTTGTTTTTTTTTGTTACTTTGTATACTTTCAATCTTCTCTGAAATTGTTCAGTTAGGGGAATCATTTTTTAACAAAGAAACTTGATTGATGTACATAAAAAGTCTAATAAAGGTCTTTACATTAAATTTCTAAACCGTTTTGAAGAGAAACCTACCAATATGAAATTAAATTTGACATGTAGAAGATCAGTTATTTATAAAAGATGCGTCTAGCTTAAATTTCATCAATTTAAAATAAAATTTGGTCATTTCTTGTGTTAGGTTTTGCAAATGTCAAGGGTGTTAGTTTTCTAAGAAAATGAAAATCAACTCGTATATATTTCGATTTAGTCTACAATGTTTTCTTTATCTCATGTGTATTTCAGATTGTTATTCATGCAAATTAAAATTTCATTTCATATTTTAATTGTTTTTGGCATTTTTTGTTTTTAAACATTTATTATTTAAAAGATTTTTTTTTCAGATTTCCGAGAAAAGATATTTTTGTAGTTGAAATTGATTACTCTTAAAGAAAGGTCAGGGCTTAATTTGGAAAATCTGACACACTATAATCCGAAATAGGGTGCTGTAGTTTAACAGTCTGCGTTTAAGTTAAGAAGGCTTACTCATATGGTAGCAGTCAGTTCTAAGATGATTGAAAAATGAAAGTACTTTTAGAAAACCACATGCCTTCAGCTAGCACACGATAAACAATTCTCACACTAATATCTGACTGAGTGGTATTTCAAACAAGGCCTTATGAGTCAAAACCAAGCTTTAGATCACTCGGCATTGACATCCCGGAAACAGTATAGGTTAAGTACAGCTATATATGTTATTATACATATTATTATTAATAAATGGGTAATAACGGATATAAGATAAGCTAATAACCATTGGTTTTTCAGAGTAAAATAAATGCGTTGTTTTTTAGCTAATTCACTGGAGCTAAATAAGCCTATGACATACTTAAATATTTCAGCATCCTTAATGATATAAACTTTGCATGCTTTTAATATTCTTTAAAACTACTTCAGCAAAAAGAATCATTTTAAAATCAAACTTAATAAATGCAAATAAAAATCTGTTAAAAAGCTTTTTATTTAGATAAAATTTCTTTAATTTAAAAAAAAATCAAACTACCAACATAAAATAATATTTCACATGTAAAATATGGGCTGATAAAAAGTCTGCCTGGCTGACATTTTAAAACTGTGAAAAAGATAGCTTTATTTTGTGTTATGGTTCGTAAATGTCAAGAAGTTTTCATCTCCAATAGCAAAGGTTAATGTACATTAACTTAATTGCGTTAAAAGTTTTTTCTATTACCTAAGAAAGAAAAGAATATATTCCTTAACACGTAAAAGATATGAAAAAGTTTCGAAATGGAAATAAAAAGATTTCTTTTGTAAGGCCTTTTTTTGGTTTTTGAAAGTCACTACTTTGAATATTTAAAACAAGATCACTCTTTTTACTTATAACTGGAATCGGTAACAGGGTTGAATAATATAAATGTCTTTGCCCCCAGATAAGATTTTACTTATATGTGGGCAGTCAGTTCTGGAATGGTGGAGAAATAAAAAGTACTAGAAAAAACTTCGGCCAATAGGAAATTTAAACACACGACATATTTTCTGACACTATGGACTAAATTTTTACAGATCAAAGGTCTTTATCTTTATGTTTATCGTCTTTTTGTGTTATGTTTCGTAAATGCCAAAGTTTTTCAATGTTTTATGTATACAGAGAGAATGTAAATCAACTGTAAATTTATATTCTTGATTTTGTCTAAATTTTTTAAATTATCTTTGGTGTATTTACGTTGCTGTGCAATTTATTTTAAATTACAATTTAAACTTTGTTCTTTTAGCAAAAACATTATTTCCATTGTATTATACAAATAACAAAATCCTGTGCACAAAAGTTTTAATCTTTGAAATTTGCTTTGGCAGTGGCGTAGTTTATAACACAATTTTTATAAGAAACATTAAGTGTTAAATCTCTTTCGTTTGGGTTTACATTTTACTGTACACTTTACAATAAGTGTAAGTGTACTACTTTTGAAAGCGCTTCTGTGTTTCAAGAAAAAAACGAGAAATTAATCTTTAAAGACAAGTCTTTTCACGTCATCTCTGTTCTGTTTATTATACAAAATGAAATGTCTATGAATTAAACATAATGTTATCATTTTAAAATACACCAATTAATCAAAAACCGGATGTTCTTTGTCACTACTCTTGCGTAGCCAATAAAATTGATAACAAATATCAATAATAATTATTACATAAATCCAGCATATAAAGAGGAATAATGTGTCTTGTATCTAGATTATCAATATAAACATATTAAGTAAATGTTCGTTTGCAGTTCATGAAGAGGACATCGTTTAAAAGGTAAATCTTTGTTAATATTTATTATTTCACAGCAAAATATTTTACAACAGCAACATCGTACATGACCTGATATTTGTTTCATTGAATTTCTTCAAATAAGGTTCTTTTGAATTTTTTAAGGAATACCTATATATACATTAAATTATGATGTTATATTTTAAAAAGCAGGCTATCGTAACTTTAAACAAATTCAAGAGTTTTTGATGCAGTTTGCCCAAGGTCACCACACTTTATATAAAACATTTTCTTAAAAATCATACGTTGTTTAAAGCTGCATTAAGTTTACCAATTTTCTGAATTTTTTTTGATTTTCTAAAAATACATTTTTTTTAAAAGTAGATATCTTCTAACCACGATCCGTGACATTCATTTTCTAAAATTTCATTTCTTGTAGTTGTAAATAAACGGAATCCTCTGACCGGTTGGTCAGAGTTCTACGATGATAATTATGAGCTTGGAGCATGCGCACGGATGTAGGGAAAAGCCTAGAATCGAAAGTGAAACATGACAGATTGTATTAATTGTCCTTAATTAATATCCAGATTTATTTGAACTGGTGTTATTTATCCCTTACTAAGTCACAAATGATAAATTAAACGAAATTCTGTGTTTAATTTATCGTATTTCAACATTTTGAAAGTTGTGTTTAAATGACCCGGGTTTTGATGACGTAACCATGTTCTAATATTAGATCCGAAATGCTGCATCTCGCTGGGTAAATACTGTAATTTCTGTATTTATTCGAGCTTTTATCGTTGAACCAAATGTAACATTGTTCATTAGGAACATCAGTTATTAGATTAGCAACGTTTTAATTTTTTCTTTGGAAAACTTAATGCAGCTTTAAGATTTTATGTAAAGATAATTGTTAACAAAAGAGTTCAGTTGTTTATACAGTTTAAAAGCTTTAATGAATTGCTTAAATCACCACATGAATAGATATTTAAAAACAAAGACTAAAACTTTTTTCATTTTTCAATTCATATCTCATATGTCAAGTTTACAAATACTGTATAAGATCTCAGGGTGTCTGTACAGTGACTTTTAATTTTCAAAAAAGTAAGTAGTAAGTTATTGCAATATGTTAAGTAGCACAACAGTACTTTGTTTAAACAATCAACTTTTAAGCAAAAACATATTCTTTCAAGTA
The DNA here is from genome assembly GCA_029721355.1 of Tegillarca granosa. Taxonomy (NCBI): domain Eukaryota; kingdom Metazoa; phylum Mollusca; class Bivalvia; order Arcoida; family Arcidae; genus Tegillarca; species Tegillarca granosa. Next base: position 54,192,153 of record CM056596.1, on the reverse strand, counting down.
TTTTAATGTTTTTGACTGACAATTTTTCAAAAAAAAAAAAAAAAAAAAAAAAAAAACATGCAGTGTTAATTACAAATAAGTTTCTTAATATTTTTAAATTAAATCTTATTATTAATCATACAGAGCTTTGACAGGGTATTCCTTACTGAATATTTTAACTTGAATTGCCCTAGAAAAATATTACCATAGACTTTTTTCTACATAATAATAATCAAAAATCGTCATACAAACAAGAAAATATGTATGTGACGTTTACAAACAAATGATGCAAGTACATACAGATAATTTGCTCCAATGATTTAATTGAATTCAATTTTGCATTTGGAGCTTACCCGTCTTGAGATCCCGGTCTCACTTTCTTGATGGAAGTTTACGTATGTAACTTAAATAGTAAGTTTTTACTTTGTTTTGGGATTTAATTTGGACATGGACTAATATGTATTTTATTTGATTTGCAAAAGCAAACCTTCTTGGGCAAACATGTCAATAGTTTTAGCAATGGATTCAACATTATACATCAAATTATAATTAACATTGCACAGATTCCCAAAATCAAAACTGTAAAAGATATAAAATATATAATGTCATCTTTTTGATGTCACTTTATACAAGGGTAACGTGAGAGAAATTATCTAATTTTGTATCTATTTGGCGTTTGTTTTACATTTACATGGGTGATAACGAGGAATAAGTGTTTTACTTCAGTGTTGTCAACAAAAGATCCGGAAAAATCCGAAGTAAGTCTGATGTTGTAATATCAATTAAAGGAGATAAATCATATCAGAATAAATAATACCACAATAAATCCATAATGAAACATTTGACAATCAAGTGATTGCTATCGTTGTATTATCACAATAGCAATTTCTGTGAATAGAACTTGATTGAAAATTCTATGAATTATATAACATTAATAATTGCAGCTGAATAACAGCACTTGACAATAACATTTCCTGTCAAACAATTATCATTATAATTCAAACATTGTGAAGATCGTGAATGCAGTATTATTAAGCATGCAATATACTTGACATATCTGAACTATTTTACTTATAAGATTCGTATTTAAATGTTTTACAGTTTATTTTCAAATATGTATGTGTACGCAAAGTTTCTTAATAACGCAGTTTGGAAATTGTTTGATCATTATTTATAAAGACAATGTAAAATGTTTACAGTTATGATTTCAGTTTCAAAATATTATTATTCTCAATTTAAATGATACAAGAGCTCTTACTGAAATGTTTTTATCAGACGTAAAATTAGAATTAAGAAACCAACGAAAATTCCGACATAATATTACGGGACTAAGGTCAAAACTTATCAATAATTGAGAAAAAAAGAATAAAATACTTGCACTTTATTCTAACCATTCGATTCTAATATAATATTTTTATGACTGTTCTTTTGTAAATTTCAAAGTATAATAGAGTAGAATAATGGTTTTACATCCAAGTATAGATTATTTAACTTGCATCGGTCAGTTCTAGAAAAAGTGTTCTAAAAACCCCTCGGACTTTAGGCAATCAAACTAGCAATCTTTCTCCGTGTGGCTTCGAGCCTTGGTGTTGAGAGGCATTGTGATTAAAAAAACGGCTAAAGAAAAGCCGGCTCCAAGTTAGAAAGCTGTAAGATATAAAATAACATTATCAAATTAAAAACTTTTGTTTAATGGATGGGATTGTAAATATAAGCAATGAACTTTGATTGTGATCTACATCTTGGCGTGAAACTCTATTAGATCACGCGTACATTGAATGAACTCGAAGGCCACAACAATTGTAAGGGTCTTTTTTAGCCTAGGCTTACAATATCTTTAAGTCAACAATTTAATTGTCAGCGTTGTGCTTTGTTGTAGAAAGTCCCCTATTGTGGGAACAAGCTCTACATAACGTATTAACAGTAAAACATTTACACCATACGCAAGAGAAGCAGGAATATTACTGCAAAGACACGGAAAGTTAACGATAGAAAAATTGAAGTCATCGCGTTTGTCATATACTTTAGATGTGGGTTTTATAAGTCAGGTACAAGTCCAAATATGAAGCAGAACATAAAGAATCCGTTGTGTCTTTTATTTCAAGCCACTTGGATAGATGGTATTCACACATCCTGGATTATTTAGAGATAAAAAGTCATCTATATATCTGTTTGTGGAGTTGAATGATTCAGCGACGGTCTTCTGTCCAGATTTGATAAGGTTCTGTAAAAGTTCTTATTCATATGAAAAAAGAAACAAATCAAAAGCAAGGTGCACATTTTGTACCCATTAGAGTAGCGATTGTTTTTGTTGATGGTATTTTCAGTTTATATTTGTTTACTTACAAAATAACCAGAATCACTGTTGAGAACTAGATCTTCATATCTTGGATTACCGTTTTTGTAAAAGAATGACAAGTGAATAATTTGTTTATAGACGTTCTTTCAATTTAGAATTAGTGGTAGTGTTGTAAAGGGTAAAAATCAAAAAAAAAATTATACTTTAAACCGAAGATAAAGTATTAAAAACAAGATGGTCAAGTAGTTCTTTAGAATGTTTGATAATCCACATTAGGGCGTTGCCAGATGTAGAAAAGACTTTTTTAAAAATGTCTGAAGGCCATCTTTGATGACTTCAAAATTTGTGTAAGAATAACTTATTTATTATTTTTCAACTGTTTGGCTTATGTTTTTTATTTATCAAACTTTTTGTCCCCTGGTGTCACTTATTATGAATGATTTTCCGAAATGTGCACATATGGCACATCAAAATTTAACAGGTATTTGTGTTATATATTTAGTAGTTCATTTAGAGGAACCTGTTATATATCTTTCCTTGTGTGGATTTTTGTGAAGTTTTGGAATCAAATACAAGTAAGGAAGGTCAAGTTCGTCCCGATTGAAATAAATATCGGAAGCCTCAAGGGGTCACATATCATTGGTAAGAACGTCATCCTTTGGTATAGGAAACTAAACCATACTAACTATAAATATATATATATATATATATATATATATATATATATAGATATATATATATATATATATATATATATATATATATATATATATCGTAATTCTCCATTGCACTAAGATATATATATATATATATATATATATATATATATATATATATATATATATATATATATATATATATATATATATATATTAGTGCAATGGAGAATTAGGATTGCTACGATATAAATAGTTTATTTTTCTTCATATTTGTGATCATATCTCAACAATATTTGAATATGTCAAGTTTTTATAAGTATCAGGTGGACATTGAAAATTGAAACAAAACTATTATTCCCACGTGATTATTTTGAAGTTTATATATAATGATTAAGAAAAAACATTTTATGTCAGAAAGATTATTCGGATTTAAAATTGTTAATCCCTTGGAGATTTATTAGCACAAACAAACAACATGGTTTTAAGGGTCACTATTTTGCACTTTATACAAACCGCTTTGACCTTATTCAATATATCGAAATTTGGTTTGTAAATTATATTTTTTTTATACAAAGATAGTTTGTAGAATGCATCCAACACGCATATACTTTTGACGAGTGGAATCAAACAATGTTCTCTTGACTTATATATATATATATATATATATATATATATATATATATCGGCGATCGCGGAGGAAACCTATGTGCTCTGAGAAAAATACTGGCACATCTTCTATATTTTTCTAACCTAGGAATATGTACTATGTAAATATGTTAATAAGTGGTCTATAGATAAAATGTCTATCATATTCTAATCCAAAGTTACTTAAAATGTTTTTGAAATATGTCTTAAATGACAAACAAATTAAAGTTGAAACATCAACAAATCAATTCAAGGATGATTTAAAAATACAAGTATTTTATTAAACGTTCGGCAAATATAACTTGGGAATCATAGAAGCTGTTTAGCTGTTTGGTATTTAAATACATATAACACCCTGTAAAACTAAACATGGCGATACGTCATGATTACACTATCTCGTCAAAATCTCTGAAATAGAAAATGTTCTTTTATAAGAGCAAGATTGTATTGTAAGACTCATTATTTTTGTTGTTTATTTTATTCAAGTTTTCAGAATTATTACACATAAAAGTCACGTTTTGTTATTAGAAATAAGAAATATTGTGCTTAGTTATACATATTATAGTAATACTGAACGTATAAATTGGAAAAGAAAATCAATATAAAGAATTTTCAGTAACATACAAAGTAATATAACATTTTATCTGTTTGCATATTAAATTTAAAAAGAAAAAGCTGACATAAGCATAACTAATAATTCTCTATATGTAGAAAAAATAACACACACAAGAAAATCAAACAATAGCACATATAAAAGCCACGCTAAAGAACTGCAGATTAGATATTTTTGGAAAAAATTAAATCTTAACTAGAATTATTTGTTGATGAAACTAAATTTTTGGATTTTTTCTAACTGTACTGTATACCTCGTTATCCTTTTATTTTTGATTTTATGTACATTTTTATTTTGATGACGACATACCATATTTTGCGTACATATGATTATCAATATTTTTCTGATGACGACATAAAAAAATTTACCAAATTTTGTGAACATATGATTTTCAATATTTTTCTGATGACTTAATTCAAATATTTCTTTCCCAAATTTTGCGAAGATATAATTAGCACATATTTATCGATCTAAATAAAGTTTAATATAGCACGAATTTCTATCTGTAAATACATAAGTAAGTACATATCTTTAATTAATAATCCAAATTTTAGTTGTTTTGTATAATTATCAAACAACATGAACTTTTGTCGCTGAAAAAATAACTTATTGACAGTGGAATCAACAAGACAATACACAAAAATTAGGACATTGATTTGAACATGTATGGTTATATTCGACTTAATATAATGATAGTAATAATAAAGTCATATACACCGATTTGTTACATATATGTTGATCGCACAACCAAGATTAATGGATGTTTATTTATTTGTCAAAAGTGTTAAAATTAATACATTGAGCCTATGTGAATAATCTAAACACTTTTGAGATACATCGCAATGACATTTTTCTAGATTCATTTTTACAATTTCAGTACCAAAAGTGATAGAAATAATTATGTTTTCACTATTCATCTTCAGCTGTTTTAAAATTGTATTGTAGTCCTTTTAATGCCTTCCTTTGATGACCTGATGAAAAAAGTGTTTATACACACACACACACACACACACACACACACACACACACACACGCGACAGTAACAAGTAATATCACTGTGTGATGTGAATATATACATTGACGAAATTATGTGATTTTCATAATTGGGTAAATTTTTTAAGATTCATACAAATTTTGCATTAAAATAATCAGAAAACTGCTGGCAAGACAGGATCCATTATCACGAGTAAATTAATTCTGAATGAAATTTTATGTTTTTAAATTCTTTTAAAACGAACACTATTTAATCATTATATAAATTGGCATCATGTTTTTCTTATTTGAAAATTATCTGACTGTTATTGCCTCAAAGAATTTATATACAAGCTAAATTAGAACACAAATACCTGTTCAATTTTGATGTGCTAGATGTGCACATTTACGAAAATCATTCCTTAACAGTGACACTAGGGACGGATAGATAAAAAACATTAGCCAAACAGCTCAAAAATAATGAATGTAAAGTTTTGCAATTATATGATTCCTATCCAGCTAAGGAATGCTTTGCATGAAGGAACAAACAATAGTTTTGAATAAATTAAAAAAAAAATTAGGACGTCTGAAAATTTTGCTAAATGGTACATTTTCTGGCAGCACAAATTACTGCCTACTGAGTTATGGATACCTTAGGTGAATTAAAACACTTTTATATTTACACAAAGTTCCACCAGAAAAAGTTTGGCGTCGAATATTGAAGCTAAAGACAGAAATGTATATACATTATTAATAATATTACAAGATTAATATTATACCTTAATGACTAAGTTTTGATTCACATATTTTTGGAACTTTAGATTCATTAATTTGCAACTGTTTGGCGTATGTTTTTTAATCTATCAACTTTTTCGGCCCCTAGTGTCACTGATGAGGAATGATTTTCCGAAATGTGCAAATCTGGCACATCAAAATTTAGCAGGTATTTGTTATATATTTATATTTATCGTTGCAGATTTTATTGAAATTTCGTTTGTTTCACGAAGTAATCAATCAACAAAACACGCATTTAATTTTCAGGCCTTTCTAATTCGTTTAATGTCCTGGAATAATGAACACAATGACATCTCGTGTAATAAAGGTGATGACGATTAAATAACTGGTACCAAATTGAGATTATCCGATTGATCAAATATGAATGCATGTATGCAAGTATCAGATGTCTCTTCTTCTAGTCGAATCTGAACCTTGCTGATCTAATTTTATGCTAATTTACAGTAGAAGTGTAATGTATTTAAATATATGTTATGTTATATTAAGCAGTATGCCGTTGGGTCTAATTAAAAACTCGATCTGCGTCTGCAAAAAATGATTTACGCTATCCAGTTTTAAAATTAAGATGTTTCTCTTCCATAAATCTTGGTTTTCATGTTTAATATACTGCATAGTTGAATAATGATAGATATTTATTACTAGATATTTCTAGGTCTCTACGTTACAGTTTGTGCATATGAATATTGCGTTTGTGAATCTAATAACTCATGTAACTAGAAATCCAATCATTCAGGAAATTCAATTACACAATTTCCCCTTTCGGTTTTTATAGCCTTCTAGATAATATTGATCTACACGAGTTTGTCGTTTTATATATGTCATTATTGAATAGAACAACACTTCCTGTAAAAGATGACATATGTGGCCGTTCTGTTATTCTGGTTAATCTTAATTATAACCTTATTTCAGATTTGTCATGAACGTGTTAATACTTAGTCGTCTGTTTTGACCAGACATTATTTTAGCAAATCATTTACTAAATACTGGACATTATATAATTATACAGTATTAAAATTACATTAAATGCTAGGTCAACATTTTTCTACAAAAAGATTTACCCTCATTATAGATCTGATTAATATCTCAAAACTTCTTCGCAGAAAGTAATACGTCTTATGGTGTTGCATCTGATAATAAAATAGATGGAAATCAAAAGAAGTCATTTTTGCAGACATGTTTATTCCGAGCAGCAAATGCATTCAATTAAAGAATACATCAAACCAAAAAATATCATGACGAAACAAGATTACTGAATTACTGGTGTCTCTTTGAGTTGTGCTTATCTCAAAAGTGGGAATTCGGGGTTCGAACCGCTGTAGCGTCTGACCAAGACTTTAAGGAAGGTAGTGACTGTTCTTTCGACCATCCGTCTTTAGGAGGAAATCTTACAAACCGATGCCCCGTGTCACAACAGGTGTAGCATGCTCATTAACCTTCCCTGCAAAATTTCCGAATCGCAATGCAAGGTAAAAATGTCTGCCATTTCACCTATAAGTGGTGACGTATCGAAATAAGTGAAATATATATATATATATATATATATATATATATATATATATATATATATATATATATATATATATATATATTTAAAATACAAATACCAGTTAATTTTTGATGTGCCAGATGTGCACATTTCGGAAATTAATTCCTCATCAGTGACACTAAGACCGAAAAATTTGATACATAAAAATATATAAGCCAAACAGTTGAAAATAATGAATCTAAAGTTTCAAAATTATATAAATCCAAAGCCAGCTAAGAAATGCTTTGCATGAGGGAACAAACCTTAGTTTTAGATTAATTTCAGATTTTAGACGACTGAAAATTTTGCTAAATGGTACATTTTCTGACAGCACAAATTACTGCCTACTGAGTTATTAATACCCTCGGGGAGTTTTACTCCACCAGCAGCGGTACCCACTCAGGGGTAGTAAATATATAATACAAATAACAGTTAATTTTTGATGTGCCAGATGTGCACATTTCGGAAACAGTAAATATTGATGTTTTGCTAATATTTGAAAAAGTATAGACATGTATAAATTGTAAATTTCACACATTAATTTTTATGGAACCTGACTTCGTCATAAGGGGAGACGTAGGTGTTACTTTTCCGGTGTCGGCGGTTGCGTGTCAAATTTGAAAGTTAACATAAAGTAATGTATTTTTTACTCGTTCAAAACCTAACCAGGCGAGACATTTTAATCCGTGGAATTTTTGTTATCCGATAAAGAATTTACCCATGTGACGAAAGCATATAACAGAGCAATTTTATTTCAATCTGTTTGTAAATCACAAACATTAGAACTGCATTTTGGCTAAAAAAAATAAAATACAGGGTTGCCATACAATTTATTAAATTATATTGAACAATGCTGAATGTCAAAAATTAGTAAAATCGATATTAACAGTTAGAATTTTAATTTCCGTTAAGATGAGAAATCACATGAAGCATTGGATAAAACCTCATAGTTCCTTTAATTTTAATCAAAGTTGCATTAGGGAAACTGTGAAGATAATTCAAAAAAAGACTGTCTCAAACAATTGTATTGAATAAATTCGTTCTTGAAATATCTATTATATGTTAAAAAACGAGGAAAAGTTATTTGAAATAACATCAATATTATATATTTATATAAAGCTTTACAAAAATGCATTATGCAATGAAACCTTAAACTTTTCAAGATAATATTATCAAAATATACTGACAAAACCAAAAATTGTACTAATGATTGTCGTTAAAAAATATAATGAAAATATCTTACATCAGCTAACGTTAGTATTGTGCGTATGAACTGACCTTAACCATCTCATGATAAAAGGTCCATAGATTCATGGTTAACATTACTTGAATGGATTTTTAAATCGTAAATGTCAAATCGTTATTTATTTGTGATGTAAAACGGATTTCAAATTAAAACGTCATAACATTTACGATTACGAAAGACTGGAGTATGTAGAGAAACAAACGTATAATTTTTAATCATAGCATATTATCTTCCTGTAGATGATAAACAATTATTTATATTTGTCCAATAAACAAAACCGGTGCTTGTGTCGATGGTTGTCTTTCTATGGAGAAAAGATATCTAAAGTTTGTAATATTTAAACACTTACATTTATGATATTTAGATAACAGGAAAATACCATAGAAACATGCATTAATATTGAAAATATATAACACAAATACCATAATTTGAATTGCCAGATGTAAACATTTAGGAAAATAAATCCTCTTCAGTGACACTAAGACCGAAAATTTTGATAGATAAAAATCATAAGTCAATCAGTTGAAAATTAATGAATCTTAAGTTCCAAAATTATATGAATCCAAATCAAAGTAAGGATTGATTAGTTTTAAAAAAGCTTCAAAACTGAAGACGTCTGAAAATCTTGCTTAAAGGTACATTTTCTGACAGCACATAGTACTGCCTACTGAGTTATACCCTCGGGGAGTAATTAGATCCCAATGCTATTTATGATGCTGAGAATTAATATATTCTGTTTTATTTATAAAACTGGTCTGTGAGTATATTTTTATTTTAAATTTATCTGTTAATTTCGTTAAAAAGTTTTAAATCACATGATTTTGATTTTTTAAAGATGAAACTTGGACATAATTTCCTAAAATAGACTACTTGATCGTTTTAAACAGGGACTGATTCTAAAAATGTATGATTATTTCCGTTGCTTAAATATCCGCCTTCAGGATTTATGTAGGTGTTTTAATACATAGTCAGTATATATTATTCAAACCTCGCTATCTTATTTAGTGATGGTAAAGTTAAACAAACTTCAAAATAACAGATAAATGATTACACTTGTTTCAGGATAGTTAGTGCTGACAGAAAATTTATTAAATGTAGCAAATTTTTGGCTATCGTAACTTTTGAAACTAAGGTTTGTACCTTTAGGTAAAGCACTGCTAAGCTGGACTTAGATTTATTTAATTTTGGAACTTAATGTTAATTAATTTATGAATTTAAAATCATTATTACTTTGGCTAATGTTTTTTTTATCTATCAATTTTTCCGATCCAAATGTAACTGATGAGGAATCTTGTTCTAAAATATGCAATTATAGCACTTTGAATTTAAGAGTTGAGTTGAGTAATGGTGTTTAACTTCCCAGTCAAGAATATTTCACTTATATTGAGACGTCGCCAGCTATAGGCGAAAGAGCAGAAATTTTGCCTGTGCGTTGCGCTGATGGCAATATGCATGCAGGGTTTTTTATCGTGCCATTGCTGCCATGACACGGGACCTCGTTTATTTTAAGTTCCCATCCGAAAGAACCGTGACTTTCATTTCGTAATGCCGAGTGCTTAGGCGAAAAAACAGTCACTACCCACTTTTAAGGCTTGGGGCAGACCCGGCCGGGGTTCGAACCCACGACCTTCCACTTACGAAGCGAGCACTCTACCAATTGAGCTACCGCAGTGTTTGCGTAAAATCGATATTTTTAAGCTAGAAAAAGTTTTAAAAAATACATATCTGAAACACCAACGTTTTTTAAACATGCCCTTGATTTTGGTGGTAACTACAAAATACGCATCATTTATAAATTCTTGTAGCTTGTAAAAGCCTCACTAACCAGTATAAAATAGCACCTGAAAGTAATTTATATTTGTATTGTATATGGTATTATCGTTTTGTTTTCATAGTGACGTTATGATGACGTAGCAAATAATTTAATCTTTGTCAAAAACTGGGTTAAATTTCATTTACATCTTTAAGTATTTATACATTTTACATCAAATCATCATAATAACGCAATATCAATCTATAACAAATACCTGCTGAAGTTTGATGTGCCATATGTACACATTTCGGAAAATTATTTCTCATCAGTGACACTAGGGCCAAAAAGTTTGAAAGATTGAAAAACGTACGCAAAACAGTTGAAAATTAATGAATCTAAAGTTCCAAAAATATGTGAATCCAAATCCAGCTACGAAATGTTTTGCATGAGGAGAACAGATCCTTAGTTTTAAATGAATTTCGAAAATCAAGACGGCTGAAATTTCGCTAAATGGTATATTTTCTGACAGCACAAAGTACTGCCTACTGAGTTATGGATACCCTTAGGGAGTTTAACTCCAGCAGCATGTGTTATCCAAATTTGTAGCAATTAATTGTATCTTTTAACATTATGAGCATTCACAGGCAAAACCCTTTTTTGATATTACGATATAATGAAATAAAAAAAAAACTAAAATAAGATTGTATTTAAATTGATTTAAGATAATTATTGATATAAAACAAATACCTGCCATATGTACACATTTCGGAAAATCATTCCTAATCAATGACACTAGGGGCCGAAAAGTTTGTTAGGTAAAAAACATAGCCAAACAGTTGAAAAATAATGATTCTAAAGTTCCAAAATTATATAAATCCAAATTTAGCTACGGAATGCTTGGAATAAATCATTTAAAGCGACTCAAAATATTTAAAGATTTACAAAAAGCGGAAATAACAATTAAGATCAGCCACTTAAGTAGTTGTTGTTAGATTCATCAGACCATGGCGGTATCAACTCTATGCAATATGCCGTGTGTCTGTAAGGCAAACACACAAAAAATTCTCTCGATGTACTGACCTTGCATTTTAGTAGTAGAAATTAATACTGACAATTCTAAATGTCGAGTTGGGGCCTCCACGGCCGAGTGGTTTAAACGGATCAGAATGCCTCTCACCGCCTGGGTTTGAATCCCAATGGGGACATATCCTAGTGTGAGAAAGTTTGTCAGTTTGCTATATATATATATAATACAAATACCAGTTAAATTTATATAATCTTTAAGTTATTTGATCGTTTTGTTTACAAAACTCAAATAAAAGATATATCAAAAATAATCATGCTGTTTTTAGATATCACTAAGATAAAATACCTTTAACTTGGTGTAAAGTAAATATCTAGAAGACATTTTCTATTTTTCTTTCTTTTGATCCATCTAACCCTATATATATAATATATATATATATATATATATATATATATATATATATATATATATATCTTGTATTAAATAGCCGAACATTGAATGTAACTTCCGTTACTAAATGTAAATATTAAATCTTAAATGAATCCTATGGTTATATAATGACAAAAGGATTATTTATAAAAAAGAAAATTAACTCACTGAATTACCAACATTAAAAAAACATTCTCAAAATTGACTTGCACGTGACGGGTGTAGCTAGATAAACAGGAGGTGCTTACCCTTCCGGAGCACCCGGCCTCACTTTCTTGATGGAAGTTCACGTGTATCACCTATTTTGCCAGTTTGCAAAGTTTTTACTTTGTTCTTGGGATTGTGATATGGACAAGGACTTGTATGTTTGTTTTATTTTTATTACGTAAGGTATAAGTTTGATTTTCAAGGACAAAGGATTCGAACCCCAACCTAGATACATGGAACTTTTCTAAGTAAGACTCTTAAATTTGTTTAACTTCAATCTACTAAGATGACAATTGAACAGGTTACGGGTAATTGGGTCCTTCGAATGTTGTTTAAAAGTCTTATCAGCAACTTCTTAAAAACTATCCTCGAACAAAACAAGTTTGTTAATTCCAAGGATGTATATATATATAACAAATAAGTATGTTTCTTATCGGAAAAATCAATTTTCTTAAGTAAAAACGTTGTAACGTTTTGGGGTTAGTAAGAATTACATCAAATCGATAATAAGAGTCAAAACACGAGCATGTTTAATCAATCAAAAACAGGTAAACTGATTTCGAAAATTTATTGTTTTAAATTTTTCAAAAGATAAGAAATCTATTGTGGGAAAACATTAATCTGTTTACATTCCACTGCGTTTAATAATCTTTCTTTGCAAGATAAACACATAATCCTTGACACAATGATATATATATTTTTTAGAAATACCTTTATAAATAAATCTTCGTCGGCTCTTCATATTGTGTTTCAACATTTAATTGTTGCAGATTCTATTTTTCTATATCCAACATACTCTTCATATTGTATTTACAATAGTTACTTGTTGCAGATTCTATTTTTCTTTATCCAACATACTCTTCATATTGTATTTACAATATTTAATTGTTAACAGATTCTATTTTTCTATATCCAACATACTCTTCATATTGTATTTACAATATTTAATTGTTGCAGATTCTATTTTTCTATATCCAACATACTCTTCATATTGTATTTACAATATTTAATTGTTACAGATTCTATTTTTCCATATCCTACATAAAGTATCATGAAAGCAAATTCTGCCGCTAAAAAAACGTTATCTAAATCACTAACTTCCTGTGAAAAATTAAAAAAAACACAAACATACCAGTCCATGACATTCATTATACAGATTTAAAAATTTACAATTGAAAATATTAGCAGTGGTTTAAAATATTAAAATAGTTAAGGAACTGAAATTGTTTTAAACTGTTTCAACCTTGTCTAAGTTTTCATGTTTGTCATAGTTTGTGAAAATATTAGCAGTGGTTTAAAATATTAAAATAGTTAAGGAACTGAAATTGTTTTAAACTGTTTCAACCTTGTCTAAGTTTTCATGTTTGTCATAGTACAGCAGGCTCAAAGATAAAGCCTATATACGCTTCAAATTTACCAATTTTTCACTTTCTTTGATTTTGAATTTTGAATTGATAACATGCTTTCTAATATGTTCATAATTAACTATAAAAGTCACCAATCTATAAAATATATTTTGCTGAACTGTGTTTACTTTACACCTACAATGGATACTTTTTGCAACATCATCGATGCAAGAGTTTTATAACTTTTTAAAACCACCTTTGAACATAACCTTTCCATCATTAAATGCCATATTTTAGCATATACTATCAAGTGTAGTTTTGTTTACCTATCTACGATAAAACTGGCATTAAATGCAATAATACTAATGTGTCTTTCTCAGTACTTAACCATCAGCGGTACCATATCGATCATCAAATCGTTAATTAAAATAGCTATTATGGTTTTGATCTTCTTGTAATATTTGTGGTTTTGTTGTGTTAGTTAACCTCATATTTTGTTTAACTGTTACTTGGAAAATAGCAAAAGATGATTTTAGTGTATGGATGTATCACTTTTTGAAGCTGTTTTTCAAAAGAAAATTATTCTTTCTCCCGATGGAAACTAAATTGATGTTTGTTTTCAAAATTTATACTAATTATTTTTGCAATTTATAGCAATATTTTTTTGCAATTCATGGCGATTATTTTCTAAAAAATTGCCCATAATAATTATTTCAAAAATACTGATATGAAAATGATAAGATATATTTATTTTGTGAACTTAATAAATGAAAAAAATATTGTCTACGTAATTTATTATATAAATTTATCAATTTCTTGAAACAGTCATGAATACAAATGAAACGCAAACACTTCGGCCAATGTAAGCAACAATATTTTCACACGATGTATTGTATTATATATCGTAGTGTCTGATTATTTTACTTGCTTAACTTAACGCAGTAAAGATGATTTTATGATAAGTATCTACTAAATTACTTGAATAATGAGTAGGCACTTAACGATCATTACAAGTCACAAAATCCTGAGGACTTATCGGGAATTGGTAATTATTAGAAAGCTTAATGAACACGTTATTTAAGGACCTTAAGTATCCTTATAATGAGAAACAATTTTCTGTTTTACTGTCATTTAACTGCTTAACAAAACATAAAATATCCTGAGCCTGAACCAAAAGATAATTTGCATATCCAGAAATACAACAGATTCATCAGAATACGAAATGAAAAATATAAATATAGACACTTCAATTCTTTAAAAAACGAAATAAGAACGATGCATAAATGATTTAAATATTTCTGATATACCTTTTCATAAACAAGTGTTATTTCAAGTCCGCGCTTATTTTAAATATAACTCTACGGCTCTAGTTTTCCACTCCTACAATAAACGTGTTGCGTCCAAAATATTTTATTAAAAGTTCACCTTTCACAATTTTCTCTTTCTTTATGCTCTTGTTCCCTTTTCCTTTATATTTTAATACCAGTTGAAATATCTATTAAAATTATACATACAGCATAGAAATGGTCACTTCGGAAAGATCCAAAATACTATGAAGCTTAATCTTTTATTTTGGAATTATTTTGGATTCTGTTAAAAATATTTTATACGTTGGGCTAAAATAACCATGTGAGGATTGATACTTTTTTTAAAACAAGGACTGCCAAATTTAAAAGGTTTGCGAGTACTAAAGATTCGTAAGTAATCAGGAATCGAGAGAGTTATCTATTCCTAACAGACATAAATCACGAATATATTGTTGCTTTAATAGATAAAGCTTTTCACATCATTGTTTTCAATCGTAACAGACTTTACCTTGAGAGTATTACTATACAAGGAAAGACAATAAATCAAACATACCAGTCCTTGTCCATATCACAATCCCAAGAACAAAGTAAAAACTTTGCAAACTGGCAAAATAGGTGATACACGTGAACTTCCATCAAGTAAGTGAGGCCGGGTGCTCCGGAAGGGTAAGCACCTCCTGTCTAGCTAGCTACACCCGTCACGTGCAAGTCAATTTTGAGAATTAAAGGAACAAAGAACTATGGTAAGTCAAATATATCCAGTATAGGTTGGGATACAGTGACTACATACTTATCAACAATATTGTGATGACGACCATTAAACTTTTTAAGGGCCCTGATTAGCCTAGGCTTGCAATATCCTTGTGTCAACAATTTAATTGTAAGTAATTTGCTTCGTTGCAGAAAGTCCCCATAGTGGGAACAAGCTCTACCTTAACGTATTAACTGTGAAACATATACACCATACACAGGAGAAGCAGGGATATTACTGCAAAAAAAAAACGGAAAGTTGACAATAGAAAAATTGAAGTCATCACGTTTGTCATATAGCTTCAGATGTAGCCTTTTATGAGTGTCATAATTGAGGTATAAGTCCAAATATGAAGCAGAACTTGAATCTGTCGTGTCTTTAATTTCAAGCTCACTTGGATAGATGACATTTACATATTCTCCAAATTTGTGATTATTCAGAGAAAGAACGTCATCTATATATAATTGTTTGTGTAGTTAAATGATTTAGCGACAGTCTTTTCTCCAGATTTGACAAGTTTTTGTAAAAATTCTGATTCATATGAATAAAGAAACAAATCAGCAAGCAAAGGTGCACAGTTTATGCCCATTGGTATACCGATTGTTTGTTGAAAGATAATATTGCTAAACACAACAAATATGTTGTCTATCAAAAACTCAACATTTAGTTGATGGTATCTTCAGTATATTTTTGTTTGCAGTCTGTATGGTGTTTTAGAAAATAACCAGAATCCCTGTTGAACACTAGATATTTATATCTTGGTTTACCGTTTTTGTAAAAGAATGAAAAGTGAATGATTTGTTTTAGACGTTCTTTCAATTTAGCATGAGGGATAACAGGTCCCTCAAAATGTACCATTATATCATAATCACTTGTTCTAGCATAAATTGTGCCAGTCTTAATGATAATAACCTTTAAACTATTTAAAATTAAGGTTTGTGCCCTCAAGAAAAGCTTTCAAATAATTTTAGAATTTTATTTGAAATCAATTTTCAACTGTTTGGCTTATGTTTTTATCTATCAAACTTTTCGGCCCCTAATGTCACTGATGAGGAACGACTTTCCGAAATGTGTTATACATTCACTAAATATAACCCTGAGCGGGTGCCGCTGCTGGTGGAGAAAACTAACCGAGGGTATCCATAACTTAGTAGGCAGTATTTTGTGCTGTCAGAAAATATACCATTTAGCAAAATTTTCAGCCGTATTTATTTTTAAAACATTATTTAAAACTAAGGTTTGTGGTTTGTTTCCTAATGCAAAGCATTCTTTAGCTGGATACAAATAAGTTTGGAACTTTGGATTTAGCTCATCTGGAACATCACAATTTAACAGGTATTTATGTTATATAAAGACTATTCTACATGTGGCATCAACCAAATGTGGATTCTAAAAATGTATAAAGAACTAAATGAACTTGCATATTCTGGTATATTATCTGCTATAAAAGTATAAAAAAAACTTTTGGTTTTTATACTTTTCACCAAAAAAAAAACCTTTTTAATGGGAAGACCGTCTAAAGCAAAACCATTAAATTCTTTGTTTATGTAAAACCAAACATATTTCGTGCACAACAGGGATTCTGGTAATTTGTTTAAACACAGTAGAGGCTGCAAACAAAATTATACTGAAGATATCATCTATAAAATGTTACAGATTTAAATAGAAAATGTATTTGTGGTGTATGGAAATATAATTCCCCAACAAAAAATTATTACATCAATGGACAGAGACTGCACCACTGTTTGATTGTTTATTTCTGAATTCATATGATGCAGAATTTTAGCAAAAACGTTGTCAAATTTGGATAGAAGATTGTAGCTTTATAATTCAATTCCACATAAATCGTCAAAACTTTGAAATTTATTTAAAACTAAGGTTTGTTCCCTGATGCAAAACATTCCTTAGCTGGATTTGGATTTATATTATTTAGGAACTTTAGATTCATTAATTTCCAACTGTTTGGCTTATGTTGTTTATCTATCAAATTTTTCGGTCTTAGTGTCACTGATGAGAAATGAAACTCCGAAATGTGCAGATCAAAATTTAGCTGGTATTTGTTTTATATATATAAACATAATTACTTTCTTTTTGTTAATAATCCAAAATGTGAAGAATACGCGAACGCAATCGATCCTAGTAAGCTTTAAATAAAAGGTATAACTTTTCTTAAAGTTCTGTTAAATGCCTCGACTTAAACCTTATAATTCTACATCAACATTTTGAAACAGATCAATACCGTTTCTTTTGTAAAAATGTATATGGGCTTATTAGGTTTTGCTTATATTTCGGCAAAAACATTAATAACGTATATTTATGTACTTTAATGTTGGGATGTATAATATCATAAACTATTAGATATGATTTAATTTTAATAGGGTTAACGTTCCAATAAAAATATATCACTTATATCGAGACGTCACCAGATATAGCTGAAGTGGTAAATTTTTTTTACATTTGCAGTGCGCTAAGAGCAGTGCACAGGCAGTTTTGTTACGTGCCACACCTGCCTATAATGGGGCATCTGTTTTTAGGCCTCCTCTGAAGGTCCGTTAGACTTTTTTTCTACATATCGAGTGATTGGTGAAAAAAATAGTAACTACCAACAAGGCCGGGTTCCAACCAGGATATCCTACATTCAAAGCAAGTACTCTACCAATTGAGATACCGCAGTGGTAGTAAAATAATGGCAGTTATTATATTTGAATGGAAAAGTCAATTCAGGAATTTAAAGCAAAATTAAAGTGCCTAGTAGAAACGTCTGATAACTGACAAACGTGCAGAAATACGGTGAGAGACTTTGTAATACAATTTCCATTTATTTAGATATCGTTACCCGCAAGAACATACATATTTAAATTTGTTCGATCCGCATGCGGTTATTAAAATGGTTGTCCAATTGTGCTGTTAAAAGTGTTTTTATTTATTTTATAATTAAAAAGTTAATTAAATTTATCCATTGTCTTAACCTTTTGAAAACATATATTATTAATTTTATAACGATGTATCGAATTGTTTCTTTGGCGTTAAAAATTAGCCAGCAAAGAAAACACTCAGGCAAATAGTTTCCGAGCGTTTAGCATGTTACTGACATTACAAGAAAATTTTAAGATGTCAACAAGCTATTTGTCCATATTTTACAATAGCTAAAATCCTAAAGGCTAAAATTAAATAATGACTTTTTATTGTTGCCCAGCAAAAAACGTTCATAGATAAAAAACAATCTTAACTTGTTTTATTATTATTATTATTTTTATTATTTAACAATGTAGCTGTAATACATATTTTTCGTCATTTTCAAAAAAAATATTTTTTACAATATCAATAATAACTCTTATATAAGATAAGGTAAACAACATGTTTATCGGTAGGTTCAAAAGGAATAACTTAGTTCTGTTTGTTTATCAACCTTTGTCTGACCTTTCCTATATTTGTACTTTTTTTCTAAATTGATTTGAGGAGACACAACAGGAACTGTTTACTGCTAATTCATGCAGCATTCTGACTATAATTTTTAGACTGACATGTTCTAGTAGCTGTACTTTTAATCCGTCTTTACATATCCATTCAGACTGTATATCACCTTTATATCCTCTCTTTTTACATCGTCATATACGTTTTTCACCCTTAGCATAAGAGCTAAATTGGTTAATATGAATGTTTTGTATTTAAAAAAATATAAATGTCTTTACATCCTTTTAAAAAGGCGGCTTGTGTGGAGTGGACCGAATAAATATAAAATTCAGAATTTGTTTTTGAATTGAAATTTTCTACAGAAAACAATCGAACCCTCAGCAAGCAAAGTTTTAAAAGCATTCTAACATCACGACCTAGGTAGTATAATCTTATTATAAATTCAGGGGTTAAAGAACTTCTTAAAAGCGCTTTTGATCAGTTTGTCATTGAGGCCTAACTCAGTGAAATTGACTTTGTCGGCAAATGCATTTAGAATGCAGTTGCATCATTGCTTATCAGGCTTTCAAAATTTTAAAAAGTAACTAGCAAGAACAAAAGACTAATCAATGACATATGTTTTTATAATAATTATTTTTTATTTTTTTATATTTATTTTATTATCATGCTGTAAGTTATTGTTTATTCATAAAGGTACAAAAGGAATATCTATACTAGATGTCGTTGAACTTTGGTAATTCTACAAATTCGACCTAGAGCAAACACCTTAGGATGGAATTTAATTAGTGTCTTCGATCTTTTCTGTCTACACATGTTCATGGTATTATCAGCTGGTAATGGTTTTATTATTCTATCATTATCTAAGTATAACTATCATAATTTCAGGCAAAAAGTGAGCTAAGACTTAACAAAAATATGTGATTGAATATTTAAGCAGTTATCGATATATTAGATACTTGATTATTTCCCAAGGCTATCCCCTTTTAATTTTTTTGTATATTTTCCTTGCACACATATATATTGTTAATAACCAGTAAACAAAATGCACTTTTATGCATATAATTGGTTTAGGTTTTAAAGGCACAAGTGGCTTTGTCATAGTTGGTAGTGTACATAGCTTTAATAAGGCATTTTGGTAAAATAATTGATGCATGAACACTAGGCAAAAAATAACGCATTCAAAAAATGCTGCCATGTACAGCTAAAATTGTCTACTTTGTCATGCAAGCAAAAACATGATGAAAAACAATGCTGGAATAAGAAAAAGAGGCAATAATATATCATTTGGATGAAAAATGGTTTTCGTTTTTATATAGATATAATGTTGCATAAATGCTTATTTGTTTGATATAAGTTATATAACACATGCTAGTTAAATTTTGATGTGCCAGATGTGCAAATTTCGAAAATTCATTCCTCATCAGTGACACTAAGACCCAAAGTTTTATAGATAAAAAACATTAGCCAAACAGTTGAAAATTCATGAATCTAAAGTTCAAACATTATATAAATCCAAATCCAAAATAAGAAACAACCCTTAATCTTAAATAATTTAAAAAATTTAAGACAGCTGAAAATTTTGCTAAATGGTAATATAACTCTTAACATAATAAATTCTTTGTAAATGTTTTAAAAACTTTTTGAGAAAAACAATTATGTTGTTCAATAGTCATATCACTATTATGACAATTTGCCTTTTAATGACTTTGCCGCCGTGCTAGGTGGCTAAGAACATGAATTTTAGGTCCCATATTATTTTATTTGTACTTATAAGCCTTTACTGTTTTGTCTCAAATTTATTTATTTGTCGATAAACCTTTTTTGAAAATAACTTATCATCTTTATATTGATTATGTAAAAAGATTTAGAATTAATAAAATTTTACTGTATCAAATATATTGGAAATTCTCAAATGTGTGAAAAACCAAAAATATTAATAATGTAAGCAAGAAAGCTAATCACAGTGTTGGATGTAGAGAAATTTCAAATACCTATTGAATACTGATTTGTAACTAACACATACCGTTGTATAAGGATTAGCTTACAGATAAATAGGTCAGGAACAAAAATTATCAACAAAATAAAGATTATTCCCTTTACTATGTGTATAACACTTAAAGCATCATTGATGCCCCAGTGAGTTCCATAATGTAATACAATGGAGAGCAATGTCCTACATTTTATCTTTTACGCCTCAAATCAATTGTTTAAAGGCGACTTTTTCTGTAATGATTTTAGTAATTGCTTTAACATTGTGATTGATACTTGTACAAAATTGCCCATGCAAAAGACTAATGTTCATTTTATCTTATGTTTTTTACCGTTTATGCTTTGGAGAGATATTAAATAAAATGAAAGTAGGGATAGACTATAGTTCTGACATTTATATCCTCACAATCACACATTCACCAGCTAAATATCTTGTGTCGTTACGGGACTCCATAGCCTACTGGTCGCAGTGATTTTAGTCATTTAAATTAAAGTCCTACTTGGGCAAATCCTAGTGTGTGAAAGCTTTTCTGTTCACTTGTCGAGGGTCGTTTTTCCGGGCACTTCGATTTTTTTCACCAATCAAGAACTGACAGCCTTGATATAATTACAAAAGTCATAACACCATTAATTTAGTCCACTTCAATTTCGAGTTTGCATGGTAAAATAATTTTACTAACACTGATTTAAAAACCAGAGTTCAATGTGAAACGATACCTAACAGCTATAAATGTTATTAATTCAACGTTTTCGTCATACGTAGACGAAGACATAGTAGAACCATTCGCTTTTGTTTTAAAATAGGTACTTCTTATAGACAAAATGTGAAAGTAGGGTGTTCTTTGACTAAAATCTCCGTCAAGTGTTTGTATTAATTAATAGTTATATTAATCAAAGTTCTGGATACATTGAACAAATTCCCATGTTTTACGACACAGCAGTTATGAACAGTTGACGCCTTTATTTCTTGTTACATGCAACAGCGGTTATAAACGTCTCGTTAAAAGTTTTGGCACTAGAGTATTTCCTTAACAAAGATCATCAAATAATGAAATGGTCACAAATGTATGTATGTCAAAACTACAAGCAGATGTTGCTGAAGTAGTTGATGAAAATAAAAATTATCGGAAACGGAATATCTTCTATGAATAAAGTAATATTTGCTGTTAACAGTTGAGCTTTTCCGTCTTAAGGAAGTGTAAACTTAAGAAAACGATCAATGATCGTTATCAGGATGCAACATCGAACTTCTGCAGAACATTTTGTTTTTGTTACAATATGAATAATATTAACAATAATAATAATAATAATAATAATAATAATAATAATAAATATATATATATATATATATATATATATATGTATATATATAACTGTCATGTAGCAATATTTTCAACTATATGAATTTATTTTTAAAATTAATTTAAAACTTATGTTTGTTTCTCCATGCTAAGTATCACTTAGCTGGATATGGATTCATATAATTTTGGAACTTTAGATTCATTAATATTCACTTGATTGTCTTGTGTGTTTTATATATCAAACATTTACGGCCCCAAGTGGACATTTGGCACATACAACTTCATCAGGTATTCTTATGATACATTTTTGAATTGTCTGTTCATAGATTTGCAATTCCTTTTTGAAAAAAAAGTCATTTATTTTTTATTCATAAGTCGAAATCAACATGATTTCGACAGTAAATCATGTTTTCAGTTTGTATAACACATTTATTTAAAATCATTTTGATATGTCACAAATTAAAGTCTTGACGTAAAAAGAAATTGATAGGTAAACGAACTTTATAATTAGAACATTTTTGCACGGAGTAAAACGTTGCGGTTATGTGGATTAAAAAACAGAGGAATGTTAGATCTGATGGATACAAGTAAAACGTCACAAAGGTCATAACCTATGATATTACCATAAGATGTGTATAATGCATAATAATTACACCGGCAACATAATGATTTTTGGAGAAATTTTTTTCTGTAATCGCTTATACTTATTACGATTTTAAACTTGGCTAAAGTAAGTGATTATGTAAGCCTTACCCGAATACCTGTAAAAACAATATCAAGGATCGACATTTTTCAATTGCAAACAAAAACAGTGATATTGACAGCTATTGCTGTGCGAGCGCTGATAAAACTGATCCCTATATGTATATATTTTGGGAACTCAAAAAATACTAAAACACTGATTATCAGTCCATCAAATATGTTGTTGAAGCATTTAAGTAAATTGTTTTTTTTTTCAAAAGGTTCGTTATTATTTATTTCTTTGTTTTTAAATTTCATCAGTTTTTTTTATGTTTTTAGTTCCTTTTTTTAAAAAACTTGCATTGATCCATGTAATTTTAAGATTATATAAAATGCAATTGCACGTTAATCTTTAATTAATATTTTGATCTTAGTGCTGCTTTAGAATACTTCAAGCAAAACATACCTCTAAGAAAAAAACTTATAAATAACTTGTTAAGAATCTTTGTTTTCTTTATAAATCATGATTTTAAGTGAGTTCATTTTGAATGTTTTAAGCCACAGTCAATATTCCATCATGTATCCTGTATAAAGGTGGTCAGTTCTTGGAATTTTGAGGAAAGAACAACCCGGAGAAAACAACACGCCTTTTGGAAGAAGCTGCACGTAAATTGACAGACTGTCTCGACCAATCTCTTAAACAAGTAAGATTTTAACCTTGGCAACAAAAAACAGTGTTTCACACGGGCGCGCATTACACAACTTGGCCACTAAAACATGTGTCCTTCGACAGATGTCAGTTTATGTGTAGCTTATTTGCTCTATCTGAAAGACATAATCGCCTAAACAATTTCAATTTAATGTCCTGACTCTTTAAATGTCTTTTTTGCATCGTTCAATGCGTATATTGCATACATGAATCATGAAGTACGTTAAAATTTAAATCAAATTATTTATAATTCCTACATTTGATGAAAAGGCATCTTTAAAGATCTCTAAAGCCACATTGAAGCTGCCTTAAATGTCTCTTTAAGGAACTTTAAGGGGGCTTTAAAGATCCTTAAATATGTCTTTATGGGGTCTTTAAGGACTCCTTAAAGATCCTTAATGGAACTGAAATTTTAAGTATCTTTAAGGGAGCTTTAATGATCTTTAAGGGAAAATAAATATCTCTCTCTCATGATTTATTTGCATCTATGCATAACACTAATCCCCCCCCAAAAAAAAAAATAAATAAAGATAAATAAAATGAAAAATAAAGTAATAAGATATATGACATGCTTAGAACATCGTTTTGCAATTACGTTTATTTCTTTAGTTAATGTATGTTTTAATATTTTGATATTAAAATTGTCTCTTAAAATCACTTCCGAAAACTCACGTTTATTTCCAATACCCAGAGTTCAGGGTTAGATAATCATCTTAATATGTTATTTGACTTCATAGTTATCTCCTACCTAGATAAGAAACTGCACATCAAAGTCACAAGCCGCGCATGAAATCATCTGGGATCTATAATCAAACAAGTACCGCTGTATACAATGAACAAGTATAGTTAATTACTTTATTCGTACTGCTGATCTTATTAACACAAGTACTCATCTTTACGGTGAAAACTGCACATTCGTTATCTTATTCATCTCCACAAACTTAATGTAGAAATTAGAATTTAGACCGGCGTTATCCATGTCTCTTATGTCGTATAGACTATCAAAATTCAAAATATACTAAAAACAAACCATGCCTTTCAACTGAATGAATGTGATTAATTCCATTAATAATTTAACAAAATGAGTTATTATGAAAAATCTTTAAGGATACTTCAAGCCTCCTTTAAAATCCTTAAAAGTACAGTTTCATTAAGTATCCTTAAAGATACTTTGAGGTTTCCTTAAAGAGTCCTTTAAGGTCTATTAAAGATCCTTATAGATGAAATGGCTTTTAAAGGCTTTAAAGACACATGGAAGGATCTCTAAGGATCCTTAAAGATCAATAAAGGATGGGGTTGATCTTGTGCTCATTGCTTAGTTATACTTGACAATAGAGGCAAATTCATAAACGATTAAGATGTTGAAGCATCACAGGCTTAAAATTGCACCTACTTTAATTCCTCAAACAGATAAAAGAAAACTATTCAAATTTATTGATTATATCAAAAATTAAGTTATACGGATAGCCCGATGTAGCAGAGGTAGAGACATGTTTCTTAAATTTCGTTACATCGTACACGGAAATGTCACATATTCTTTTACTGTCAGTAGGAAAGAAGCCCCCAGAGTGTCCGTTGTCAAAGTCAACTTTCCATCAACACAGTGTTCTAGATTGTTTTGACTTTATTCCTACAGATCACACTTTGTTCAGTGAAGTCAATACGTTATCAGTAGACATTAAGTTGTAATTGCCTTCAGGAATCAAGCTTGTCAAATAAAATAAATTTTATCAATTGTCTTCAAATTGAAAATGTACCTGTGAAACTATTTTTATCGGTTTAATGTAATTTTTATAATATCTGTGTATCAAGTATTTTTAAAGTCATCTTTTGTAGGTATATATCTTTTAAGGTAAAAAATAATAATTATTATTCAAATGCGGTTTAAACCCTTATATACTTTCTCAAAAAAATTATTTCTTTTACAAAAATAAAGCTTGGATTTTACTTAAAAACAATCTTTTGTCATAACAACGTTAAATAAATCATGAAAAATAGAGAAGGTCATAAATGGAAGGAAAAAAGAACATATCTGAAAAACATTTTACTTATATCTCATTTTCTTCAAAAGTTGTTATAGTACAAGACATTAAAACAATTTCCAGAAAGATACAGAAGTAGAAAACCCGTGTACAATTGCAAAATTATTGTTAGAGATATTATCAAATTTTTTACAACATTTATGAGTATCTCATGTCCAAAAAATCATATTTATAATTTTTTCAGACGATTTGTTTTTGTTCGGTAAATGTTGAATACAAGTTTCTGTTGAAGGATCATTGCCCCCTGTGTATAATGGTGTCAAGGAGAAAAAAATAAATCTTTATTACTGTAAGAGATATGTTCAAGAAAATTAATGGTCTATATTGTAAGCTGTAGTCGGGTTATTATCTCATATTTAGATTTTTGTTTATCTCAAAGCTCAAAGAAGTTTTTGCGATTTTTTTGGGACTGAAGCGGGTACAACGTGAATATGTAGCTAGTTTTAAGTAAGAAAAGGTAATTGGAAGCTAAATTTGGGAATCTGAAATTAGATTTATTTTTGGGCCATTTACTGTCAGTCTACTATTTAATTCACCAGGTTGGTATAGAACAAATGCACTTCTGTGCATTCTGTCTACTTGAAATCTATAAAAGTATAATCAATTATCAAATATGACATAAAATGATTACTATTTTACTTGAAAACGAAAGTATTTTCAGCAATTATGTTTCAGCAAATATGTTACTGCATCATGGATTTATGAAATGTCTTGTAATTTGTCTTGCTCATTTTTGTAGCAAAAAAAAAAAAAATAAATAAATAAAAATAAAAATAAATAAACCTAATTTTCAGCTAAAACGTTATGTAAATTAAATCACATGAAAAAATTTTAAGAACTGTAAACTGTGTTAACGATTAGTTCTTAAACAGTGTTAAAATTTGATTTTTTTAATAATTACATATATATTGAAAACTCTTTTAATTTATTTATATTTTTGTTCATTTACAATCCGCAACAACTTTTAGATTAACTAAATAAAAAGCGACTTGAGACTAAACTGCTTTCATCAATAAATAATTAGACAAAATTATACATAATTCAATTTCAGCATTATTTACCAATAAGTGATTTACTACAGTACAGCTCAAGTGGATTCGTGAATTTCCACCCGCCGCGGTTTTTTTATCCGCAGCAGTAAATCCGCGGTGGATGCCGGTGGAAATATTCTGTCCACCGCGATTTGCGGTGGACGGTTTTGCCGGTGGACATCTCATAGTATGATTCGTCCACCGCGACCATCAGTTTTGAGGATTTAATATGTGTAATCGAAATTTGCAAACCGTTATCGGGTCTTAATAAGTACTTGTTTTAGGATTCACTAAGGAGAAAATATCGATGCTTGTTTATTTTTAACTTAATTTTTTTATGCCGTTTAATAGAGTATTATACAGTAAAATATATAATAAAACATCAAATTAAAACAGCTTTGTTATTTTTATCTGTTAAAATACAAATTCAAGAAATAAATCCAAGGCTTCTAAAACCGCATCAATTTTAATTTGGAACAGGTAACACCAAGCTTAACCCGAAAACTTAGTCGAGTGATGAGACAGCAAAACTACTTCTTATAAAAGAGAAGGGGGAACTAAACCGTCCTTATAATTGACCTCTCTCTCTCTCTCTCTCTCTCTCTCTCTCTCTCTCTCTCTCTCTCTCTCTCTTTAACAATAAATACCAAAGTTTTGTCGTACGTTTATATTCTGAATAATTGGCGTTTTTTATTTATTTATTTTTTTTTTTGCATTGAAAATTTCTACATTTTAATTTTTGAAAAAAAAATATATGTGTAACCTCTGTTAGGTGGAAACGGGGAACACCCAATGGCACAAGTGGTCTCGATCAGGAACACCTGAATAATAATAAGATGAGAGCAGTATTAAGTGTTGGCGCTTTATTCTGGAAGCATGGCACTAATCATAATGATACATTTTTGTTAATACAAACATTAAAATACATATAAAATTGTACCTCAGAACAACCAGCAAAAATGGTAATAAACATCAAAGCTCAATATGAAAATAACACTTTGTTTGCTTTACACATATACACAATATAGATACCACAAGGTGAAATAACCTCCACCTCCATCAGATCAATAACATAAGGGAGATAACTCCAACTGGCAGATCATAAACATAAGGGAGATAACTCCAACTGGCAGATCATTAACATAAGGGAGATAATTCTAAGATGGCATACACTAACATGCCATAAACTTAATAAAGGAATACCAGCAGAATAAGGTCAATAAACAACAAAAGGTAGTGAAATACATAGCAATTCACCTGTAGTGCTAGGACTGGTATAAGTAAAGTTAAAATATTAAAGAATAGCATTAACAGGTATATGCCTTAATTTAATATAAGTAAGTTGTACTGACTATAACTGACAAATAGTATCAAGCAAGATAAAAGACTGGCTTTATCAGCATGGACATGGTAACAATTAAGAATGTAATGTACTGAATTGAACAACGGTTAAAATAAATTTAACCTTTACCAATTAATTTAGTACCAAAGTGATGAATAATCTCAACTGAGGTTCGAACCCAATAAGTACTTGGTGAATAGTGCTACATAAACCAGCGAGTTGAACATGATCTCGGTATGTGTAGTGATTATAATAAAACCTTAACCACAATTATGAAAAAATAAACAAATAAAATAAACAATAGAAATAACACAATTCATGTGCACAATTAGTAAGTACTTCACACATGACTAATTTAATAATGCTAAACTGTCATCTGGAAAGGGGCATTGAGTTCCTTTCAATATGTCTCTAGTTTGTATTAACTTCCCTTCTAATATCTCATTTTACTGAATGACAGCTATATTATGGTAACATGACAGTAAAATACAATTTCATACACAATGATCTGTATAATAACCCGTAATACCATTACGATGAAAACAAATACATTCTCATTACATTTATAACTCAAAGTACATTGTATCAACTACTCATGACTTGTCATACAAAGCCATTAACAAAATAACAAGTTACTAATATGAAAAACATGAAATCCTACAAGGAGTTGTTGGCAGTGTTGATAAACATATATTTACAACCAAACAAAAATCATAAGTATCATAAGCAACACATCTCTAAGCAATATGCTTGAATTTGAAACCGTGAGACTTCAACTTGTGTGTACATAATTGATGACGTCATTGATTTCTGTGCAAAATACAGAATATAATTCATATGCAATATTATTGTACATAAACACGAACTGACAACCTTTATGCAGTTAATTATGTCTTTCTATTGCAAGATGAGCGACAAAAACTAGGGCATTGCAATAAAAATATGACAAAGATAATGTAATCATGTTCCCGCCATCATGGTCATCTGCGGTCAACTGCGTGGTTGCTTGAAAATCTAACTATGGTCTGTTTATATGCAATACCACAGTCATTGGACGTTTTCGAAACTTGCCATTGACCTTAACAATCATATACAAAACATTAATATCGATTTGGGTGGGAATAATTACCTGAATAATAATAAGATGAGAGCAGTATTAAGTGTTGGCGCTTTATTCTGGAAGCATGGCACTAATCATAATGATTTTCCAGCCTCCCTGAATAAAGAGCGTCACATCACAGTAACGAGTTACTTCCCCTTGACCGTACATTAAAAAAATTAAGGGGGTGCCTATTTTTGCCAACGGTAACACTCTCCCCTCCAAAATAAATGGTGTCCTCACCATTTGTTCTACAAGTAATATACATGTTACACACTTATACTCTATGTCAACCAAATAGATAAAATGTCAGAATATTCAATATTCAACTATATAGAGATTGGCCAGTCTGCTATAACATGGCAATTATACCATTATACATTTACCTATAAAGTACATCAGTTTAAACTTAACCTTTATCTACCATAATCACCTCTGTATATTACTCCCATATACTGTACTTGATATTATTTGGTAATTATTTCAATTCCTCACCAGTAGTTATATCCTTACATTGTCATTATTAAACCACACTAGTTAAACAACAACATTTATAACAAAATAACAGTCAAAGAAAAATAGTGTCCAACATTTATCTTTTATACAAAAACTGGATTTCTATAAACACATTTGGACCAAACATATGTTGAAGGTTTTCCAATTGTGTCATAGGTGAAACGTTTTGGTACTCTCCTAATCCTCTTAGGTCTTGATGAATGCAAGATATCAGAGTCTGATTCCCCGCTTGCATCATGTCCACCATCCGATCCCACATTGTTTATGTCTTCTGCATCTGAAAGCGGTTCGATAACATAATCGTAGTTAATAGTAGCTTCACTGTCATTAGTAGCTTGTTCTTCACTAATGGTGTTGTCAACAGCAGATGACTGTGGAACATACGATTCAGCTAACGGATTCAAAGTACCCGATGGTAAATAAAGTTCCTCAGAATCACTAGATGAAACTTGCTGAATGTTAACATTTTGGTTACTACTAGTTTGTGGCTGAACAGTTTGTTTCTTCTGTTTGCTTCCCTTACACACAGGTTCGCCATTTAATGACAAAGGCAAGTCATTACACTGTAGTAACAAGTTCCGGTGTATTTTTCTAGTGTTTCCCTTTCCATCTTCCCGTCTTAATTCATATACTGGGGAATTTTCTGCCATACATTTCACAATCACATAAATTTGATCTTCCCAGTATGAACGTAATTTTCCAGGTCCACCCCGTTCTGATAGATTGCGAACAAGAACCCGATCTCCTGGTAAAAGTATTGCACTACGTAAGTGCTTGTCATGTTGCGTTTTTCCATGTTGTCCTGCCTTGATTGCATATTTTGATGCAATTTCATAAGCTTCCTGCATGCACGTTGACCACTTCTGTACATAATTGTCATAGTCTACTTGTTTTTCTTGTGATGCAACATTGAAAATTAGGTCAATCGGTAGTCGCGGCTGTCTACCATACATCAAGTAAAACGGACTATAACCTGTAGAATCATGTTTTGTACAATTATATGCATGGACAACTTTTGATAGGTGTGCTTTCCAATCAGCTTTATACTCCTTTGGTAGTGTTCGTAACATACCCAACAAAGTACGATTATATCTCTCAACTTGCCCGTTCCCTTGGGGGTGATAGGGAGTCGTGCGAGACCGGCTAATTTTACACAATTCCTGTAGACGGTGAAAAAGTTGATTTTCAAATTCTCTCCCTTGGTCATGGTGTAACCGATATGGGAAACCAAATTTCAAGATGTAATCATTGAAAATTTTGTCAGCAGCAGTTCGTCCAGACTTGTTGCGTGTTGGATAAGCTTGTGCGAAGCGCGTGAAATGATCCACAACAACCAATATATACTCATAACCACCCTTGCATCTCTCCAAATGTAGGAAGTCTATTGATACCAATTCAAACGGGAATGACGATGAAATGGGTTGCAAAGGAGCCTCAGCTTTTCTCACTGGTCGTTTATCTTTTATACATGTACATTTATGTGTTACAAAATGTTCAATTTGTTGAGCCATCTTGGGCCAATAAAAACGTTCTCTCACAAGATTTATTACACGTTCACTTCCAAGGTGTCCCATTTCCACATGTAATTCTTTGTACACTAACTCATGGTATTTTGCAGGTAAAATCAATTGATAACGTCTCTTATTGTCAGGTAAATTGCATACTCGACGCAACAATCCATCCTTGTCAATTTGCAATTTAGTCCATTCATTTAGTAGAAGATGTGTGTTCCTAGAATATTCGCCACCTCGATCTAACTTTGGCTTCTTATTATCTCGAACAGCTTGATATACTACACCAATACATTCATCATCAATCTGTGCCTTGATTAACTCTTTAACTGGTATGGACTGAACAAAACTTCTGTTCTCTAGACTTACATCAGCTCTTGTATCAACTTCTTTTAGTTGTGTATTCTCTGTATGATTTGAACTCTCAAACTTCTTTGTTCCTTGAGCATCCAAATTTCCACGTGTTGGAATAGACAGAGAAACTGTTTTATCCACACTTTTCGGCTCCGGTGGTTTTATGGATGTAGAAAAATCGGCTATTTGAGACATAAAGTTTGTAGATTGAAGGTTCAAAGCATTTACATGTGCAGTCATCATATCTGGTGAAACCTGTTCGGTTGCCTCCTTGACTATTTCATCAATATCTAGTGGCATCCTACTGAGACCATCAGCATCATTGTTATTACGACCTGGTTTGTAAAATACCTTGAAATTAAAGTCAGTAAGTTCAGCCACCCATCGGAGTCTTGTTGCATCCAATTTTCGTGTAGTGAATAAGTACTGTAAAGGGTTATTGTCACTGTAAACTTTAAACTCTTTGCAATAATATAGGTAGTCTCTAAAACGATCTGTAATAGCCCATTTAAGTGCAAGAAATTCTAATTTCCCAGAATGCATGTGATAGTTTTTTTCAGCTGGCAAAAGTGTCCGTGAGCCGTAAGCAATTACTCGCTTTCGATCGTTTTGTTGCTGATACAAAATCGCTCCAAGGCCTTCTTGCGATGCGTCCACATGAACAATGAATGGTAGATTAAAGTCAGGGTAAGCCATAACTGTATCTTGTAATAGAAAATTTATCAATTCACTGAGTATATCACTGTGATTATTTGTCCATGTAATAACTTGCGAAGACGGTGCTTGATTTTGTTTCACATTTTTACCCCTCTTTGAGCATCCTTTCTTTGGTGCTTTTGTCTCAGTCGGCTTTACCTGAAGCATATCATACAATAACTTGGCTCGTCGCGAAAAGTCTGGAATATAACGACGATAGTAACCAAGAAATCCCAATAGTTGTCTCAACTCGCCAACATTCTTTGGACACTTATCCTTCAATTTTAATACTGCTTCCTTATCTTTCGGATCCATCATATAACCATTTTCTGTCACGATACAGCCAAGATATCTAACTTTGTTTCGAAAGACTTCACATTTTCTTGGTTTCAACTTGATGCCTTCTTCCCTTATTCTTGTAAGAACTTGTCTTAGATGTTCGATGTGCTCAGAGAATGTCTTACTGTATACTAACAGATCGTCAAGATACGGAATACAGAACTTATTTATAAACTCTTCAAAACAGTCATTCATAAATCTCTGGAAGCAACTAGGTGCACCAGTAAGTCCAAATGGAATACGAATCCATTCGTAAAGACCCCACGGAGATACAAATGCAGTGAAAGGCCTACATTCTTCTTTTACGAAACCCTGGTGATAGGCCTTGCCTTGATCCAATACTGTAAACCAACGGTTACCACCTAAGCTATCCAACGTGTCTTGTATTCTAGGTATTGGCTGTCGGTCCGGAATAGTCTTACTGTTAAGCCGTCGATAGTCAATGCATAGCCTAAGCGACCCATCTTTCTTCCGAACACAAACAATAGGACTACAATACGACGACTTTGATTTCCTGATCCATCCCTTAGCGATCAAATCCATGAGGTAATCTTGTACTTCTTGAAATAATGGACGTGGTATTGACATGTATGAACTTTGAACCGGAATTGAATCAGATAAATTAATATTAATCTCTAGTTTGGGTGCTGTTCCAATATCATTATCGTCTTTAGAAAACACATCAGCATATTCATTAAACAGTTCTCGAACTTGAGCCTCCTGATGTGAACTCAAACTACTTTCAGATAACTCTATTGATGGTGTCCAGTCTGACTCTTTACCACAAGTCTCTTTAGTTACTTTTTGACTGTCGTTTTCTGTAGACTTGGTGTTTTCTTTCTCACATGGTACAGTTACTACAGAATTTATTGTTTGCAGTGTTCCAATGATAGTGCGCATTGGTAGAACAACTGGTTTTGTACGAGTATTCTTCACGGAACACTTGAAATTTTGTGTTTTATCTCCTTTTATGTTGACAAGTGCCTCACCCATTTCTAATCCCTCCGGCAAATTCATTAATGATGGAGTAAATAACATCTGATTGTCACTTCCACTCCTACCTAAATTCACATGAACTTTGAGAACCACATCCTTTCCTGGTTGAATCAATGTAGCTTTTCTGGTTGTCCTTACATCAAACATCTCATTGTCATTCAAGTGAACATGCTGAACAAGTTCTTTAAATCTATTGTCAGAAATATTTGGTATTGCCTGTCTTAAATCTTGTCGAACATTTTTGAAATTTTGATCTGTTAACAGAAACTCTATAACATTATATCCCAATATAGGCAACTCTTCACCAGCCTCAAAAACAATAAATGGTACTTTCACACACTCATTTCCTACCGAAAAATCAAATATGGTGTACCCCTTCACCAATATATCCCCTCCATTTGCAGCTAGTAACTGGAAATTTGTAGAGTCAATATCGAAGTCATCTAAGCCATTTACATTAATTTCCGGAAAATGTGTCTTTAACCATCCACACGAGACTAGTGATACTTGAGCACCTGTATCCCAGATCATTTCAAACAATTTATCGTTTAATTTTGCATGGATCAAACATTGATTTCCAACCAGTTTAACTAAATTATTCTTTAACTTTGGTGAAATCTTGTAAACTCTTCCCTTGATAATTTCTTTGTTTTTCCTACC
Organism: Tegillarca granosa; assembly: GCA_029721355.1. Taxonomy (NCBI): domain Eukaryota; kingdom Metazoa; phylum Mollusca; class Bivalvia; order Arcoida; family Arcidae; genus Tegillarca; species Tegillarca granosa. The sequence goes on along the minus strand of CM056596.1, from coordinate 54,157,920 downwards.
ATCAACACTACGTAATTGGGACACTTGATCTTGGACCTCCGCCTGTCCCCTTAACGGGATCCAGTTCCGTTTCCCTGACGACAGCCTACCTTGTAGTGTTCGCTACTTCCACATTTCCAACAGTGGGTGCATCTAGTATTTCCACTTGTCTGACAACTAGCGCAGCCCCTCCTGTGACCGAGCCCAGTGCTTCTTGGGGAATGACCTATTGGTCCCACATTCTTCGAATTTTCAAAAACCTGCTCTTTTAAAGCCGCTATTTCTGCTCGCAGAAGTTTAACTTCCCCCATTAATACACCTTCCTTCTGTTTTTCTTTTGCATTATCTATTTGTTTCGCCATATCAACTTGACTAACTTTTATTTTACTTGTGTCCTTCTTTTTACCAAATTTGTGTTGTCTCTCGCTTTCCTTCAGTAATATCGAACTTAATTCTTGTAACAATTCTTCATCCTTTATTTCTACTCCACATTCCAAATATTGCTTCATTTCATTTCTTATAGTCTCATCGCGAAAGCCAGTGTAGACGGCACGACAAAATACATCCTTTACCATTTTCTCTTCATATTTCACATCCTTAGTGTTTACTTTTGATGCAAAAATTACTCTCTGTTTCAGGTCTAATGCCCGTATTAAAAAGTCGTGAGTATCCTCTGATGTCCCCTGGACAAGGCTACTAAGTTCCTGATAGAGTTCTGTAGCTCTTTTCTCTTTATAATGTGCTCTCAGGATTCCATATAGTGTAGTTAACTCCATTTCCGGTCGCCCTTCTAGATAACTTCTAAGTTTGAGCCCAGGCTGTATAGATTTAATAACACCATCAATCACCTCCCCTTTACTGTATCCCTTTTTCAGACCACTTTCAATTTGTCTGGATAAACTGATAAATCCAACACATGTTGCAGAAGTTGGGTCACCAATCTGTCCCGATATCTTAAAATCACGCTTCCAAAGAGATAACGGCACTTTTTCGTTTTTCACAGTTTCAGTGTCTGTTACTTCCTCCGAGCTAACATCTTTGGGAGTTTCAGCTGGCACAGTTGGTGGTGCAATTTTTATGAAAGTGTCATTTAAAGTTAAAAGCTTAGTTAAACCATTGTCCTCATCAGCCTCCCAGGATGTTATCTTCTTTTCTAGTAACTGTAGTAATTGATTACGATTTAATTCTGTAATGTCAGTTCCGTCATCTATTTCCAGCACTGCAGTTGACAAGGCCATTTCATCGCACATGTACATCCTTCCTCGCACTTCTGCCAGTGTCTCAAACAATGCCATTTTAGTGATGGGTGTGCCCCACGTTGGGCGCCAAATTGTAACCTCTGTTAGGTGGAAACGGGGAACACCCAATGGCACAAGTGGTCTCGATCAGGAACACCTGAATAATAATAAGATGAGAGCAGTATTAAGTGTTGGCGCTTTATTCTGGAAGCATGGCACTAATCATAATGATACATTTTTGTTAATACAAACATTAAAATACATATAAAATTGTACCTCAGAACAACCAGCAAAAATGGTAATAAACATCAAAGCTCAATATGAAAATAACACTTTGTTTGCTTTACACATATACACAATATAGATACCACAAGGTGAAATAACCTCCACCTCCATCAGATCAATAACATAAGGGAGATAACTCCAACTGGCAGATCATAAACATAAGGGAGATAACTCCAACTGGCAGATCATTAACATAAGGGAGATAATTCTAAGATGGCATACACTAACATGCCATAAACTTAATAAAGGAATACCAGCAGAATAAGGTCAATAAACAACAAAAGGTAGTGAAATACATAGCAATTCACCTGTAGTGCTAGGACTGGTATAAGTAAAGTTAAAATATTAAAGAATAGCATTAACAGGTATATGCCTTAATTTAATATAAGTAAGTTGTACTGACTATAACTGACAAATAGTATCAAGCAAGATAAAAGACTGGCTTTATCAGCATGGACATGGTAACAATTAAGAATGTAATGTACTGAATTGAACAACGGTTAAAATAAATTTAACCTTTACCAATTAATTTAGTACCAAAGTGATGAATAATCTCAACTGAGGTTCGAACCCAATAAGTACTTGGTGAATAGTGCTACATAAACCAGCGAGTTGAACATGATCTCGGTATGTGTAGTGATTATAATAAAACCTTAACCACAATTATGAAAAAATAAACAAATAAAATAAACAATAGAAATAACACAATTCATGTGCACAATTAGTAAGTACTTCACACATGACTAATTTAATAATGCTAAACTGTCATCTGGAAAGGGGCATTGAGTTCCTTTCAATATGTCTCTAGTTTGTATTAACTTCCCTTCTAATATCTCATTTTACTGAATGACAGCTATACTATGGTAACATGACAGTAAAATACAATTTCATACACAATGATCTGTATAATAACCCGTAATACCATTACGATGAAAACAAATACATTCTCATTACATTTATAACTCAAAGTACATTGTATCAACTACTCATGACTTGTCATACAAAGCCATTAACAAAATAACAAGTTACTAATATGAAAAACATGAAATCCTACAAGGAGTTGTTGGCAGTGTTGATAAACATATATTTACAACCAAACAAAAATCATAAGTATCATAAGCAACACATCTCTAAGCAATATGCTTGAATTTGAAACCGTGAGACTTCAACTTGTGTGTACATAATTGATGACGTCATTGATTTCTGTGCAAAATACAGAATATAATTCATATGCAATATTATTGTACATAAACACGAACTGACAACCTTTATGCAGTTAATTATGTCTTTCTATTGCAAGATGAGCGACAAAAACTAGGGCATTGCAATAAAAATATGACAAAGATAATGTAATCATGTTCCCGCCATCATGGTCATCTGCGGTCAACTGCGTGGTTGCTTGAAAATCTAACTATGGTCTGTTTATATGCAATACCACAGTCATTGGACGTTTTCGAAACTTGCCATTGACCTTAACAATCATATACAAAACATTAATATCGATTTGGGTGGGAATAATTACCTGAATAATAATAAGATGAGAGCAGTATTAAGTGTTGGCGCTTTATTCTGGAAGCATGGCACTAATCATAATGATTTTCCAGCCTCCCTGAATAAAGAGCGTCACATCACAGTAACGAGTTACTTCCCCTTGACCGTACATTAAAAAAATTAAGGGGGTGCCTATTTTTGCCAACGGTAACATATGCATTATATTCAAACTCTTCACTGAAAATAATAAAGATCTAGATTGATAGAAAATGTTACAAACACGTGATCTCGTGTCGGTTCGAGGCGATCTAAATGTAGGATCGCGTAAACAAAACAGTTATTACAAATCTCCCATAAAGCAAAGTAGTTCTCGCATCCCAAACGATAAGTTTTATTCTATAAATTATCTGTGTATAAAGTACTACTTAAACCGTTTCAATTTGCTACCTGGTCACGACCGCAGACATGATTTGAAGACGAACACGTGAAAACCTCTCAAGGTGTGATGATAAGCATATTACAGGTGATTAAAAATAAGATGCTACTAATTAGCGTTTCCGTTCCAGATCTCATCACTGTTAATTAGTTAATTAGTTTGTCGGTAACATTTGATCGTAACACTGTACACTGTATCACTGAACACTTCGTATCTTCCGAGTCCAAAACTATTGGAGAGAGGAAATGGTTTTCCCGGGACGGGTTTTATTTCTCTCCAAAAAAAAAAAAAATAATAATAAAATAAATTAATAAATAAATTATAATTAAAAAATGAAAGAAAGAAAAACGGGACTGATTCTCGGGCCTCCATGTTAACAGGTTTTAAATTATACCTGACCTAGCTGTCAAAACATTTTTAAAGGTTAACTGGTAAAGGCACGTGGGTTGTATTTTGCTTGAAGTCAAAACTTATTGTAAAGTCATATATACTAAAAGTAATCAGTGAAGATGTTGTTTCACTTCAAATGTTTTTTTGGAATTAGTAAATCTACGATACAGTTCTTCTGAAAACCGGGATTTATTTAAATTTATGGATTAGATTTTGATACTCATTTGACTAACATTTTCAGGTAAATTATATTTTTAAAAATAATCTCGTGCTTCAACTATTTAAAAAAAATTTCGTGGAAAAAAATCTTTTAAAAATCCGTGTTTTTTTTTGTTTTTGTTTGTTTTTTTTTTTTCAAAGTTGTGACAGAATTCTTTTATCTCCCAAGTCTTGTGCTTTAATTATTATCTAATTACGGACAACATCGATCAACAACTAAATCAATCATCCATGTAAACATTCGTCGTATGGTCAAGTTATTTATGCCTCTGAGTACACATTAAGGATTAAATGTATTTCATTTTCAATAATCATCGCGGTGGACATTTTTTCTGCCGGTGGACGATTTTACTGTCCACCGCGGCAGAAATATTCCTAATCCCTTTTCTCTTCATTCGCGGTGGACCGCGGTGGAAATTTAATCCCCTCTAATCGACAACCTTGTCCACCGCGGCGGGTGGAAATTCACGAATCCACCTGAGCTGTACTGTAGTTGTAATATTGTCCTCAATAAGTTCCCTTAAACACATACATTCGACTTTGTATGTGACGGGTGAAGCTGGCTGGACAGAAGATTTCTACCCTTCCGGGGCACCCTACCTCACTTCCTTAATAACTGAATTTGCCAGTTTTTAGGTCACCTGACCGAAAGGTCATGTGAGCTTATGGCATGGCGCGGCGTGTGTATGTGCGTGCGTGTGTGTGTGCGTGTGTGCGTGCGTCGTTAACACGTATTTTCGACTTTTCCTCCAAAACTGCTGGACAGATTTCAATGATACTTGGTCAGAAGCATATATGGGCCGGTGCAATACAGATTTGTTCATGGCATTGCCATGACTACCAAAACTAGGTCAAGGTGACCTAGGGGTCCAAAAATCTTAAAAAATCTTCTCTAAAACCGATGATGAGAGAAAAATCTGATGTGATATTTGGCTTCTCTAGGGTCTTAAGCCTATAGTTTGTTCATTTCGTGAAATTTGGTTGAAAAATGGGTTACGCGTTTTTGCGTTTAATTTTAAAAATTTCGTATAAATGGCTTTAAAATTGTTATAACTTGACTATTTGAACAGATATTGACATGGGGTTTTCAGTTTTGACTTTTTTCTTAAATGACCTTTGAAATAGGGTCAAGGTCACAAATCAAGGTCATGACCTAATTTGTGATTAATGCAGTTTTAGGCAATTTTCTTGCAAATTTTAAGAGATATATGAATTCAAAACATTGTTAAAATGTTCCCCATGACAAAATTAAAAAAAGATACCAAGTTTCGTAACTATATCATAATCCATGTATGAGTTGTTGTCCCCTGAAATGTTATTTTTGGCTTATGAATACTAAAATTGTGCAATAGCTTGAAAACTTTAAGCTTTTTGTATAGGCATGTATATTAGAATATTGTAGGTATTGATATGAAAATCATTTAGATATATGGTTCAAGGTCATATGTTGAAAGGTCAAGGTTATGGCTGCATACATGTACAGAAATTGTGAATTATCTTGAAAACTATTAACTTTTTGTATAGGCGTGTATATTAGAATATTGTAGGTATTGACATGACGATCATTTTGATATGGTACAAGGTCATATGTTGAAAGGTCAAGGTCACAGCTGCAAAAAAAGACTTAAATTGCTAATTATCTTGAAAACTATTAACTTTTTGTATAGGCATGTATATAAGAATATTGTAGGTATTGCAAAAATGATCATTTTAATATATGGTACAAGGTCATATGTTGAAAGGTCAAGTTCACAGTTGCAAAAGAAGACTTAAATTGCTAATTATCTTGAAAACTATTAACTTTTTGTATAGGCATGTATATTAGAATATTGTAGGTATTGCAAAAATGATCATTTTAATATATGGTACCAGGTCTTATGTTGAAAGGTCAAGGTCACAGCTGCAAAAGAAGACTTAAATTGCTAATTATCTTGAAAACTATTAATTTTTTGTATAGGCATGTATATTAGAATATTGTAGGTATTGCGATAATGATCATTTTGATATATGGTCCGAGGTCATATGTTGAAAGGTCAAGGTCACAGTTGCAAAAGAAGACTTAAATTGCTAATTATCTTGAAAACTATAAACATATTGTACAAGCATGTTTATTAGAATATTGTACGTATTGATATTAAGACCATTTTGATAAAAGGTTCAAGTTCACATGTTCAAAGGTCAAAATCATGACTGCATAACCATATGGTTAATGATTTAGATATTATCTATTGTACAATAGTTAAATGGTGCATATGAGGTATTATAAATGAAATGTGACTAGACATTTCTGATTAATTTTTGCAGAATTTTCCAAACTTGAGGAATTTTGTGAACTTTTTGTATTTAAGTTCTTTGTAAGTTTTTGGATATTACCTCAGGTGAGCGTTAAGGCCCATGGGCGTCTTGTTAATGGTTTTATACGATGGTTTTTAATTGTGATTTGGTCATGGACAGGTATTTTCGGTTTTATTTATTTATGCATATACATAATTTGTTTATCTTAAAATATCTTTGTAAGAGTTAAAGAAAATTTAAGTCGGTGCCAACAAAATCACTTAGACGCAAACAACACATTCTTTTGCCAGATTAAAGAATATATATTTAAATTTTCTTGGCAAGGTTTACATGTGACTAATATTACTTAAGCTTGTTTTTTGCATTTAAATCGTTATCGATTTTCATCTTACTATTTTTTGTCATTTTTGCCAGAATTATAAATAGATTTAAAAGTACCTTGCACAGTTTAACATGTGGCTTATTGTTCATTATTATGTTATCCCGTCTTTGTCATTTTGCCACAAAATTAAAAAAAATATTGAAATTACCATGGTAATGTTATCACGTGACTTTCAGTTTTATATAATGTTACTTGTCTTTGCACTTTAAATCGTTAACGATTATTATCTTACAGCGAATTCATTTATGTATTCGCACTTTGTATTTTATATTGATCGACTAGATGAACTGCAACAAAATTGCTTTAAATTTAGTTTTTGTTATCAAAATAAGTGAATTTTCTTTCTTATCTTTATTAACAAATTATGTTGTAACCGAAAATGTTTAGCCATCAGATTTATTCAAATTAAACTTAAGTAATAATTTTAAGAGAAATCAAATTATATTAAGTTTGGTGTTATATATATATATATATATATATATATATATATATATATATATATATATATATAAAACACAAATACCAGTTAATTTTTGATGTGCCCAATGTGCACATTTCGGAAATTTATTCCGCATCAGTGACAATAAGACCGAAAAGTTTGATAGATAAAAAAATAAGCCAAACAGTTTAAAATTAATTATTCATAAGTTCCAAAATTATATAAATCCAAAACCTTATTAATGATTGTTTTCGCGAAAACCCATTCTAATGTTACCTACCATACATGTTTTTGTAAGTATGATGAAGATATCATGCCCCGATTATCAAGTAGAGTATTTTTTCATTTGCATACCACAGTAGGATTAAAGATTTATATAAATTTGGATTTATTTCATTTTAGAAGTTTATTTTTATGAATTTGTTACTGTTTGTCTAGTGTTTTTTATCTATCAATCTTTTCGGTCCTAGTCTCACTGATGAGTAATGGTTTCCGAATTGTGCACATCTGGCACAGCAAAATTTAAAGAGGTATTTTTGTTAAATAAGTATTAAACATTTATTTGTGAATTAACGAAATAGTAGACTATCACTATTATTTTACTGAAGATAACGCATCAGTTTTAAATGTATCTGACAAAATCCTATGTAAATACATAACACAAATACCAGTTAAATTTTGATGTGCCAGATGTACACGTTTCAGAAACTCATTCCTCATCAGTGACACTAAGACCGAAAAGTTTGAAAGATAAAACACATAAGCCAAACCTTAGTTTTAAATAAATTTTAAATTTTAGACGACTGAATATTTTGCTAAATGGTATATTTTCTGACAGCACAAAGTACTGCCAACTGAGTTATGGATACCCTCGGGGAGTTTTACTCCACCAGCAGCGGTACCCGCTCAGGGGTAGTAAAAATATAACACAATGCCAGTTAAATTTTGATGTTATTTACTTTCGCCTTATATATGCGAATTTTTTTAAGTTTTCATTTTTTCTGTGATGCACAATCTTGTTAACCTATTTCTTTCCAAATATTGTCAAAAAAGTTTTCTGTCTGTTTGTTTTTTACGCTTCACCTCAATAATGGGATTTTACCTCCTAGTCAAAATCCTTTCAATTACATCGAGGCGTTCAAATGTAGGATTGAAACTATTAATTAAGAATAACCCTAATCTCATAAATCTTCAGAAATATTTGACTTTGGGTTTCAGACTTCTTGGAACATCATTTATTCTAAGTCAAACCAATTCATAGCATATCGTCTCATATCATTTTCCAAGGTATAACGGATACGACGAACTGTTACATAGACTGATTTTTTGGTGAATTTAAAAATAAATAGTCAGTGTAACGGTGCAGTGGTATACAATTTATTAGCAATCAAGGTGGTCCCCATGTTTACAATAATTAGGAATATACGAAAAGAGTCTAAGGTTAGCATTTTAATTATAAAAAAATGAAATTAAATTTTTAATTTAAAATGTTGAAACTCAAGTGGACGTTTTAATTTAATTAAAATGCTTATCCTAAAATTAACATTTTGATTAAAAAACAAGAAACTTAAAAATGAACCTTGGAACTCAACCTTTTAAGAGTATTTTCATTATAAATATAGATCTCAAGTTAACATTTTGATTATAAGCTAGGTACGTAAGTTTTGAACATTGGAAGTTAAAATTAACATTGGAAGTTATCATCTGCAAGAACATTGTAATTCGGAATAAAACACAAACATACCAGTCCTTGTCAAAATCACAATCCCAAAAACAAAGTAAAACTTTGAAAGCTGGCAAATTAAGTTATGCACGTGAATCCAATTATTCATTGTAAAGGTTAATCCAACAATAAACTAATGACTTTTTAAATCCGATGATCCTATTTATTAGCTAAGCCCTTGTCTTTTATCATGTTGAATAGAGAAGTAAGCAAGGTTTTGATCTTTGATTAGTTCAATCAGTTTTTAAGAAATTCCAACTGACAAACATATTTGTTATAAAGCAGAAAAATCTAACAAACACAATATAAATGTAAAGCCCAAGAAAAAAAAAATACCGAGAACACGTGAAATTTACATAAATTCTTATTTAAACCTTACTTAGACATGTTTGATAGTAAAGAATAAAATGTATTGATTAGCAGGTATTTTCAAAATATGGAATGTCTCAAAAGTTTTATTCTAGTCTTCATTTTTGCAACATTACCAAACTTTTGAGCGAGAAAAGCATCATTAATATAATATTATTATGTCCATAAGCCTGATGAATTACATGGGTATTATAAATAGTTTTTATAACAATGTGTACATTCTTTATTAACTTTGATCTTACACTTAACTGTTTATCATATGGATTTATATGGTCAGTTCTTATACAGGATGCTTATACGAAAATTTTACTTTTTAAATTTTTTTAAGTATGATCAATATAAGGAATCGAAATAACACCAGACCATGCTTAATTTGTCAATACGCGGTCTGTTCTAACTTACAAGATATACGAAGTATTGATTAGGGTTAGTTTCCGTATATTAAAAAGCGTCTAGAATCACAAAGTTGCGTCATATTCCTTCAAAATATAAATTTCACATTAATACAACATTCAGTTCCTATTACGTAAAATATTCAATTGGATTTAGTCAACGTAATATGCTACGTTCCGCTTTATTTCTAGGTGTCCATTTAGGGGCCTCGGTGGCCGAGTGGTTTAAGCGGATACGGATCACAGTGCCTCTCACCGCCTGAGTTCGAATCCCACTCGGGACAGATCCTAGTGTGAGAAAGTTTGTCAGTTCGCCTGCCGAAGGTATGTGGTTTTCTCCGGGTACTTCGGTTCCAACCACCATCCCAGAACTGATCGCCACGAAAGAGATCTTAACTGGGGCGTTAAACATCATTATTACAATCCACACCCTAGGTGTCCATTTAATCTCCCAGACAAAATGATTCCTTTTATTTTATTGCTTACAGTATTGTTAAGGGTTTCAATATTCTTGAGATTTTGTTGTACTTTCGGTGACCTGCAGAAATGAAAATAAGTCTAAATGGTTCAAAATTTGTTTGCTGTTATTTATAAACCATAACTATAAAACAATATATTTTAACAGCCAATTATTTTCCGTCACGTGTTATAGTGGTTTATGTTGTTAGTAAAATTATGAAAACCCCCAAAAATCACATAAGATATTCTTGTTGTAACTGTTATGTTCGATATAATAAAATAAAAAAAAATCACACTTTGGTTTCTAGATAACAATTTTGGGTTTGTTTAAAATAAAAAAAAGTTCTTAACAAATGGATGAAACGATGTTTTAGACAACAATAACATTAGGCATGATCAGAAAATATCAATTAGGACAAATATGAACAAACAAGCTAATATTCGAAGAATTAAATGTTAAATTATTAATAGTGTTTGGTTTCAGCAAACGTAATATTGTCAGTTCTTTCATTAAGATGAAACCCCAAACAGATATATTTAAATATAAAGTAAAACTATATCTGATGCTCTAATACAAAAAGTAAAATCTAATATAAATAAAAAATTAAGTAATTGGAGGAAAGTCTAAAATAGTCTTAAAAGCCAACTATTGTTTTTTTAATTCTACATGATGAGCTGGATGAACTAAATCGAAAACTGTCATCCGATATTTTATAAAAATAGATTCGAAAGTAATAGCATTTTTTTGGTGGTATCACTTCATGTATTGTATGCTTCCGAACTTATTTTAATAATTGCTGTTACCGAATAAGTACTAAAATAAAATCAGCTATATATTTCCGTTCGTCGCATATAGATTTCTTAGCAATTATTTTGTTGTTATGTCAATTTAGAGCAAAATATTTTCTTTTGAGAACAACTTTAGGAAATGCTTGTAATTACCAGCAATAGAAATTTGCTGACTACAATCAAGGAATAACTATTTTTGTTCGCCAAATAACAAAACTTTTTTTTCATTGCGGAATAAAACACTTACCAAATATTATTCAAAATTGTTTTCTTACAAATATCTCTGGAAACAAATTATAAATAAATAATTAGTATTGGAAAAAAAACCTAAAATGATTAACAAATAAAAATAAACAAGATTAAATATATAAAAGTTACTTATTTGGATTCAGAAAGTTTTTACAACCCTATAACACTTTTAAATTTTAACAACATAGAATGAATCAGGATAAAATGATATACGAGACACATCAACAATGGTAGAATATTACTAACTAGATTGGTTAACCTGTCTCGAATTTATTTGATAAAAGTGGTTATAACAACATATATGTATTTTTTAATCAGTGACACAAAATGGTTCACACACACACACACACACACACACACACGTATATATATATATATATATATATATATATATATATATATATATATATATATATATATATACATATATACACACACACACGTATATATATATATATATATACGTGTGTGTGTGTGTGTGTGTGTGTGTGTGTAATATCTGCGTGTGTGTGTGTTAGTGTATGTCTTTATTCTTTATGCCTTTTATTCGTTTAACATCTTTTCTTATTTTTCTCGTGATTGCTTTCATTATTTAGCCAGAGAGTTAATACTTGTATATAGTATATCTCTTAAATAATAAAATGTCATTTTTATATTTTTTTGTTCAAAGAACGAATAATTCGGTTTATTATAAATATATGCAAACATTCAATCTAAAACGTTTTTAACATCTCCATGAATAAATTGCTTCAGTGCATCATTTTGAATCATTAATATTTATAAATGCAATTTTTTTCAATAACATTTCAGTTAGATAGGTAAATGTCCTCGAGACTGCTTAATATTATGCAATCTGAACTATTCTCTACTGATCCACAGGGCTTTTAATTGCAAAATGCTCTTGCTCTGTTTGGCTGATTTTTATTACTGACTTAACTCAAAATGAATACATAAAACTAGTAATTCAATATCAAATGTTTTTATACATTTCATTTATCACGTATTAGGGATAAAACGTTATAAGTTCAAATAAATGCAAGTTTCGGCTAGCACTTGCAGTATGCAGTAATTGTGAAAATAGTTTAAAACGAAAACTGATAAATCGATGTTAATTGATAATTGACAAATGTACCATCGTTTTAGATGTGTTTGATTTCTTTTCTCATCGTGAACGAAATTGCAAAAATATCGTTTATTAACATATTTTGGTTTCGTTTTTTAATAGCCATAGAAAATTTTCTTATGTCAATATGGTGCAACACTCTCTGTAAAGAAATTTTTAAATTGCTTTGTAGTCGTAAGATATTTAAATGGCAGATATAAAAATGCTTGTTTGGACCAGTTCGTTTCGTTTTGTAAACGCCGCACAAAAAGACAGATAAATTGCCGTTTGTTAACACCAGTTCGTTACATTTTGTAATCACCGCACAGACCAAGGCAGATAAATTGCCGTTTGTTAAGACCTGTTAGTTTCATTTTGTAATCGCTGCACAGAAGGCAGATAAATTGTCGTTTGTTAAGATCTTTTCGTTTCATTTTGTATACGCCGCACAGAAAAAGGTAGATAAATTGCCGTTTGTCAAAATATGTTGTTTTTATAATTGTAGTGTAGGAAGTGCCAATTATATCTTCGTAAGATAAGATATGTCCGTTTCATTTTGTAATCGCCGCACAGAAAAAGGGAGATAAATTGCCATTTGTCAAGATATGTTCGTTTTATAAATTTAGTGAAGGAAATGCCAATTATATCTTCGTTTGTTGAAAATGTTCGTTTCGTTTTTTAATTGCTGTTTAAAAAATGACAAATATATATTTGCTTTTGTTAAGTTATACTTGCTTTGATGTGTATACCTGTAATTAAAATTCCAAGGAATGAAATGTCTTGCCTGGTTAGTTTTTGATCAAGAAGAAAATACATTACTTTAACATAAACTCTTACATTTTGACACGCCCCCGCCAACACCGGAAAAGTAACACCTAAGTCTCGCTTTATGGCGGTGCCAGCTCGACAAAAAATGTCGTTTATTAAAATTTCTGATGTTGTTGTGTTATCGACATAGAAAAAGTGGTAAAGATATCATCGTTTGACATTTTGCTTTGTTAAAATCACCAGATTAAAAGAGCAAAAAGCGAAAAGTTATATTGCATTTTTTCTGGTTTTAAAGCACTCATTTTGACCTTGTAAGTAGTATAATAAAAATAAGAACTTTAATTTGACATGAAGATTCGTTGTTATATTATTTAGTTCGGTATATGTTGAGAGTAGTACAAAGCTATATACTCCTGTGATGAGATAATAATGTAACATAATACTTCCTTCAAGTAAAAAATCAAAAGCAGTTTTATTTTAGATATTAAAGGTTTCATAAGTTTGTATAATATTTTTCTATCAACTTTTTCGGCCCCTAGTGTCACTTGTGAGAAATGAATATATAAAATGTGCAAATGCGGAAAACCAAAGTTAAACAGTAATTCCGTTAAATGTTTAAAATGTTTTTATTACGGAAGCGACGTACGTAAAAATCATAAAAAAGAACAGATTATTACAGAATTTCACATTACAGCCCCTTCAAAAATTTCAAATTGATATTAAACGAAATGCTGTTTGTTATTTCTTCGTTCTAGTTAGTTATTTATGTAACATTGTCCAATAGAAGTAAAAAGAAAAATTGAGCCATGAATAAGTTGAAATGACAATAAACAATGTTATAGTACATGTATGTAATGAGTCAATAGATAAAAATCTATTTGGTAAAGGCAAGGATCCTGAAATATTGATGTTTCAAGATAAATAAACATATAATCCTTATTTCTTATATTTATCTAGGCTGCAAATGAATTTTTTTCCCATTGAAAAAAAAAAAAACGAAAAACATCGCATTATTTTTGCTTCTTTATGGACTAAATGTATTTAGCGATTTAATCAAAAACAAAATCACGCACAAGTATAAAGTTTCTAAAGTAATTACTGAACGTTCGATTGATTTCTGCATTTTCATTTACAGAAATTTCTTTACCAGGTTAAGCTTTAGGTGTACAATACTTATCCTAAACTGTTACGGGAAAAGAGAAATTTTATGTTCTAGTTCAAATTCCTTTACATATATCAAGGAAGTCGGGATGATGTTTGAAAGCGGAATATAAAAATTGCTTGAGCAAACCACATACATGTAGTTTCTCACAATAGGATCTACCCTGAGTTGAATTCATCTCAAAGCAATCTGATATATACGCTGATGATTTATGGCATTGCACATCCTATGCAAATTGTTTTTAAAAGAGGTATTTGCATTCTGCTTGTGTCTTACTGCGAAATTCATAATCACATTTTTATAACGTTGGTTTACTGTCTGTTATCTTATTTTCCCTTTCATTGCTTATTAACAATTTTTAATGCAAATGAAATCTAAATACTAATTACAAGCTTTTGACCTTTTATTTATCTCTTTAAAACAACAAGAATACTACAGAACTCTATGCATGAATATCCAACTGCACTTTTACATTTTGTATTGCTTTATGATAACTTGCCGATGTTGAAGTGCTTTTACGTGAAATAAAAAGCCAAATTTATACACATATCCTACTTGAACACTTGATCTAAGACAAAAATCGTACTAGTGTTCTAACAATTAATTGAAGAATAACACTTTACCAAATACAATTATATTCGAAGAGCATTTATCTCCATTCGAAACATTATAACAATATCTTCAGTTTTCATACAATGATGTCTCGTGCTTGTCTTATAAATTTCGAAAATTCACCTTAGTTAAAAAATCCATGCAAGACATACTTCTTCTACAAAAGTGACTAACAAAACATAGGAATTTTATTTTTAAGCTGTGCAAACGTGCCTTATGATACGCGTGTAGTCATGTGTACAAAGTTTCTACATTCTGTATTGTGTGATAAATGTAGTAAAAACTAATTGATTTGTTGCCATTCATCAAACTTCATAAACAGTTAATCTGTGATCATATTCTTTCAGTAAAATAAATGATTCAAGGTTAAATGTATGAATAGTTTGGAATTTCAAAATGGGCGAACAAAAGAAAGATAGGAATAAAAAATTTAATGAAACATAAGTAAAAAAAAATACCTGTTTATTTTTAATTTTGGTAATATGTGCACTTTTTGATAATTTTCTGGAAGCTACAGGAAATTTTATTAATGTGACATTTTTCCCTTCTATACCTTTTTGCCGAAGATCGGTAGTTTTCTCCGGGCACTCCGGTTTCCTCCACCATCCCATAACTGACCGCCTCGAAATAAGTGAAAGATTCTTGACTGGGGCGTAAAACACCATTACTCCAGTCCACTCCTTCTATACCTTTACTTATGTGTACAGTATATCTCCGTTTGTTTTCTGAAAAAGCAACGATTTTGTTTTTGTTCCTGGTACAACAAGGTAGGAGAATAATGACCTTTCTTGAATAAATGAATCTTTAAGAAGCCTTACCAGTCAAATTCTTAACGTTTGTTAATGTATCTCCAGGATACAATTGTATAATTAAGGCTATTAATGTGCAATTGTTCGCACTCGAGAATCATCAGCATCGGTTTCCTCTCACATGGGGAAACGAATTTCTTTGATTGACATAAATTTTAATATGAAGTCCTTTAAAAGATATTGGTGAAGTTCGTAGGTGTTGTAAAATCGACCAAAAATATTTTATTTATTATGAATTGTTTTAAAGAAACAAGAAGCCTCATAACAGTTTTTTTGAGAAGGTCAACAATCTATCCAGCATATCTTGCTTGTTTGTATTGACATTAATCAATATAATCTATCAATAGTTTTGGAAGTTATAGATTAGTTATAATGCCAACTTAAAGATTTCACTCCGTTACTTTGCCTGTTATATATTAACATTTGTTTAATAAACGTAATATTATTACATCATAGTTAACACATCAATGATTCTTCCGTAGATGAATGTGTATGAGCGTGCATTACATCTGTAAACATTGTGACCATTTTGATCCATAGATATGGAAGTTTTAGGGTGGTAAAGGATAATGAAACAATATGATACGTGCAATTTAGGAAATATTTGACCATTTTGTTTAAATTTTATGCGAGACAACGGTGGATCAAAACGCCTCTCACCGCAAAGGTTCGAACTCTAATCGGACAGAAAGTCTGCCGAAGTTTGGTGGTTGTCTTCAGGCGCTCTTATTTCCTTATCATTTCTTAACTGATCGTAGATGAATACGCTTATTTTTTCGCAAATATGTTGACATTTATATGTTAATTTTTAAAATAAAGTATTTTTATTTAGCTGATAATTTGTTGAATATATATATATATATATATATATATATATATATATATATATATATATATATATATATATATATATATATATATATAATTTTGTTTCTTTTCTTTAAATCTTTAAATGGTTAAAAAGATTAAGGTTAAAAGGTTAAAATTGATTTGCAAAAATCCGTGCATTAACGAACTTTTAAATACACAATGCCTAAAATATAGTCTTGTCACCTTTTTCCGAAAGTCAGTGTTTTTTCATGCACTCCTATTTACTCCATTAACAACGATATTAACTCCACCTTGTTGAGTTCTTTTTTTAAACTCGTCTAAGATGTAAAACACCAGTAATTTAATCCAATCTAATTCTGTTGATTGATTGATTTAATGGGGTTTTACGCCCCAGTCAAGAATATTTCACTTATATCGAGACTAAGGTGAAGTGCCAGAAATTTTGACTTTGCAGTGCGCTTTGGTCAATATATGTGCAGAGAGGGTTCTTTAACGTGCCACGCCTGCCGTTTTTAAGGTCTCGTCTATAGAACCCCGTGACTTTCATTTCTAAATGCCGAGTACTTGGGAAAAGAACAGTCCCTTCCAATTTTTAAATCTTGGTCAGAGCTCCCCCATACGAAGCGAGCTCTCTACCAACTGAGCTACCGTAGTGGTCCAATCTAATTCTACCTTTTTTCTTATTTCAATACCAGTGTTTTCTAGCTATTGCAATACCGTTAATTTAAAAAATTGCACAGTATTCCTCATTATGCAATTGACTGAACTGTAGGTTAACTTATCCCAGATAATTAAGATTACTGTATTGTAGCCGGTATTTATATGGACGTTCGTTAGACAGCGATATAAAAGACGAGAAGCCATCACGTATATAAACAGTAAACAAGCCTTTCCAATACCACTGATGCTCTTTATATATAGTGAAGCCAGGTTATCATTATAATTTAAAGAATAACAAATGTTGAATTGTTAATATTGTAATAATAGTTATATGCATCTAACTTAAAAATCAATTGGATTAAAATTCATTTATATAGAAACCTTGCTTGTTTTTGTGC
This sequence comes from Tegillarca granosa, assembly GCA_029721355.1. Taxonomy (NCBI): domain Eukaryota; kingdom Metazoa; phylum Mollusca; class Bivalvia; order Arcoida; family Arcidae; genus Tegillarca; species Tegillarca granosa. The sequence goes on along the minus strand of CM056596.1, from coordinate 54,140,443 downwards.
AACACAAATAGTTCAACGCCATAGGAACATAACCTACATTTAAGAGAATACTCATTTCAACTATGGCTTTACAGCATTTCTTTAAGCATTCGGATCTGAAACGGCTTAAAATATAAAAAATTGTTACTTTAGGGGAAAATTTTGTATAAAGCTCAAGTTATAAAGACCTTCGAATATAATAGAAGATAGATATTCGTAATTTAAGAAGACATTTGGATTATAACTTTTAACGGAGGTTTAAGGTAAGATTTTGTGTTTTTTGTTTTATGACTTTCTTAACGTGTATTGTCCCGTGGTCTTGGACGAATTAGTTGCACACTCCGTGTTTGAGTTGCATAATGTCTTTTTTTGTAATAATAATCTTTATTTCTGTTTTTATAATTGAATATTAGAATGAAAAATAACTTTAATATATTTTAATAATTTAATAAAAAAAAAACTTTAAAAGTTTTGTTAATAGTTACAAGGTCATGGTTATTCAGTAGTATCATCATTATATAGTGTTACACAATTCCCGTCAATGTTTCACATTTCCAATTCAAATGTATATGTATTGACGAACGTAATTTTAAAAATTACTGTCTTAGATAAGATTAATATTTTATGATAGTTGTAAATGTTACTCTCTCTCTCTCTCTCTCTCTCTCTCTCTCTCTCTCTCTCTCTCTGTATATATATATATATATATATATATATATATATATATATATATATATAAACAGACACTCTTTAATACTTAGATAATAAAATATTTTTCATGTTGTGCCATTGTTATGTTGTTATGTTCGGCCAATCGTCATGTTATTTGATTTGAAGTTAACACATGATAAAGAGATAACCTTCTTTAGCTGAACAACAAGTCTGAAAAGAACAAGAAGAATCTATTAAGAAACAAGATACAAATTGAAAATAATTAGGCTTAAGACCCTAAGCCAAGTTTGAACGTTTCTTTCAGTGCAAGAAATTAACTTAATACTATCAAATTATAGAATATATCACTTGTACTTACTCGCTTAACATGATCGCCAGTGTTAAATCTTATGTTTAACAAAGTCTTGTTTATAAATCCTTATTCAGTATGAAAGTAACAGTTCAAAAGCCAATAGATTCATTAACCATGTAAATGGTTTTACAACAAAACAATTGCCTTAGCGGTTCTAATATAGTTCCTTTCAGTACGATGTTGGTAACCACAAGGCGCAAATTTAATGGGTTTGTTATCCACGTTAAATGAAGGAAACAGCATCATATAAATGTCATTAGTAAATATAGAGAATTACGTAACACTGTCATTTACAACTAGAAAATAATTATACCAAGATGGTTGAAATACACTCTGTAATACTCAATCCAACTAAGAAAACCACGTTGATTGTTTGTTATAAGAAAAAAGAGGCTTTCTTATTTCCATTTCGAATTGTTGATAAAAGTATATATATATATATATGTCGTGTACAAGTTGCGATTTTGTACAGGTTATAACCTGTACAATTATTTTGTACATGTTATAACTTGTATGGTCGCATCATACAGGTTATAACCTGTACAAAAATGGCCCATACAGGTTATAACTTGTACAGAATTTGGCTAAAAATTGGTTTCAACTTGTACAAAAATTAGTAATCAAATATATAACTTTAATGTACCAAACGATTCAAGATAACATGTTAACACAAACTTCAGCAGTAAATAAATTATTCACAAATAGAAAATTAATGTTCCTAGTGTACCATAAGTGTACCTTTATTATTTGTTACTGCAGGTAACTGAATTATGACATTTTGAATTGCACAAAACTTTGGATTTTCTGCATTTACACCGTGCTGATTTGCAATTTCCCTTTTTGCAGTTACAAAAGAAATACCCTTGCCCCCCACTTAACGAAACCTTACTAACAATTTCCCTGAGACTCATTTCAGTATCTGGCACATCTTGCAAACTCAAAGTTGTGCTTTCTGTACACTCTACCTGGTTTCTACTCATGAAACCTTTAACTTTTCCTACATTTGTTCCTACTTTATACCCCCCATTATCATTAATAGCAACTATTATGCCTTTAATATTTCTCTCGTCTGCTGGACCTCTATCAACTGAAGGTATTGGAATTATAACATTATCACCAACTTCAAGTAAACTTAATTTTGTTTTTGTCACTTTTGTGAATAATTCGGCTTGTGTTTGCTGGCCCGACAATGCCCTTTTACGTGCACGCACTATATTAGTATGTGTAGCCGATATTTCAGGCACAAGTACCGTATTATCTAATTCAGTTGCCGTGGCCGTATTGGAATTTGCATTTGTCTCATTGTTGCTGTCTGTTGATTCTGTTTCCATCTCTAAATGTGTGTCATTTATAGTCATGCTTGTTGTTTCTGTCTCAATGTCTGTCTCAGTTATAGAACTTGTTCCAGAATGTGCGGCATTTGTTGTCATTAATGTTTCAGTCTGTATATTTGTAATTATATCTGTGTTTACTGCCAGAGCTATCTCTATCATTTCACCCGACCCTACTTCATTCAAATTATTGTCATTGTTAGATAAATTATCAACGTTTACTGTGTCGGCTTCTACATTTATGTCATTATTTACGTCGGAATGAATGTTTTCGTCTTCCTCTGTTGATTCGACATCAGTATCTGTACTTTCAGCTTGTTGTAAGCCATCGACCATATGCTGAAGATCCTCCTCCGTCTCCAAACCCGACAATAACTCCTTTGGGATGTTAGAACTTGAGAGTCCTACCTTAGGGTCCGCACCAAAAAGCGCATTATACGGAGACTGTCCAATGACACGGTGGAATGAACGATTTTTTTGAAATTGGACAAACCGTAGTCCTTCAGACCATTGGTTTATGTTGTTTTCATGCATCCAAGTAGCAAGCATTTCTTTCACATCCGCATTTGCTCTTTCTACTGAGCCTTGACTTTGTGGGTGTCGTGGTCTACCATGGACTATAACTAAATCAGGCCACATGGATTTGAGTTCACTTATGATATTGGCGGTAAATTCGCGCCCATTATCACTTTGTAATATCTTAGGTGCTCCTATTAAGAGAAAAACATCTAAAAGGTTATATGCAACTTCAGCAGCAGTTTTTGTTTTTAAAGGACGCAAGATGCTGAATTTGGTTAAATGGTCCTGGTAATGAAAAACCCACTTATAATCTTTATCAGATGCGGACTGATAGTCTATGAGGTCTACTTGTCCTCTGGAGTTAAAATCAGACTTTTATATATACATAATACTTTTGTGTATAAATGTGTTTATTTATGAATGTTATCTGGAGAATTATTTGCTAAATCGACTTACTTTCAATTCCTTCTTATAATGCAATAATTTCATTCTGCATCTGAATTTGTAAACATTTTTTATAGTATTTTTAGCAAATCACAATGACAATGATATATAAGATAAATACATACATACATACATACATACATACATACATATATACACACACACATATATATATATATATATATATGTATATATCTTATAAGAATTCTTATATAATTTGTGTATAGCAATGCATTTATAAATCAATATAAAAGCATGAGGTTTTAAATTGACATTTAATTTTTGTTTTTTATTTTGTGATGTGTCATATTATAAATTTTTGAATATTTCATTCAGAAAATTCAAAAAATTATGATATGACAGATGACATGTTGATCAGCATTACAAAACTTAGGATAGGTAAATTTTTTTAATGTTCTGTATTTATTGAAAGCGATTTTGAGTTACATACATTACATAATCAGTCGTATATATTGAAACCTCTTTGTTTTCTGGCTTTGATTTTAAAATCTTGATCTTTTCATTTATTCCATCTTTATTTTATCCAGATTGAACAATTAAACATATATTACCATATTTCTATCAAATATATATATATATATATATATATATATATATATATATATATATATATATATATATATAAAGACAGAAAGTTCATGTAATACTGTTACTGCGATCTCATATACCTGGGGTGTTGCGGGGGAACCCCCCCCCCCCTTTTTAAAAAATTCAAACAAAAGAAAGAGAAAAAATGTGACCAAAAGGTCCCCAAAAATACGAAAGATTTATTATTCACCTGGGCTTTGCCGCCATACCTCCCTAACGGTCTACCATGAACAAGCTATGGGTCCTAAGCGGCCCCTGCACCCCTCGTCGCTTATAGCTTAAGCCGTCGACAATCTAAAAGCTCATGATAAAAGTTCATGATAAGATTAAAAAAAAACATTTCATGCCATTTCGGATTCGACACTGATTTGTAAACATGCAACTTGTCTTCGTTATTGAGTTCCATTACTACCGAGCCTTGAGTTCTAAATGAAAAGTATCAATTATTATTATTTCTTGGAAAGCTGATCTACTCTGTTCCGTTTTTAGTGCATGAATACAAGACATGAGACAACAGATCGCCGCGTACTATATCACACTGATCACATAACACCTGTTCTTCTAGTGGTATGACTGTTAGTTGAGCTATATATTTTGCAAGTTTTAGTTCATTTTGGCATTAAAAAAATTTCCAAATAATTGTCATTGTTAACTCTGGGTTTATGACTTTGAACTCCGATTTTCTTGACACATTTGTACCAGGGTTGTGAAAATTTATTTCAAAATTTAAATAAAAACTTTCACATAATTTGAACATTTATAAACTACGCCTTAGTTACACTATACCTCGCAAAAACCTAAAAAAAAGTATTTAATAACAAAATACATGCATATGAAATTAAAATAGATTGATATAAGCGGGAGTAAATATTTCAAAACAAAATAAATAATAATAATAATAAAAAATAGAAATAAAAATGAAAGTATGTAGCAAAACCATCTTTTTCGGGTTTTCAAATTAAACATTCGTCCTACCAATATACGTGTATGATGCATCCAATAAACTAGTTGTTACAACATTACGATGTTAAAATTCATATATTGAAGCAATCATTCGGTTTTACAAAAACGATTCACTCAGACTCAGTGTAAATGGAAACCAAGTTTCATAAACAAGATATTGTTTTAATTTTTTGTAGTTTAAACAGAGCACCCGGCCTCATAGGTATGTATGTGTTTCATTATCAACATGATGGAAATTTTCTTAGACATGGTCAATGTATTTTTTAAAAATATATTAGATATTTGAAAAGAAAAAGTATATAACCGAAAATTCCCAGTTGTTATAGCAACATTTTATATATTATTTTTATCATATAATTGGTTTCATGAGGTTGTAACCGATTTCATTTCACATTATACAGGTTTTTGTGACCTTTTTTAATCAACGACACTAATCAAAATCAAATATGTTCATCGAGAGAAGGGAGGGGGTTAAAGAGGTTAGCTCTGACAACTCCCGTGTCCTACAGTGTGACTTGTATGGTAGGTTCGTGTCGCATATCAATAGTAACGTTAATGAAGCACATTAAATCTTTGGTTTGCCATAAATTAGTAACCGATATAATGTAAACTCTCTACATGTTTTCATATTCTTTTTCAACAGTAAGTAGAAGCAGGTGCGTTTTAGAGAGAAGCATTGTAGTCCCAAAGAAAACTTCCAGGTTGATGTTTTAGCTTAAGACAGATATAGAATTTAAATCACACACACACACACACACACACACACACACACACACACACACACACACATATATATATGCATGTTGTAGTTGTTAAAAAAAAGGAAATGGGATTTACAACGACATGGGTTAAACTTGAAATCGTTTTTAATAATTGAGCATTTTCTCGAATAACTTTCCATTAACAACTCGATATGTTACATGGCAAATGTTATGACAGATTCTTGCATACATACACGTAAAACATTAATAATAACCATTTAATTAGGAAAAAGTGTATACAAAAAACCTGTAGTTATTCAGTCGAGTGCAATATTCGATTACACAAGGCGCCTCCTTATTTTTCCACATGATTAATATATACATATTTCATATGCTTAAAGGTGATTGGAATAAAAGGTTTTATGTTCTGTTACCGAATGAAAATAAGAAAAAAAATGGCAACAAAAAATTGGAACAGTTGCCTGTACTTTATGTTTTTAATGATCAAACTGTCAAAGATGACTGAAATATGCTTTTGTTTAAGGAAACGTCTGTACTCAATAGAATGATTCATTACTGCATTCGGTCAGAGGAATAATGGTTTAACAGTTACACAGACAAATGACAAGCTATCGCAATATTTACGATTAAGTGTACAGCATAAATATTAGCAGATGCTTTGGAACATACGGGGATATATTTAAAGGTTTTATTATTAATATTTTTGCAATTTTTAAGAAATATCTAGTGTGGAAACACATGCATTCTAAAAGCTAATATTTTTGATGTAATTCCTGTTGTAAAGCTGCAATCCTAAATATAATAATAAAGATTAAGATACTATTGTTTAAAATTTGCTATGCTGTATTAATAACAACTTCAAGTTTTTTAAAGAGCTTTGCCTGATTTTTAATAACTACATGTATTTACTTTGTCTAAGAGAAACCTTAGTAGCACAATGGTCTATTTCGCGCTTATGGACCACAGTACCTCTAACCGCATTGGTTCAAATCCCGTTCGAGAGGATCCTAGAGTGAGAAAGTTCTGTGAGTTTTCTTGTCGGTGCATGGTTTTCTCCGGAGACTTCAATGTCCTTAACAATCCAAGAACTGACAGTTCAATATAAGTAACAGAATCTTGATTGCGACATAAAACACAATTTATCAGTTCGCTGTCTATGAAAAAACACACACACTCGTGCACATACATACACACACACACACACACACACACACACACACACACACACTCTCTCTCTCTCTCTCTCTCTCTCTCTCTCTCTCTCTCTCTCTCTCTCTCTCTCTCTCTCTCTCTCTCTGTCTTAGAATCTTTGATTTTAAACAAGAAATGTAGAAAGAAATCGTGCATTAGCCAAGTCTGCTTAAACTCTTTGTATCTTTTCATGCATTATATCTCCTGTTATGAGCTTTTAATGTAATTTGTTGTTTAATACTTAACAAAATTGAATAAAAAATAATTTTGACTAAAAACGTAATAATAAAAGAAAAAAATTAATTCTGGTTGTAATGTAATTGAATGTAGTTTTCTCGACATTTTTGTAAATTATAACCAATTTAACGACCCTTATTGCCTTCCAATAATAACGAAGGATTAGATATGCTTTAATTAATATATTTTTTCTGAAAATATCCATGTAAAGTCCGTGAATTAAATAGTTTTTCCTTCAAAAGCTTTTCAAAAATTTGTGAATTTTTTTGAAATAATTTACGTCATAACCAGAAAAGAGGAGTTGTCATAGCTAAAAAAATAAATAAAATAAAATAAATAAATAAATAAATAAAACAAATAAACAAAAAAAAAAAAAACCTTTATATGAAATTCAAGTTACAACAAACACATTCTTTAAATAATAAAATAAAAAAAAATTTATGTTTAAAAACATAGGAGGTGCCTACCCTTACATCCGGCCTCACTTCCTTTGTGGAAGTTGACGTGTATCACTAAATTTGCCATTTTTTGATGTTTTTACTTTGATTTTTGGGATTGACGTGGACATGGACTAGTTTCTTTGTGTTTTATTATTACTTTTAAATAGGAATCTATAAAAATAACTTTTGTAGTTTTTTGAAAAACGTGTTAATAATTTCGTTAAAATTGAAATCATTCTGTCTCAGTTCTAAGTTTTCACTGGTGCAAATTACACAGAGAGTGAGACAGTATGAGCCAGTGGGAGTAAGGCATATCAGAGGACAAAACAAATTATCTTTTTATCTAAAATTTTAATTTTCCGTAGGAACAATTTACACACTTCATAAGAAGTTTTCAGAAAACTTTTTTTTTTTTTTAGGAAAAATATTTTCAATCCTTCATTCTTTGTTTATCGTGTACATACTATATCATATTTTGACAGCCTTGGTGGCTGAGTGGTTGAGAGTCCGCTTCGAACCCCGACTTGGATAAACATGATTTTAAAATTTACCACATAACGACATTACGGCATTACGGGATTAATTGGTTTAACCGGTACTAGGGTAAATGATTGTGGAGAAGTAAGCTTACCTGCGGCATAAGGATTCGGTAACGTAGTACCTAACCATAACTCGCACTGATTGCATACTCAAACACGACAGTCCAGAATACAAACTCGCACTGAGTGCATACTCATACACGGCAGTCCAGAATACAAACTCGCACTGAGTGCGTTCTAATATACGGTAGTCCAGAATACAAACTCGCACTGAGTGCGTTCTAATATACGGTAGTCCAGAATACAAACTCGCACTGAGTGCATACTCATACACGGTAGTCCAGAATACAAACTCGCACTGAGTGCGTTCTAATATACGGTAGTCCAGAATACAAACTCGCACTGAGCGCATACTTATACACGGAAGTCCAGAATACAAACTCGCACTGAGTGCATACTTATAAAAGGCAGTGCATAATACAAACTTGCACTGAGTGCATACTCATACACGGCAGTCCAGAATACAAACTCGCACTGAGTGCATACTCATAAAAGGGAGTGCATAATACAAACTTGCACTGAGTGCATACTCATACACGACAGTCCAGAATACAAACTCGCACTTATTGCATACTCATACACGGTAGTCCAAGATACAAACTCGCACTGAGTGCGTATTCATACACGGAAGTCCATAATACAAACTCGCACTGAGTGCATACTCATACACGGAAGTCCATAATACAACCTCGCTCTGAGTGCATACTCATACACGGAAGTCCATAATACAAACTCGCACTGAGTGCATACTCATACACGGAAGTCCATAATACAAACTCGCACTGAGTGCATACTCATATAAGGAAGTCCATAATACAAACTCGCAATGAGTGCATACTCATACACGGAAGTCCAGCAGAATACAAACTCGCACTAGGTGCATACTCATACACGGAAGTCCATAATACAAACTCGCACTGAGTGCATACTCATACACAGAAGTCCATAATACAAACTCGCACTGAGTGCATACTCATACACGGAAGTCCATAATACAAACTCGCACTGAGTGCATTCTGATACAAGGAAGTCCATAATACAAACTTGCACTGACTGCATACTCATACTATGAAGTCCATAATACAAACTCGAACTGAGTGCATACTCAAACACGGAAGTCCATAATTCAAACTCGCACTGAGTGCATACTCATACACGGAAGTCCATAATACAAACTCGCACTGAGTGCATACTCATACACAGAAGTCCATAATACAAACTCGCACTGAGTGCATACTCATACACGGAAGTCCATAATACAAACTCGCACTGAGTGCATTCTGATACAAGGAAGTCCATAATACAAACTCGCACTGAGTGCATACTCATACACGTCAGTCCAAGATACAAACTCGCACTGAGTGCATACTCATACACGGAAGTCCATAATACAAACTCGCACTGAGTGCATACTCATACACGGAAGTCTATAATACAAACTCGCACTGAGTGCATACTTATAAAAGGCAGTGCATAATACAAACTTGCACTGAGTGCATACTCATACACGACAGTCGAGAATACAAACTCGCACTGAGTGCGTTCTCATATACGGTAGGCCAGAATACAAACTCGCACTGAGTGCGTTCTCATATACGGTAGTCCAGAATACAAACTCGCACTGAGTGCATACTCATACACGGTAGTCCAGAATACAAACTCGCACTGAGTGCATACTCATACACGGAAATCCATAATACAAACTCGCACTGAGTGCATACTTATAAAAGGCAGTGCATAATACAAACTCGCACTTATTGCATACTCATACACGTCAGTCCAAGATACAAACTCGCACTGAGTGCATACTCATACACGGAAGTCCATAATACAAACTCGCACTGAGTGCATACTCATACACGGAAGTCTATAATACAAACTCGCACTGAGTGCATACTTATAAAAGGCAGTGCATAATACAAACTTGCACTGAGTGCATACTCATACACGACAGTCGAGAATACAAACTCGCACTGAGTGCGTTCTCATATACGGTAGGCCAGAATACAAACTCGCACTGAGTGCGTTCTCATATACGGTAGTCCAGAATACAAACTCGCACTGAGTGCATACTCATACACGGTAGTCCAGAATACAAACTCGCACTGAGTGCATACTCATACACGGAAATCCATAATACAAACTCGCACTGAGTGCATACTTATAAAAGGCAGTGCATAATACAAACTCGCACTTATTGCATACTCATACACGGCAGTCCAGAATACAAACTTGCACTTAGAGCGTTCTAATACACGGCAGTCCAGATTACAAACTTGCACTGAGTGCGATCTAATACACGGCAGTCTAGAATACAAACTCGCACCGAGTGCGTATTCATAAACGACAGAATACAAACTCGCACATCAAACGCATATATGAACTTGTTCTTAGATCATTTCATAGAAATAAACAACTATGTTCTAGTCGCCAGTTGCTAAAAATTGGTTTTGCTATGTTGACCAACATTACAACAACAATAAATAATATGTATTGGCACTTAAACATTGTTTTGTGTATGAAACAAACATACTTTAAACTTTGCTGTTTCAATCATTCTATGTCATGTACATTATATCTTTGACTACCGTCTTATGTATTTCATATTTTCATTGACGATGCATATTAAGTCGCTTCTTTCAGACCCAATATTAAGCTTAACACAAAAAAAGGGAAACGCTTGATTGGAAATGGGTTCAAATGAAATGTAGGTCAATTTCTTCCTTATATGCATACGCCACAACAGTGAATCATTATATTTATAAACAGACAACATAGGCAAATAAAATGTTGTTGTCGTAATGTTCTTTGACGTCAAATTAAATAAGTAATATTTACTTTTTCTCGACGAGAAAAGGTTATTTACCCCCCCCCCCCCCCGCTCACGTGTTGTTGCTCTCCAAACTAGACAGCAAGACAAGTCAGTCGGGTTTAAGTATTGTTTACCTGGGAAGCCAGACGCGTTGTCATATTTTTCGAAAGGTAAAACAATAATATTAAAAATGATATTCCGGTTACAACGTCGTGCGATGCTCAGACGGACAATGTCTTATTTTTTTCTGTGACGCAGGTGTAAAGCTCAAATGGTGGTATGTCAGGTATCCAATAGGGTAATTATAATCAAAATTCTTTAACACATTAGTTGATCAGATAACTAACGATCGTGAATATTTATGAAAAAAAAAAAAAAAAAAAAACCTTTATACGTAAAGCGGTTTTATTCTATATGATTACTTCATTAAATTCTTAAAAGTAAATCTGCTTAATCTGATAGCACAGACTAAAAACATTTAATGAATTTTAGAAGACAAAAGAGTATATTCTAGAAATAATTTTACGGAAAATAGTTTAAACTTGTCCTGCTATGATGTAATTTACATAATAAGGAACATGCTGACAAATATCATATCCAAAAAAGGGTTGTCATCTCAACATGGAGAAAATTACAACTCTGTCAGTCATGATCTTATTTAAATACACTCTAGTGCATTCCGTGGAGCGACAAGACTTTTGTGAATGATTATTGCGAATTCCATTTATAACTGATATTGATAATTGATAAAAAGAAAAAATACAAACAAGATATCTTTATATTTATCTGTTAGGATTAGATTAAAATTGATAAAACGTGTTTTAAGCCAAAGACAACAAACTTTCACTGATATCAAGAAGGTAAGTTACGATCGCAGGGAGAACAGGAGTTTCTAAGGAAACATTGACTTCTGCAAGTCGACTTAGATTTTATACTAGGGTAAGCTTTATTGGTGGAGAGATTCAAGGTTGTCTATGTCGATTAGATAGCACGGAGGCTTGCTGTTTTATTTAGCAAAGGTTTTATAAAACAAATATGTGTTTGCTTGATTTTAAAGGTTTTCATTTTTTTTGTTCTTAAACAAAAGAAACAAATATTTACTGTATGTTAATTGTACGATACGTTTCAGTTACAATGACCAGAAACCCTCAGACAGCTGACATTGATAAGGTTTGGATCAGGTGCGCTCCTCGCTAATTACTCGATGAAAACAGTTGCAAAGAAACATGCAAGTCTTCAATTAGTGTCACATTAGTTGTTAAATTGCAAAGTTCGGCTTTTAAACAAACAAATTAAGGACATACAATCCATATTTTAGAACTTGTATAAGGCTTGTTGACCTTAATTATGACACATTGTATATCTTAAGGAGACTTTAAAATATAAGTGACATTCTATACAATTCAACAGAAATAGAAAAAAATCAATTTCCAAATAACAAACATGTATTTTGCAATAGCCCTTTCCAACAACAGATTATTGAAAATAATAAAATCGCTGAAATATTTAGAAGAATAATTTATTGATTTTTGCCAACTTAATGTGACGATATTTAAAAAAGAATACGTTATTTAATTTTATATATATATATATATATATATATATATATATATATATATATATATATATATATATATATATATATATTAAACGTCTAAATAATACTAAAACACAAACATACCGATTTATGTTTAAATAACTAACACAAAAACAAAGTAAAAACTGGCCAATTTAGTTACACACTTAAACTTCCGGCAACTACTGCCGGAATGGTAAACACCTTTTTTGTAGCAAGCTACAACCGTGAAGGAAAAATCAAAGAAAAAAAGGAACATGGTATTATCTGACGTCAAATATATACGGTATAAATTAGGATATAGTATACTTTGTACTTATTAATAATACTATAATGACCGTCAAACATTTTAAGGGTCGTGATAAACCATGGCTTGCAATAACCATGTGTCAACAGTTCAAGTTTTAGAATCACGTTGCTTTGTCTTATTACAGTAGTTAAGATCGATTCTACTGCATATCTCAATTCAGTAGAATAGGGCATGAAAAGTGATGTCACCGTTTAAAAGTTGGACCAGTCAATTCTTAAAGAGGTTGTTATAGTTGTTATTCTTTCATGGAAGTGTTACTTAACCATTGAACAGCATAGCTATGGCAGTTATTGGATTATAAATGACAAAGCTTTGCCTGGCAGACTGAATAACGCGCGTTAGCGCGTTATGATTGGTTTGCCTGGCAAAGCTATGGCATTTATAATCCAATAACTGCCATAGCTATGCTGTTCAATGGTTATTTTTACATCATTTTAATTATTAATTAATTTTTTTGAATTTTTGTCACATCAATTTGAATTTTCCCGCCTTCAACGAGAAGCGGGTTCAATTATTGGAACAGCGTAACAATGTAAACAAAATATAGTACAACATGAAAAAAACACGGAACTCGCAAAAATTATGAAATATTTTTATTAACCATCACGTTGTTTTAGCACATTTTATGTAAAACATCAATTTAGTCACTTTCATAGCAATTGTACGAAATTATTATAAAAAAAAACGAATTTCCTAAGGCGGATGACGAACAAGTGAACAGTCTCGAAGATTGACACGAAAATGATGTCTCACTCTCGCTGTCATTTTCGGAAATTTAAAAGTGCAGTGCGAGAAATTGGATTCTACGAAGAAACCAGGAATGTTAAATTGGATGACAGGAAATGTAATTTGCTTTGGAAAGTCATAGTTTCTGTCATTATTATTCGTAGAACTTGTGGAACTGACTACATGATGCGACCCAGATTGTGACCCATTTAGGCGCGGTACAACAGCTGATTCAGTGTTTAAATTTTTTGCAGGATGAGTTAATTCTGACAATGAGTTACTATGACGTTTTTTCTGTTGTGTTGAGACGGTTCTGTTGTAAGATTGGGAGAAGCTTCTCATTTATGGTTCGACATAAACATTATGTGCCGAGCTTCGTGCCCTAGGTCTTTGAGATGTTGAATGGCTGTCACCCGCAAACAGCGAGGAGTGTATTTAGTTTCAACTTTTGCAGCATGGCATATGTCGGATAAAAACGGGCAAATGTGGGTTTTAAAAGTGGTTTGAACATGAACCAAATATCAGACTCTTCAGGACCAGCCATGGCTTTTTATTATATTAATTGAACAAACTTTGGGATTTTTGTCAGTTTTATCGAAGCACTGGAAACAGCGGTTTAACATTTATACAGGACAGTCGATCGTCTCAGTTGCAAATATATTCTTTTTAACATCTGCTATTTTCGTCTGTACGAGATATTTCCCCTCAGAAAATTTTTTGGTTGTATTTCATGTTTTTAAGTTACATATTCTCCAGACTCGTCAATGTGAAACTCAATTATGACTGTGGTTTAAACTGGTGTTGAAATTCTATAGCTCGGGAAATGAAATTTATAGAACAGATGGTACCATACACACTTGTTCAGTAATATGGGAGAAATTGGGGTTCCTTTTAGATGATTGGAAATTTTCCGTTGTGTATTTAATTCAATGTATATTTTAAAATTAATAAATTTTTTTTCTCAGGCTGTGTTGTTGTTTTGTTATGAAACTTCTTTAATAGTCCAGAGATTGAAATATTCATACGCATAGTGTAATGATCATGTGATCAATGTCAGTTATTATGCCGTATTTGCCACATGTCTCAAATATGTTTATATAGTAAAGTTGCAAAGCAAATGTAAATATATGTAAGTATATTATGAATGGCATTTGTTTGACGGCATTGCTTGTGGTTATGCAGTAGAATGGACTCTCTCGATAAAATGCGATAATACCAGTCAATGTCCAAATCACAATTCTAAAAAAGAAAGTAAAAAATTTTGAAAATGGGCAAATTCAGTGATACACGTGAACTTCTACCACGGAATTGAGGCCGGATGTTCCGGAAAGGTAAATGTCTCCTGTTTAGCTAGCTAAGCCCATCACGTGTAGTTTTAAAAACAGTTCATTCTACTGCATTATTGTAGTACATTCAAAAAGAATCTCTGTCCTCAAATGTTAGATAATTTAATAATGATGTCGTAAAAAGTGTCTTTTGCACAATATGAACAAATTAAAAACAATCTGCTGTGAAATAATTAAATAAATCAGGTTATCATACCAATTACAAATAAGTAACTAAGTCCTTGAATGATTGATTTGACATTTAGTATGCAACCAATCAGCGATCAATAAATGTGTTCGTTTTAAAAGATGGTTTAGAATAATATTCAAGTGTGAAGGACTGTCAATCAAATATATTTAATTATACTATTATGTAGACAGATATATTATAATATGATCTGAAGTTAAAAGGTTCTAATATCTAAAATCATATATACTGTATGATCATGCTATAACAAGGGTTTTGTATTGCAGTGAAGAGTTATTCTTATACTAAAAACTTTAATCTATCAAAATTTATTATTTTTATTGTTGGATTTTTACCCTAAAAAATCTAATTATTACAGTGACACAAAAACATTAGACTTGAAAATACAACAGTTCTTTTTATGCTGTGTTACTGTGGTTAGAATAAGATATAAAGAAACAAGGAGAAGAAAACAATTATTTTCCATACAAAACACATTTAACAGTTTTAAATCATTAGAATAATTCTTTATCGCTGGATCTTTTTGCAAAAAGATAACGTTATTGTTGTCTTTTAAACATAAGTTTACACAGAATGTCCAGAATTAGATTTGAAAAAAAAATTAGAACATAATTAAAATAAAACAAACATACAAGTCCTTGTCCATATCACAATCCCAAAAACAAAGTAAAAACTTTGCAAACTGGCAAAATAGGTGATACACGTGAACTTCCATCAAGGAAGTGAGGCCGGGTGCTCCGGAAGGGTAAGCACCTCCTGTTTAGCTAGCTACACCCGTCACGTGCAAGTCAATTTTAAGAATGAAAGGAACAAAGAACTATGGTAAGTCAAATATATCCAGTATAAGTTGGGATACAGTAACTACATACTTATCAACAATATTGTGATGACGGTCATAAAACTTTTTAAGGGCCCTGATTAGCCTTTGCTTGCAATATCCTTGTGTCAACAATTTAATTGTAAGTAATTTGCTTCGTTGCAGAAAGTTCTCATAGTGTAATATAATAATTAGACAAGAAGCAAAATGAAAGTCTTATGGCTAAAATTTTTAATTTCAGTACATGGAATCCTCTCTTATAAATAAAATTTGTTTTTATGAATCAACATAACATTTAAAGGACTATAATTATGAATGCCTTTCGTTCTTATTATAGCATTTTATATCCTGAGTATAGTTAATGATTGTTATTTGATACAGTTATATTGTTTAATGGAAAATCTAATAAACATCAATGTAGAAATTAGTTGAACATCGTGTCCTCTCGTGATCGGTATAGAAAAGACCTGGTGTAAATATATAACACAAATACCTGTTCAATTTTATGTGACATATGTGTACATTTCGGATAATTACTATTCAAATTATTTCTTATCAGTGATATAAGTGGTCAAAAAGTATGATAAATAAAAACAAGCCAAACAGTTAAAATGAATCTAAAGTTCCAAAATTGTATGAATCCAAATCAATCTAAGGAATGCAAGAGGGCAACAAACCTCATATTTAAATAACTTTCAAAATTAAAACGGCTGATAATTTTGCCCAATGGTATGGTATATTGTTGACAGTATTGCCTACTGAGTCATGAATACACTAGGGGAGTTTACTCCACCAGCAGCGGTACCCGCTCAGGGGTAGTAAATATATAACATAAATACCTGTTAAATTCTGTATGCATCATATGTGTACATTTCGGAAAAAGCATTCTCATCAGTGACAATAGGGGGTAAAAAGTATGATAGACAAAAACATAAGGCAAACAGTTGAACATTAATGGATATAAAATTAAATTAATTCAAATCTCGATAAGATTGCTTTGTATGAGGAAACAAACTTTAATTTTAACTAAATTTCAAAACTTAAAATGGCCTAAAATTTTGCTAAATGTAAATGTAAGGATGTAGTTTTTATACTATATTAATATTAACAAACGTCAACAGAATACTATTTATACAGTACCTGAATAACACGTATCTGAACACGTTCTTTATATTTATTTATATTTTTTAAATAATGTAACTTACAGTGAAGTGACACCTGTCAGAACATAAGATATTGATATAAATTATCATAATTATTTTTGTTAAGTATCTATTTATTCATGATTTGGATTTATATGATTTTGAAACTTTAGATTCATTATTTTCAACTGTTTGGTTTATATTATTCATGTATCAAACTTTTCGGTCTTAGTGTTACTGATGAGGAATGAATTTCCGAAATGTGCACATCTGGCACATCAAACTTTAACTTGTATTTGTATTACATTTATTACCCCTGAGCGGGTACCGCTGCTGGTAGAGTAAAACTCCCCGAGGGTATCCATAACTCAGTAGGCAGTACTTTGTGCTGTCAGAAAATGTACCATTTAGCAAAATTTTCAGTCGACTAAAATTTGAAATTAATTTAAAACTAAGGTTTGTTCCCTCATGCACAGCATTCCTTAGCTGGATTTGGATTTTGAAACTTTAGATTCATTATTTTCAACTGTTTGGTTTATTTTATTCATGTATCAAACTTTTCGGTCTTAGAGTCAGTGATGAGGAATGAAAAAATTAGAACATAATTAAAATAAAACAAACATACAAGTCCTTGTCCATATCACAATCCCAAAAACAAAGTAAAAACTTTGCAAACTGGCAAAATAGGTGATACACGTGAACTTCCATCAAGGAAGTGAGGCCGGGTGCTCCGGAAGGGTAAGCACCTCCTGTTTAGCTAGCTACACCCGTCACGTGCAAGTCAATTTTAAGAATGAAAGGAACAAAGAACTATGGTAAGTCAAATATATCCATTATAAGTTGGGATACAGTAACTACATACTTATCAACAATATTGTGATGACGGCCATAAAACTTCTTAAGGGCCTTGATTAGCCTTAGGCTTGCAATATTCTTGCGTCAATAATTGAATTGTAAGCAGTTTGCTTCGTTGTAAATTATGTTAATACTTCTTTTACTGTTGTGGTGTCACACGTAGGTAGCCCTCAATGGTTAGTTTCACTTACCGACCAAAAGGCTTATACCTGGGTTTTCAAACTGTTATTATCTTTTATTCTGTAACGAATTTATATGCTTTTTTCGACACTGTAATGAATATATAGTATTTTAAAGATCTATACTTGAAAACTTTATCTACAGGTACTCCTAGAGAGAAATAATTATGACGACACAAAAAATCAATTTAATTGTATACTAGGTGTTTTAGTTACGAAAAAAAGATTGTAGACTTTATTTTTTCCATAGGTTCATTGACCATGCGTTTTCAGGTATTAATATGAAATTGCATTTAATACAAAGCAGTCATACAGTTACTGTTTAAAGTAATTTGGTTTACAAGGTGCGAATGTATGACTAGTTCATTTGCTCTATAGTATACAGGAAATAACATGAAATTAATGTCGTTGCTGATAATTGAAATCTATGGAAAAAATTAATTGAAATGGATAAAATTATAGTTGCATGAAAAAGGCGAAATTCAATTTCCGTTTCTAGTTATGATTATGATAGTTATCAAAATTTCGAGTTAGGAGAGTTTCTTTAAAGTTATATAAATAATATATCGTAAAATCATCTGAATAATACATTTTATGTAGAATTTTCAATGCTTCAGTGCCGAATTTAAGCACATATGTATTCTGTCTCATATGCAGAATTTCAGTGCTTGGTTTTATACTCTGATGTATTTTCCATAAAATGAAGTGATTTTTACAAAAGTAAGTGGATATGCAGAAAAACTTTTAAAAAGTGATTCATACAACTTTTGATTACTTTTCTTTCATTTCAATGCCAGATGTTTGAAATAACATAAATGAAAATGTTACTTGTTTATAGTCTTAAAAAGTTTGAATTGTGATTTAGACATTGGACTGATATTCTAATGTTTAATTTGATTTTGATTTGAATTTTATTTTTCATCATCCTTCTTTATGACTAGATTTACTTTTTATTTACATACATATACTCTTAATTACTCATCCTTTTTAAGGATGAAAAATTATTCAACAAAGAAAATATCTTTGTCTAATGCTTGTATGGTACATGGACAATTTTTATAATATGAAATTCAGAATTCGAATTGATTATTTTTTCTTACAGCCAACATGAACACGATTTTTGTTTTTTTTAATTCTGTATATATATGGATAGAACAGCATAATGTTACATAAGTAACAATTAAGTCGAAAATTACAGGATAAAAACTTTTTTACCTTTACACCCACAATTTCAAAAATTTATAAAAAGAAATCAAATGAATTTTTCTTTGACAAATATGATAAAAAATTTTGAGCCTACGTAAACACGATACTTAAACATTGTTTTCATTCGCTAAGCGTTGATAGTTATCTTTGGAAAATGATATGGAAAAATTAATGGCAGTTACCGTTTTTTGAAATATGTAATATGGAGATTAATTTTCCATAACTTTTTATACCTGTAAGTTTCCATTAATCACGTTTTTATGGGAAGTTCGAATAATGTTTCGAAAAAAAAAATATAACAACTAAAAATAATATGTTTTATCATTTTTTATAAAATCGCTAAGAATAAAGAATTTTATCTAGCATTTAGTCTTACAATATTCCCGTGCATTTTTATTAACTATGAAGGAGAATCGATTCGGTTTGAAAAAATCTCCGGAGTTTACTTAGTAACTATACCTTACTGAAAAAGGTAACGGCCTTTCTGTATATCGCAAAGGGAATATCTAAAAGTTGATTTGTTTTCAACTTTATAACCAGTTACCTAAAGATAGAACAAATTCAGACATTTCTAACTTTTGTGATTGAATTTATTTTAAGAAAAGAATTTAATTCACATTATGCTCGGGTAAGAGTCATACGTTGATAAAAATTAGGAAATTAAGTTTTCATTACAAAGTGCGCTTTTTTAAATTAAAATCCTTCGACCAAAATTACGCCTTACAAAGATTACCTGAGGATAAGACTATTAATAAATAAAACAAACATACCAGTCCTTGTCCATATCACAATCCCAAAAACAAAGTCAAAACTTTGCAAACTGGCAAAATAGGTGATACACGTGAACTTCCATCAAGGAAGTGAGGCCGGGTGCTCCGGAAGGGTAAGCACCTCCTGTTTAGCTAGCTACACCCGTCACGTGTAAGTCAATTTTAAGAATGAAAGGAACAAAGACCTATGGTAAGTCAAATATATCCAGTATAAGTTGGGATACAGTGACTACATACTTATCAACAATATTGTGATGACGGCCATAAAACTTTTTAAGGGCCCTGATTAGCCTAGGCTTGCAATATCCTTGTGTCAACAATTTGATTGTAAGTAATTTGCTTCGTTGCAGAAAGTTCCCATAGTGGGAACAAGCTCTACCGTACCGTATTAACTGTGAAACATATACACCATACGCAGGAGAAGCAGGGATATTACTGCAAAGAAACGGAAAGTTGACAATAGAAAAATTGAAGTCATCACGTTTGTCGTATAGCTTCAGATGTAACCTTTCATGGGTGTCATAATTGAGGTATAAGTCCAAATATGAAGCAGAACATGGAGAATATGTCGTGTCTTTTATTTCAAGCTCACTTGGATAGATGACATTCACATATTCTCCAAATTTGTGATTATTTAGAGAAAAAACGTCATCTATATATCTGTATGTGTAGTTGAATGATTTAGCGACAGTCTTTTTTCCAGATTTGACAAGGTTCTGTAAAAATTCTGATTCATATGAATAAAGAAACAAATCAGCAAGTAAAGGTGCACAGTTTGTGCCCATTGGTATACCGATTGTTTGTTGAAAGATAATATTGCCAAACACAACAAATATGTTGTCTATCAAAAACTCTAACATTTTGTTGATGGTATCTTCAGTATATTTTTGTTTGCAGTCTGTATGGTGTTTTACAAAATAACCAGAATCCCTGTTGAGCACTAGATATTTATATCTTGGTTTACCGTTTTTGTAAAAAAATGAAAAGTGAATGATTTGTTTAAGACGTTCTTTCAATTTAGCATGAGGGATAGTGGTGTAAAGGGTAGAAAAATTAACTTAATTGTTCAAGTATTTCAACATTTGTTTGATCAAAGCTGATTCAATGTAATTGTAGGTTTTGTTACTGCCACAGATAAATATTAAATAATTATAAGAATTTTTCAAATTGTTGTTTGTATTAAGAGTTCGTGAAATTTGTAAAATAAATAAGCTAATTCTTACTAAGTATTCAGAAGAAAACAACAATATATTTATATCAAAACAACAATAAAATGAGAAAAACAGCTACAACTTTTAATTAAATGCTGTTTGCCAGGATGTTGAAAGATGTTGCAGATGTTCAAAATCGTTCAGATCTTTTTAAGGGAGAAATAATTTATTACTATGTTACTACTTTTGGTCAAGAATTGTTTATTACATGATTTTTTCTAAATATTATTCAAAACAGTCCTTATATAAATAACAGTAAGATTAATTTAAAAACATTGACTTCACCAATTTGATTTTTAAATAAAAAAAATTCCTACCAGTTCTTCTGTACATGGAAAAGGTTTTGCAACAATGTTGAAATTTATTGACCTCAATGATTCAGTTGGGCATTACCAAAGATGAAAATTTTAGTATTTTTAGTTTAATAAAGATCAAATTAATAAATGTGCGTGTATATCAAATACATACTACATGGTAATGAATTTAAAGAAATATGAAAAATCGATTTCAAAAATAAGAAAATACATAGAGTTAAAATGTTTTTGAATTGTTTAAATTAAACAAAAATGTAGGAAACAGACATGAATTAATAATCGGGAGTCTACTATTCAATTTTTCAAGGGGTGATCATCATGAATATTTAAATCATGACATCATGTCTCAAGTTGTACATTCAAGGTATTTTGGGCATTGAAAACATTAAAAAATTTTTGAATAAGTCTGGTGATCGATTAAGTAGTTTGTAATTTAATGTTTATTTATATATATGAATTATGTTTAATTATGGCATTTTGTTTCTTAAAATATACATGTTACAAATAATCATAGATTGATAGGTACAGTAGCTGTCAAGAAATAATTTTTTATTATTTTTAATTTCCACTCACAAAACAACATTTGCACATACACAAAAATAGAAAATCTTTTTGAAAACTGGAGGAATGGTGTTGTACGCCCCAGTCAAGATTCATTCACTTATGTCGAGGCGGTCAGTCCTGGGATGGTGGAGGAAACCGGAGTACCCGGAGAAAACCACCGACCTTCTGCAATCAAACTGACAAACATTCTCACACTAGAGTCTGTCCCAGTTGGATTCGAACCAAGGCGGTGAGAGGCGCTGTGATCCGTAAGCGAGCGCTTTAGACTACTCGACCATCGAGGCCCCTCGTTTAATGAAGAGAGTGGAACATAAGGATAAAACAATGAAAAATAAAACATTTTAACGAAAGTTCTTATTTAGAAAATGCAACATGATAATTCAACTCTTATAATGCCTTACTAATTTTCAAAAAATATCTTAATCACGTAATATCATACACAACAAATATTTTGCAGTTTTTAAAACTGTCTTTAATGTTATTAAGGGTCTTTAACGAACGGTTTTTTTAATATGCACATAAAATTGTTTCGAGAGTTTGAAGTGATTGCTATTCAATTTTCATCATATAATGGATATCTGGACACTTTACGTATGTTTATCTTTTTCATGCGTTTTTGATCCAGTCAAAATTATTCATATCTCATTTGTTAACCAGAGATTATTTATTTAAAAAATATTCAACATGAAAATTGCACTTTATAGATAATTGTATAGCAACTCTACCTATGTCAGTTAAAGTGGCACATCATTAGAGTTGTTGTAGGTGAATGTCCTGTTTTTTGTGATTACCATACTGATAAATCTATACTAATTTATTCTAGAAATTATATCCAAGTATGTGTGTGTTCAACTTGTTTTCAAATGTTAACACTACTTGTATATTGCTTTCCAGAGACATAGTTTATGTGGTTGAATGTGATATATATTAGTTTATTTTTTATTATTATTTTTAAATGTAAGATTTTATATTTAAAGTTTATTCTATTGTGACACTGGCTTGTTACATTTATATTCTACGTATATTGAATACAAGAACCTTTCATAATGATGTTAAAACCACAATGAAGGACCTTTTCATGGTGATGATGTTAAAGCCACACAGACGTTTTCCGATTGAATATGACCAATTGTTTTCCTTAAAACATTTTAGTCAGCATCGTATTTATTTCTTCTGCATATTCTAGGTAAGAGACCTCCGTTAAAGTAGATTCTTTTCATCTGTGCAATTTGAAGTACCTATGACGATGAGTATATTGCAATCAGTAAACATGTATCTTTTGTGGAAAGGCTATATACAAAACCCTTTAACCAGTTTTTTTTCAGATATTCGCTCATTAGTACAACAAAAAGTAATCTACAACAAAGAAAAGCTTCGTTTATTCTATCTACACACAAGCCATTCCAGAAAGCAAATCTATTTTTTTTTACTGATATTAATATTTCAGATTTTTCATTAAAACGTCTACAGCTTATTGAAAAATATCTCGGTTTTAGTGTACAGGATCCCCGAAAATATGCCTTGATAGAACAAACAAATGTGATTTAATAGGTGTTTTGGTCTATATATATATATATATATATATATATATATATATATATATATATATATATATATATATATATATATATATATATAAATAAATATATATATATATATATATATATATATATATATATATATATATATATATATATATATATATATATATATATAATTTACCTCTAAAATGTTTAATGTGTTAAAATTTCATCAGCAATTATAGCAAATTTAGTACAAAACTTATTTTTAATTTTTTTTCATAAATATTGCATTGCTTTTGACCAAGACACCATTTAGGAAAAATTAAAAAGTTAATTTTATGACGTTATGACTTTTTATGGTTTAAGTTTTACACATAGTCAAGATATTAATATATTAAATATGTCTTTGACCCTTTATTAGTTATTTAAATTTTGTTTTCAAAAAGTAAACTATACAATGAAGAATTTCAAACAGTGACAATTAATAAAATACATGTAACATGAAAAGTCATGAACTTTTGAGTAAATTTTCAATTAATTGTGCACATATGATACATCAAAATTAAACAGACTTCATTTTAGCTTCTTAGTTGGTAAATTGGTAACGGTATTTCTTATTATTGTGACCATGACAACGTATATTTCCTCAAAATGCCGTTATAGCATTATGGTGCTAACAGAAACCCTTACATTTCTTTGATCCTATTAATAATGAAAATTAAAATATCTGTCGTTTTTTTTAAACTTAATGTTGTTTACGTGATTTTAGAACGTATGAAAATGTTGCATTTCAACCAAACTTTTATGGATTTATCCTAGCCCTACATTTCTCCAACCTTTCTTTCCAATTAACTATCCTTTTTGATCTTTTAACACTGAGTAATTGCATTTTGTTAATAACAATAGTAGTAATTCCCTTGATCTTCGATTATATTAAAACGCTTTCTGTTGTTAAACATGCATATGACAGAAGCAAAATTGTGATTTCGTGTTTCAATAGGATTTATTACCATATATATATATATATATATATATATATATATATATATATATATATATATATATATATATTAATAAGCGATTCAGTGCCTATAAAACTTATGTTTTTTTCGTTTGTCAAAAAAGATCTTTAAAATCACAAAATTAATTTTGTAATAAAACTACATATTGCCTAACATGGATAGGCTATGTAATGAAACAGTGTTAGTAGTCAAGACAGGAAAGCTGCATAGAAATTGTTCTTTGTTCTAATTAACTAGGACATTGCAGATTTTTTAAATTGCATTGTTTATGGTATATAACTTTTTTCCTCAGTGTTTTTAATATCCAAATTGCAAATTACTTTTTAAATTAACTAGGGGTTTATATTGTTAACTGTGACTATATTGGTGTAACGTTTTTCTAAAAACTATTTTTCAATATCTAAATATCTAGTTCTATTATATCTCATGTAAAAATCTGAGTATTTGATTGGGCATAAAACGTTGGATAATTTTCACTATCTTGCTACTAAAATCACCCTCAGTTAACGACGAGTAATATTCCTTTCAAACGGGCATTTTTTTCAATATCGCCCGACTATGGAATTTACCGAACCGAAATAAAGTATAATAAGTAAACGTATGTGGTAGATATTATTATTGATCTAAATATTTTAAACGAAAAACCTTTATCGGTTTTTATTATAACTGTAAGGCAATCTCGTATCGGTTTTTTAACATACAGTAATTACACGGTGAATTATTTATCGTTTTTTAATTAATAGTGAAGAGAAATAACATTTAGATTTAGTATTGAGTTCTGTAGAACAGATAACGTATATTGTTCGTAAAAGTAACTGAAAAGTTTTCCATTAATATTTGATTAAGTATTATCTGTATTTTTACGTTTTTTTGTACATATATTTTGTCGATTCTTAAAAAAATGTGGGGACTCGGTGGCCGAGTTGTCTAAAGCGCGCGCTTGAGGATCACAGTGCCTCTCACCGCCTGGGTTCGAATCCCCCTCGGGACAGATCTTAGTGTGAGAAAGTTTGTCAGTTCACTTGCCGAAGGTCGGTGATTTTCTCCGGGTTCCTCCACCATCCAAGAACTGACCGCCTCGAAATAAGTGAAAGAATCTTGACTTGGGCGTAAAACACCATTACTCCACTCCACTCTTAAAAAATGTTTTGTATGTGTGGAATATCTAACAGACAACTTAAATACGCAACTGAGGACAAACATGAATTAACAAGCTATGTATACTAAATTATAAAACATTTTAATTATCTTTAAGGTATTTTTAATTGAGATTGAAATATATTTAAAAAAAACCTTGCAAATCATTGTGCACATCTGGCACATCAAAATTTAACTGGTATTTGTATTATATATTTGTTAAGAGTCCGATTTCGAATTTTATGCAAATATCATTTACATATTTTTGGCATAAGCAAACAATACTTAAAATAAATTTTATCAAACATCACAGCAACAGCTTATTTCATTTATATGATTGATTGAAACCCTATAGGTGTTGTATGTATTTTTAAATTCAAGTTTTCAGAAATGACAACTATATGGTTAAAGTAAACGTATTTCATTTAATATAAATAACTCCGTAGGCGGTACTTTGGGCTGTCAGAAAATGTACGATTTAGCAAAATTTTCAGCCGTCTTAGTTAATCCTTAAGATGGTTAACATTGTTTACAATCAGATCAGGTGCGTTCTAGTGCTAATTGCTTGGGCAACATGAAAAGAAAAATATGTTGTTCTTCAGCTGGTTTCATATTGACTGGTATATTAAGATTATGGCTTCTTAACAAATAAACAAAGAACAATTCCACATCGGAGCACTTTAATTAAATATCGACTGGTTGGTCGCTAAATGGTAACCTAATTCACAATAAATCCCTTTGTGTATACATCATATCTAACGTTACAAACGAAACAAAATAACACTAATCAACAAATAAAAATGAATTTCCAATCTGTGTAAATGAAGGTGTGGATGATAGTGTAAAATACAAAGATAACAGCAAGAAAGGTTGTACTTTGCATCACAACAAAACGAAATGTATAAGAATTCAATTTAAATACAAAACTACCAATTTTTTGTTTCGCTCAAACCCGCCCTGGGTTCAAACCCTGACTTTCTAAATACAAAACGAGCACTCTACCAACTTAGCATCCGGAGTGGTAACTTGTTCTTGTTGTTCTAAGGGTTATATATCGATTCTAAATATCATTTACTAATTTCTATTTAGGTTTTTAAAACGATAAGACATATCAAAAGAAAGCTTTAGACCAGTAATACTCTATTAAACATTTTTTATGTACCCAACATAAATGCAACAAATTTTAACTGTAGATTTCAGAATTGTGACCCAGACAAAAATAATTTTTTACCGTCACAACCAGAATGTAGATATATACAGTAATAAGAATAAAATCAATTTTTTTTAACAATGAACAATATAACCAATTGAAATAATCGTTCTAAATCTGACCACCTCTATATTTTGTAACAATTTTGTGATGACGCATACCTGAAGGTACAATAAAAACAGAACTGTTTCATTTTTATTGGTACTGGACGTTTCAGTTAAGACATCTATGAGATAGATACGAAGACGCAGTTGTTGTTTATGCACGTCAGACAAAATGTTCTTTTTTTACTCGTAAGTAATATAAATAAGTTGGGATCCTTATCGGTAAATATCAATACTACGTATTCTGTAAAGTTGTTGAGATACAGTGATACAAGCTACTTATATTTAAACGTGTTACCAGTTACAACGTAAATACTCTCAAAGTCTTGCAGACCGTATGCAAGAAAATCCGAGATTTATAACTCACAAAATAGAAGGAGATAATTTGATGGGCCTGTATTATATTTGTTTTGTATGGTGAAAAAATTCAATATCCTACCTTGTATACTGTTATAAACCTCATATTTAAAGATAAATGAAAAACCAATATTAAGGTAGAAACAATCATTTTATGTGTGGAGTAGACTAAAGTTACAAGCTAACGTGTAATACTCGCTGAATACCATTATTAAGAGTTCTGCGATGATGTCAATACGTCGTGATACAAGTCATTCATAATGATAAAACATTATAAATCGTTAATATAATTCAAATATCTCTTTTTAGACTGGTGGCGTACAACTGGTTAAACAATCTATATGGATTACCACTGTATCTAAATTAAATCATAGTACCGTGTTGTTTCTACAACATCTGTAAGAGTTACTTGCAACAAAGATTTGAACTGAGTTTCTGTTAACGTGAAAATACAGACTTAATTTGGATTATATACAAAGCCGACACGATACCGTAAGTGTTCTTTACACACACACACACACACACACACACACACACACACACACACACATTTTTTTTAAATATGTATTGTAAAATGTAAAAGCATTTTTATATTGAAAGTCACACGTGTATTATAAGAATTTTGATTAATTTTATATTCAAACAAATAATTATGATTGATTATACTACTGATAAAAATTGATACAAGATATTGAAGAGAAAGTAAATTATTGACAAATTGAGGGTGATTTTCAATAAGCCGAGGCATCCGCCTATAGAATTCTAAATTTGAAATTTGTTACAATTATATTTATGCTTATAACATCCAAAGATAGAATCGAAATGGAATGTTTTTGCATAATAAAACTTTGATAAAACATTATATTATGTGTTAAGACAAAACTTTAAGAATACTTTCACGTATACATGTTCTTTCATATCCATACAAATACGAAAAAAAAATAAGTAAAACTACCGCGGTTTTCAATTTATACAAGATAGAGTGCATTGCTCTCTATGCACTATATTTTATCTAGCATAACTTTCTATATTCTGTGTTCTGTTTTGCAAATTTTGGTTGATAGAGAAAAAAATGCTGACATTGAAAATATGTTGATAGAAAGAAAACGCACACCTACTGCTACATCATATATACTTTATATTAGCTAGCATTCGAGCTTGAAAACATCTACACTGGTTGTGTGGTAAGACTAGGAAATAATAATCTTACAGTCCCGGGATTGAATCTTTTATGTTGTCCTTTTTTATATTTCTTTAAATATATTTTTAAGCATTTTATATTTATACAATATTTTTCTCAATTGTAAAACTCCCCGAGGGTATCCATAACTCAGTAGGCAGTACTTTGTGCTGTCAGAAAATGTACCATTTAGCGAAATTTTCAGCCGTCTAAAATTTTTAAATTCATTTTAAACTAAGGTTTGTTCTCTCATGCAAAGCATTCCTCAGCTGGATTTGGATTTATATAATTTTGGAACTTTAGATCAATATTTCTCAACGGTTTAGCTTATGTTTTTCATCTATCAAACTTTTCGGTCTTAGTGTCACTAGTGAGGAATGCATTTCACATTAATCGGTAACAATAATGAAAAACTTAGCAATGACTTATTGTTTTCTTTGCTTATGAACAACTTTGCGATGCTTTTATTCCGCCATGTTTTAACAGCCTAACTACTCGAAATCGTTTAAAATCTAAGATGAAGTTTGTAGTATTTAACAAAATATTTCTTTTGAAATGGATTTTATAAGTTTACAACGCAAATGTAAAGGCGCAATTGGTTATTAATTTAAATATTTATTTAAATAATGCTGCGTTAAGAGGTTTCAAAAATATGTTACCTTGACTTTTGACATCGGCTCGGCCTATTGAGACTTATCCTGTACCACAAAAAGTAAAAGCAAAAGAAAGTTTGAGAATAAAAGTAAAATAATAAGTAACATCATATAAAATTTTGTGGAGTCATCACAATATTGTTGATTTGAATGAAGTCACTGTATTCTGTATTCTTATACTGGACATACTTGACGTCCCAAAGTCCAGTGTTCCGTGTTCCATTTATTCTCAAACTCCATTTTGCACGAAAACCTCACTTCCTTATTGAAAGTTCAAGAATGTAACTGAATTTGCCAGTTTTCAAAGTTTTACTCTGTTTTCTGGATTGGAATTTTGACATGGACTTGTATTTTTGTGTTTGATTAACATTTCAAATTAAGCAAATTCCAAAAATGTAGATTTTTAAAGTTCAATAAATACGTTTTTTTTTTCTCTGTACAAGATATTTGAAATTTGTAAATTATGGACTGTTATCACTAACGAGCTAAGACGGAACACCAATTCATGCAATTATAGTCCACAAAACTTCAATGGTCTTGTTAGTGGTATTGTTTAGCATGAAAGGCCTCGGGTCATTTTGAAAACGCGTCAATGACCACAACAACATCCTGCCGAGAAATTACAAAATTGACTTTAAAGGTTTTTGTAAGTTCTGATTAGTAAAGGAAACAGATCACGGTTTAACATCCATAAGTTTGTTTTTTAAGGCTTTACTTTATTCAGTTATCCACAATGGAAAAAAAAATGAAATAGTAATTCCTATTCAGAATGTTCATTTAACTTTGTATAACGTATGTCTTTGTTTTTTTTTCTTTTGCTATACCAGAGCTGTAACATATATAACACAAATACCTGTTAAATTTTGATGTACCATACTTTTCGTCAAGCTGACAAACTTTCAAACTGTAGGATCAGTCCAAGCTGGAAGGGGGAGTAATCCGTAAGCTCTCGATTCCTCAACCGTGGAGACAAAAACACATTTCAAGACCTGTCACCAAATTGATATTGCAACAATAAGTGGTTTATACTCCAGATTTTACTTCTAAAAGTCATTAAATTTATTACAAATACAACAAGAAATCAACGAAAAGAATATGCTTTCAAAATAAATTAAGACATTCCGGTTTTTGTCAAATTCCAAAAAAAAAAAAAAAAAAAAAAAAAAAAAAAAAAAAAAAAATTAAATAAATAAAATAAAAATAAATAAATAAATAAATATTTCAAATAAATAAAATTTTAAAAAATCACTGTGTATGGGATAAAATTCAATTTATTCAGTTATCCAAATCCTGAAAATATTATTTAAGGGATTTATTAACTGAATGTCTGATATATATCTATCATAGCAGTTAATACAAAGAATTAGCCTGGCAGGTATACGGTTTCTTTTATAATTATTTTTCATCAAAAAGGTCAATTGTATCATTAGTTAAATATCTACGAGGAATGTAGGAAATACCAATAATTGAGTGTCATTGGAAACAAATGGGTATTGGTCATCGCGATATATTGTTTAAATTTATCGACAGTTACATAAAAAAAATTAAATTTCCGTTCGCTGAAAGTTCAAATGAGGACAATCAATCAGTTTAAATCTATGTTCTGACATGCATTCTAAAAATAGAGATAACTTTAAACAAGAGTGATTTCTATGTTTAAATCTTTTAAATGATTCGTTCGCATAGCATTTATGTTGCAATTTTAAATTAGTTCAACTCTCTCTTAAACGCTTAATTTTCTACCAAAATGATTCACAATTAGATTGAATAGAATTATTAGTTTTTTTGCGACACAGGTGAGATTTTTTTTTACTTAAATCAAGGTGGTCAGTTTTGAGACGGTTGAGAAAACTTGCTAGCACAGAGAATACCACTGACCTTTGTGAAGCAAACGGAAAACTTACTTACACTAGGATCTGTCCGTGTTCCGCTTACCGATTATGGTACCTCTCTGTCCGAGTTCGATTCAAACGTAAACAGTGATAGGCATTGTTTTTACTCGTACTTATTATAATAATGGAATTAAGGATAGCTAGCCTGTATTGTTTAGTATATAAAATGAAAAAAAGTTTTACATTTAACGCGTGTGGTGATAAGATAGACAATCGTTCTTTTATTTAACATGTACAACTAAAATTTTACTTTCTACGTAATAAAGATTTGAAAAAAGAAATTAACAATATGTCTTGTAAACACTTTATGAAATGTCAGAAATTTATGTCGCAATACTTATGTCCTTAAACCTCCTTAAACTTAGTAAATAAAATAAAATTAGTTTAATGTCAAAATGTAAAAAAAAAAATTAAATTATTGATCTCCTAAAAGTGCAATACTTTTTACATTTGGAATCATGTTTTTATTGACGTCAACTTGCGTGATTCAAAGCTGCTACACGTACCTAATGACATGTTGCTATCTCGTGTTCAAGTTACATTTTACTATTTTTAATCAAGAACATGCTGACAACCATTTAGGTAAACCCAATAAAACGTAATTTATTTACTACGTGAGTATTTAAAAAAAAAATTGCTTCTTTCACAACAATTTAATTGAAAACAGCGTTGATGTAAAGCTAACTGAAATATTAAGATAGAATTTGTACTTAGTTTTAGTTCTCTAAATAGTATTAAACTAACTGCATTAAATCTTGTGTTAGTCATATGTTCGGCGATTTTTTAACCACTGCTCCAAATTATCTTCGTCGTTTTCATATCGTATCTTGATTGACTGTTAAGTACAGATTGTTTCATTTTGTCTTGTTCACTGTTATGTTGATTTTTTATAATATTTTTGCTTTTTTACAATCGTGTAAGGATATAAAACATACTGGTTATACGTAAACAAATAAAATAAAATAAAAAAAAAAGAACGCTTGATTATAATATTTAGTACTGAACATATCGATAGTCATTTAGTAATACAAACAGTTTTGAATTCTTTATCAAAGTTAAAGCTTGTTATCACTGTTAGATGGTGTCTGATTATTATTTTGCAGCGAATTCATTTTTTTTTAAAATCTGCATTTGCCGTCATTCATAGTGTTTTAATAATAATTTCTTTAGTGTGCGATGAACGTTTAGCTGGAAAACAGACTTCTGTCATTTGATCTTTTGATATAATGCATTGTATTCACACACACACACACACACACACACACACACACACACACACACACACACACACAGTTTTGCTTCATAAAAACTACATAAGATGATTTGCTTTAAGTCACAAACGTAATTGTGTCTTACTTAGAATGATTTTAAAATTCTGAACATTAAAAAAAATTGTAAACAAAAAATAATAATAATTATATTATTATTAATTAACAACATGTGTTATTGATACAGTAAGTAAAAATCTGCATCTCCATAAATTCACAAAACTGGGTCAATTTGAGATAAACTAAGCCAATATGAAAAAAAATGGGCCAATATGAAAATAAACTGAGCCAATTTGGGCGCGTGCAACTATTATGACGTCATTTCATTATAAAAAACAAAATGGCTGACCACATAGCGCTTCACATAATCTAGAAGGGGTTAGTGCCAATTTAACCTTTTTTTTGATTACAAAATGTGCTTATTTTATGTGGAAAAGTTGCTTTTGTTTTAAACATTATTATCAATAAAAGTAATATGACTGACGGTGTGACCGTTTAGAAAGCACAGATAGGGGTTATCTCTGTTTTTACTAATTTACAAAACTGTCAAAAGATGTAGTTTGGTTTCTATTGGTATACTTTTGTACTAGATAAGACCATAACCATGTCTATAAGTCTTAGTTTTTGCTTCCAAAATTAGCATACGATCTAGGTCAAACCATTCGATGTCTATTGTATCTTTCTATAATTATAACAAAAAGTCCCGAGTACTTTTGAAAGGATTTTTTAAGAAGTCCTCTCGTGATCTCGCGAGATCCCGTGGATGTGACTTGATTCGAGATTCAATATGGTGGCTTATTGGGGAAATTTCACGTGAATTTGACACAAAATTTTCAACTCACCAGTATATGATTGTGGTATGATGGTAAAAGAAATTTCGTTCTAGAAACATGTACACGAGTTGTCTTTAGAGAAAGCTTCGCTTTCTATGACAAAAATATACAAAAAAAGCCACGCATTTTAAGTCACAAGCCTATCATGTCTTGTAAGCGTTTCTTATGACGCCGTATGTTTACAAACAAACCGACGTAAACAACTTGGATAAGATGCAACGAATATCAGACATTCATGTTTGTTTCAGATAAGGCATGCTCGAGGTTTTGTCAAATGACCTAAGTCGGTATGAAATGATGTCATAAATTGAAGAATTAGACTTAAAAACATTCTCTTGGATATTGATACCGAAATCAATCAACACTTGCCAACCAAAAAGCAGATTTGTTGAAGTAACAATCGGCGATACTAACAAATTATCATTATTTTTTAATGTTTGAAATGTTAATTAATCAAATTATCATTAATCAGGTATTTTCATATTGGCGGAGTTATTTGGCCTCGGTATGTCAATTGGCCCTTGGCCCTCAGGCTCGGGTCAATATGACACATCATTGGCAAAAAAACTCGGCCAATATAAAAATAACCTGATTAATAATAATAATAATAAATAATAATAATAATAATAATAATAATAATAATAATAAAAGTTATGATTAGACCTTATCGTGCTTTTTATAATCAGATTTCCAAATGATTTTTAAAAAAGTCCTACTAGTGTTATCAAATGCTTGTTTTTTCTATAATTATTTATTACTGAACCAAAAAAGTATGTGAAATAAGATTGAAACAATATTACTTTCACATGAGTATTGCTAGTATATTTCATAAATGAGCAAAATGTCACGTTTTGTTTACATGAAAATTGATTATCCAGAAATATAAACAGCCAAGAAGTAATAGAAGTAACTGAATCTGTTGGGTTGAACTGTGAAGGAAAACACTGTGTGCTATTATAGATGTTAATGTGGATTTGTCGTTTATGTTTTTTTAGACACTAAATGTAAGTTTTATTTGCCTTAACCATTCTGACTTTTGCTGAAAATACAAAGGTAATATAAAACACTGCTATGATGTATCCAAGAATTAGATTGAAAAACAAAAGTTTTATGTCTCAGTAACGCTTCTTTTTAATTATATTGAAGTGGTCAGTTTTTGGATTGTGGAAAAAATCGGTATTCCCGATTAGGCAGTCAAAATTTCAAAATTCTTTGAAACAAGGATCTACCCGAGAGAAGAGCAAACATGGCGGCGATGCGTGAGCGCGCATTAGACCACTCGGTCCTTAAGACCTTGGTGTTTCAAGGAGACATAAAAATGAAACCCATTGTCAGTTTGTTTAAATATACATGTAGTTAGTACAATTTTAATGTGTTTTGCTTCTTACTAAAATATTCTACAAAAATATATATATAATAGTAAAATGTAGGCGAATAAAAATTGTTTTGGGTTATTTTATGACAGACAAAACCGTATATCGATTTGAGTTGCTCTTACAAGTAGTTTTTCTGTGTCTGCGTGCATGCGGGAAAAAATAGTTTTTTTTAAAGAGGAAAAGACATAGCAAGCACTAAAACGTGCACCAGAGTTGTTTCAGAACAAAATTAGCATAAAAGTCATTGAAGTTATAAAAGAGTTAATATTTACATGTATTATTATTATAGAAGGTGTAGAAAATGAAACAATATTTTTTTTAATTTGCAAATAAACATTGGAAAAAAAAAAACAATAAAATAAATACATACATGTATAATGACTCCAAGAAGTGTGTGTGTGTGTGTGTGTGTGTGTGTGTGTGTGTGTGTGATTTTTTTTTTTTTTTTTTTTTTTTTTTGCAATTTGTTATAGTTTAAGTAACATAAACTGGTGCAATATAGAGGCATAATTTAAAATAAGAAGCATTAGAAACACAGAAATAGAGAGGCCTTTCCTGTTTGGGATGCTTTAGAATAAAGGTAATTCACAAAAAAGCAAGGTGGAATTCTGTTGACAGACGGTAAAAGAATTTTAAATTTCAGTGGTTAAATAAGCTGTATCCTCTCCAAATGAGAAATAATAATGATAAAAAAATAAATTGAAAATTTGTTTTAAAACTTTTCCAATTATTACCTTTATGGTGAATGTAACGGTTGCCAAACAAGGTGTATCCCTTCTACATAATTCTGTTTTTATTTTTCCGTCAGACATCCATATATTTGATAGTATTTTTCTTTAATGAACTCAATTTATTGTAGATTTATATATAATTATTTTCCTATAATATTTCATGCGTAGGCTTTTGTAATGATTCTTTCTTTAGAATATGCCATTAAATTCATTAAAAAAAATCATTTCTTCTTCTCCAAAACTATCACTTTCAAAATCTTACTTTTGAAAATAAAATAGCAAATTAGTTACAATATCAGGAGCAATATAATACATCATTTAGGAAATTTACTTTTAATAAGCATTTATATAATTTCTTTTAATTATCTTGCGATTTATTTCCGCCTGTGTTTTAAGCAGTCTTTCTAGGAAAAGCCTTTTGTTTGACTCAAAAGCAACGATGATCAAAAATAACTCAAGAATATTGTTAATACAATTACAAAAATAATTTATATGATCAAGAAATAATCACTGGCGGCAAAATAACTCAGAAAAAAACTTGTGTTATGATGCAACCTACATTAATACGGCGTTTGCATTTGATGAAAGTTATACAAATTTATTGCATTTTATAAAATATATCACATTGGTATGACTAAATTAAAATTTTTACCGAACAAATCAATTCGTAGTTATTAACGAAAGAGCGTGTGATTGTACTAAGCGTTAGGAGAGGAAATCGTATTTCAAGCCTCGGGAGGATTTATTTTATTATTTTGAGACGTTCAGTCATTTAATGACGAAAATCCCGAAAAAAAGACATTGACCTTTAACAAGCGACGTAACGAATATTTAAATTTAAAACTGGTTGAATTATTCGTAATTGGAAGTATGAGGTTCTGTGAAAAGCTGAAGTTTGTTGCGCTCTAGACTCTCACGTCAACGAAGTTTAAACCTCCGGGTATTCCTTAATTCCAACACCGCCACTAAACTAATCACCTTGATAAAGTTGAGAAAAACGTGACTGGGACGTTAAACATCATTACCCCATTCCACTCCTCTTGGAGGAATATCATAACCAAAAAGCATTCAACTGGCAATTTACTTAACACATTTATTACGCTCTTATGTCGAATGGTTTAGAATGGAAAAGCTGAATACATTCAAGATATATGCGTGTTCGGGAAAACAACACTGTTTTTTTGTACTGTTTTATACTTGTTTTAATCGGATCTTTTTCTGCCTAATTGTCATCTGGCATGAGCATTATTTTTGTTTTAGGTACAATGTATCAATATGTTGACGTCTTAATTAAAATCTTTAAAGACTGATTTTGAGGTTAAAATATCAAAATCAGTTGGAACTTCAATGTATAAAGGAAACAGGAAAGAAACATTTTAGAGCTGACAAGCAGATTCAGTTTAGTCTTTTTCGTCATCGCGGAAGCCGATTTGAAATTTATCGTAGATTAAACATAGAAGCATTCTTTTACGACATACAGTAATACTGCATATTAATAAAACTATAAACCACTATGGAATATAATGTCTTTACCTTCTGCTGATACAAAAAATCTACAAGTCACTGTAATCACTTTTTTATTAGCAAATGAAATAGAAATCCCTGGCTATTAGTTGTTGGGGAGAAATCAAATGGCATTTTTTGTACGAAAGTACAAATTTCATATGTTATCGTATTAAACTTAGCGAATTCGCATTTAGACAACGCAACATATCACTTCCAAGATCATATCAAGTTCATTTGTCAAAAATCTTTGCATGAAGTAATATAGGTCACCGACCATCAAGCAATTATGGAAAATCAATTGTAGAGTTAAGGAAAGTAATACCATTCCTCATGAAAGAGATTTCAAATGTCAAGGAAATTAACCGGCAAATGACTTTGTTTATGACAATAGTAGTCCTTCTTAACCCTTTTTACGGTTGCAAAATGGTCAGATGAATGATCTTAAGGCATAGTTTTAAAAAAAAAAATAAAAGGCAATCCAAAAGGAAAATTATCATAATATGCAGGCCTATTATAAGTGATCAAATTAAGACTAAAGGCATCGTAATGATACACAACTATACCGGTCCATGTTCAAACCATTATCCCAAAAGCAAAGTAAAAAAATGATAACTGGCCAATAACGTAAAACACATTTATATTCTAGCTGGCTACATCCGCCACATGTAAATCAAATATAAGATTCAAGGAACATAATAACAAACCATGTCGAGATTGAAAATGTTTAATAAATATAAAAAATTAAAAAAAAATTCCCTTGAATTATTTCCTTAAAATTTGCGCAAGGATACATCGCTGAACACAATTATCACCTTGGTAACGACGCAGTTGAAGCAATGCCAAGTCTTCAAGTCTGCTACCCTAACTCAATTAAAATTACCGAGGTTAACACAACAAACTATTTTATTGTTAACATTTTTCTAATAACATCTTTTAAAAAATTCTCTTAACGAATTCAAATAAACTTAATAATAATTTATCTTTTTTCACACACGATTTAACCGTCTGTTCACAAAATCAAATCACTGTAACAATAACATGACAATGTGTGAAGAAACGTTACGACACGTTTTAAATATGAAACAGCATTTTACAACCGAATTTGTGCCAATTTTTTGAAAGAACTGGAAATTGTTGGATGTTTTTTGTTTAACAACCCATGAGGTTATCTTATTAAGGATGAAGATAGCAACTGTGAAAGTGCGATGTTTTGTTGATTGTTTTCAGATATGTTTTCCAAAAAGCAAGAGTCGGAATTTTCAGATACACGTGGTTGAAGTAAGCAACCAAGGGGACATTTAACAGACCCGACATTAACACGATGTGTCTTCATTCAACTCGGACAACACTTAAAAAGTGAAAGTTTATGCCTAAATAACATGGTAAAAACTATGCCATACTTGAGTCAACCAATAACCAATCAGAATTCTCCAACAATTAAAACCACGTCCTTTTTAATAAATATCGTATAAACTAATAGGTCATGTATGGGAAATAAATTCCTTGATTACCTTCTAAATACACATAATAATACACATAATAAACACAAAATTTTAGATCAACAGTGATATAATCGCATTAACTAGGCTACAACCTTTTAAAAATTAACATGTCAACCTTTGTTTAGATCAATCTAGTTATGTCATCAAATTTACTTCAACTATGTTCATATGTTATTTACTGTAAATATTTTAGATTTTGATAAATGAAGGTGCTAAATTATTAACAATACAAAGAGCATTTATTCCATTACTGCTACTTGACAAAACAAATTATGTTCACAACAACGGAACTCTCTGCATTTTTTGTAAACTAATATTTCAATCACGAAAATTCAGCTGTTTTTGTCAGTAAAATTAAAATCAAAGCAAATTTTTAAACAAATTTTGTTTACTAAAGATTTTCCACTACAGATGTTTTTTTATAATTCACTATTATAAAAATAATAAAAAAATAAAAACTAATTTGGATTTATCAGCTGTTTTTGTATATTGATTCGAAATGGTCTCCTGTACTTTGATATAATGTAAAGATGTCGATTAACCTTTTTTTGGAACGCAGATAATGGCATATTGGTTTAAAAATTCCGCATCATCATGAAATTAATTTACATTAAGATAAAAACATATTCACAGATAATTTATTTTTCTTAGCAGAAATATCAAACCAAAGACATTTTAATTACAGTTAAAATTGATTAAACCCTTCAGCGTCTTCTAGCTGACTGACTATAAACACGGTGCTCATAGGTTTAACATATAAACACATCCGGTACATAGATATAACAAACATTCTCCACAATATAACCAAATATAAATGAAAAAACGAAATAACAATGCAAATCAGCGATAAATAGTACTAATATACAAAGGGAATCCCAGGTTGGACACTTTATCTCGATGACTTACTATCGGAAGGATTTTCTTATTAGTATGTGTAAAAATAAAAGAGATTAAAGGCAAGTTGTTTTCTAAAAATGCATAAAAATGTTCTGTTCAAGCTGCATCAAGTTTACCCATTATTGAAAAAAAATAATTTTGTAAAAATATTTTTTTATCAATATAAATTGGTTGTTGTTGCGATCTGCATCGGTTTATATTACGCGTAGGAAAACTTAATGTAGTTTTAAAGATGGTAGAGTGACATGCAAAATTGACATCAGCTTTAATGACATTATTTAATACATATAATATTCCTGCAATTTTAATAGTGATGTAGAAATACATATTAGCTGAACAATTTTGGTGTGAATCACTAATTTTTTTAAATTCTACACTTTACTGAATAAAAAATGGCATACGATAGGAAATGCCAGTAGGGTAGATCACTATTGTTATATATTTTAATCTCCACCAAAAAAATAAATAAATAAAATTTAGTAAATAAATTACCAGTAATTAAGAAGACTAACAAACAAAGTAATAAAGTAAACCTGAAATAAAAATCATTGTGTTTTAGGCAGATCGTATTCTTGCGGTTACTTCTGCGATGGTGTACAAAAAACATGAGTGCACCCCACCTTTTGCATATAATTCAAAAAAGATGTGAAGAGTCCCCACCCATGATCTGCATGATATGGTGTAAACTGCAGCGAAATCTTAAAGAAAAACCTCAAACCTCCATCAGCACTTCGGTCGTATTGTTTGTCGCAGTTTTAAATGAATGTATAATTACTTGACAACTCATTCGGCCAAGTTGTTATAATGATTGCAGATTCTTAATGAAATACATACCTACCGAAAGTGAAATGTATACCCAAGGCATGTGGAATGTATATCATCTAAAGAAAAAAACTGGTGTTGTAAAATGTAATTCATTCACATTATCTGATACGATGATATAATAAGTTCTAAGTTGGAATAAGTTAAAACAAATTTGTAATTGAAAGCGTGTACTTTGCAGCACTCACTGCAACAAAATAAACAAAACAATTAATGAAAAAAAAATTAGGGATAAATGAAAAATATTGTGACTACAAACGTTTGACGGTTCCTTGATTTAAATTACTAAAATATAATTGTAGTTATGTTGTAGTTTTTTTAGAGGACTTCCAACTATTCACAAGAATCAGCATTTTGCAAAAATAATTGTGTCAACGCTGATTATGTTTTGACTGACATTACGTTGCATGTCAAATGTAATCTTGAGTGTAATTATTTTATTAACTACCTTAATGGTTCTTTCCAAGATATCGGTAAAATTAAAATTGATTCAAGACTGAAGATCTTAATTATCATAATGAATACTTCTTACAAAACGTTTACATGTGTGGTATCGCAATATGCTGAATATTACCTCGTAATATCATTCTAACCTCTTACATAGAAATATGGATATATTTGGTACACTCGAGT
Organism: Tegillarca granosa; assembly: GCA_029721355.1. Lineage (NCBI taxonomy): Eukaryota > Metazoa > Mollusca > Bivalvia > Arcoida > Arcidae > Tegillarca > Tegillarca granosa. Next base: position 54,099,724 of record CM056596.1, on the reverse strand, counting down.
TAAACAATAGATAATTATTTCCTCTATTGTCAAATGTGTAGGCTCTAAATTGAAAAGATAAATTATCAAGCTTCCTTTATCTTTTAATAACACCTATTATCTAGACTTTATTAGTTATAATATATACAGGTTTCACAAAAGGTCACGTTTTACGAATCGGTTTTACCATCAAATATGTCTTGCGGGCAGATTTTGTCCATATATGGTATCGTTATTATTTTAGGTTCTTATTTCAAATAGTAATTTTCTTAGTCTTTATGTATTGTTTTACGCAACAATATACTATTTTTTCAAACTTAACTCATTTTGTTAATTAAACATGAAATTGTCTTTAAGAGCGTACAAAACCTTTAAGATGGAATCATAAGATTAAAACAATACATATCAATTATTTATAGAATAACTGTATTAGTCTAATTTGTACATTCTTTTAACTGCAATTTTCTATAAACTCTGTGAATTAGTGGGAATAAAGAGGAGGCATTTTATTGACTAATAGACGTCATTAGAAGAGAATTCACGCTAGTTTAGAAGCACATAAACTTAAAATATTAATAGCTTATTCTTTTAACAAGCTGGTGGCAATTACTGTTCTGCCAGAATTTGATATTGCGATTACATTGTACTGAGATAAATCACATTAATTTCGTCTATAATCTGTATTCATTTTGTAGACTTAACATTTGCTATATATTCTATATAAAAGGAAAAGTAATCATTAAAGTAGATCATTTAACTTGAATGGAACGGAAAAGTAGAAAACATCAAATCACACAAAAATATTTATTAGATAAAATTTTTTATGCATATTTAGTATTGTTAATGGAGAAAATGGAAATAAAAAGGACGCCCCAAGTATTTGCAAACATTATGCACCCAAATTTTTTCAAACATTTCTAAAACTGAATTTTTTAAGTAACCCGATTAAGCGTAATTTTGTTTGTTAATATTCACTTAATGCACAGTTTATAATCTTAAATTTCTAAATACCTGCAACAAAGTTATCCTGACTTTAGAAATTGTTTTAACCATTGTTGCAAACAAAAATAGAACACAAACATGCCAGTCCTTGTCCAAATCACAATTCAAAAACAAAGTAAAAACTTTGAAAGCTGGCAAATTCAGTTATACACATAAACTTCCGTCAAGGAAGTGAGACCGGGTGCTCCGAAAGGGTACACACCTCCTAGCTAGACCCGTCAAGTGCGAGTCAATTTTGAGAATGAAAGGAACAAAGAACTATGGTAAGTCAAATACGTCTAGTATAAGTTTAGATACAGTGACTACATACTTATCAACAATATTGTGATGACGGCCATAAAACTTTTTAAGGGCCTTGGTTAGCCTAGGCTTGCAATATTCTTGCGTCAACAATTTAATTGTAAGCAGTTTGCTTTGTTGTAGAAAGTCCCCATACTGGGAACAAGCTCTGTTGAACCTTTAGAAACTTTGGAAACGTATAAAAATTAAAAACAAAATTCAAAAGTTGTCCGAGTGGAAATTAATCGTCAATGCTTCATGAGGTTTGATCCGTTAGCCCACATTTTGCTACTAGTCTGATCAGTCTTGCTGAACAGGTTTAATATGTAGTAAATCGGTTACCATTACAAAATTATTCACGTCTCTAATAAGGATTTTATACATTGGTATAATTTGTAATACATAATGTTTAAATAAGAACTTTTTTATGCAAAATTAATTTTTCTGTCGTACTTTTGCATAAAAGTAACCTACTCAAGTAAAAACAGCATAAGAAACGATGATTGTTATTAAAGTTCAATCAAAAACTTTGCTATCTGCATTTTCACGTTGAAGCCCTACAGCTCCATTACTGACAGAAGTTTGAAGAAATCACATCGATAAATTAAAGTTCTTTCACTTCCAAGCATAGACACTATGCAAAAGGTTTAACTACAGTCTGACTCTTATTTATGGGACGTCTTGTATAATGAGTTGTTTCAAGCAGAATATTGAAAGTTATTCGCAATCGTCTTGATGAGTTTTTATAAAAAGAAGATTTTAAAAATTTCATTAATCTCTAAAAGACATAAATTAATACTTGTCTCATAATCGCTAAAATATTGTAATGGGAATGATTTTTGATTTCGTTGTGAAAAAAACGCAAATGCTCTACAGCACATGAAAAGGAAATTCATTAGAACTGTTGAAATTATATCTTCAAGTGATCCATACTGGTCACATAATAATGTAATTCATTACTCGCGTCTCAGTAGCTGAGATACATTCATGTAATCTTGGTTGTCTAGGATTGTTATAACTAACGAAACGCCTGACTTATTTAAATACTTTGATTTTTTCCAATCTTCGTGAATCTAAGAAAAAAAATACTGTGATTTACGTTTCAATAGAATTATGACGAATAGCAATTCGTTGAAAATGCAAATTCAAAGGCAAGATTCAAGAAAACCCCAACGGATAAGTGAGACTTAACTTAGTCTTACATCTGAAGTCAAAAATATTAACAGTATAAAAAAGCTGGTGTTTAAGGATGAATACAATGATATATTCTTTAACTGTTAAAATATAACTTATCTGTGACATTAATAACATTTATCAATATTCAATAGTTTTCTATGACTCTACACTTTAAATATATATTAGTTAAGAAAATTACTATGCTATTTGATCTGTTACCTTTCTAGCTGCAAATGTCTGCAACAAAGCAGTTGAAACTTAAACAATATCTCACACAAACCTGGATACGATGCCAATAAAAAGAGTTTTTTTTTCATCGTTTTTATAAAATTCTCTATTAAAGATTATTGATTTAATGGGGCTTTACATACTAGTCAAGAATATTTCACTTATTTTAAAATGTCTCTTTTAAAGAAGTAACAAAACAATTGCACATCATCACTATACTTTCTTTCAGTTTTGTAAAATGTAAGTAAATTAAGAAACTTACTGTTCAATATTTGAACAGGTTTCATCGACTTGTGATTTTTGAATAGTGAAAATGTTTCGTATTTAGAGCATAAAATTTTACATACTTGTTTAGTATTGACGTGTCATTTGTGCATATTGTGGAAATTAATTCCTCGTCAGCGAATCTGGGAGCCGAAAAAGTTGATAGATAAAACGGCAGCCCAACATTTGGAAATTAATGAATCTAAAGTTTCAAAATTATATGAATCCAAATTCAGCTAAGGAATGCTTAGCTTGAGTGAACAAACCTTTGTTTTTAATAAGTTTTTCAAAAATTTAGACTGTAGAAATTTAGCTACAAAGTGCACAAAAAACAAGTGTATTTATTTTTGCACATTTAAGTGAACTTGAAAAAATGCATGTGGGGTACAATGTGTTATTTACTATTTATTAATAATACAATAAAACACAAACATACCAGTCGATGGCATATCGATACATTTTTATTATAAAACTTAACAGTCAAAGGATCATTGGTAAACTTTTCAAATTACATCGTTGTTTTTCTAGAAAATAAATTGTATTTCTCAATTATCAAATCGAATAATTTTGTTGACGTACTGCACTTGATAAATACTCGAGATTCGTTTTTTTATTTAGGACTGCTTAAAAATTGATTTCCACAGTTAATATTTTAAATAAAAACTGTTTGGCAGGAAAACATTTCAATCATTTTCAATTTTAAATCATCATTTTGTTTAAACACTTCTTTATTTAATGGAACATGTCAATAAATTCGTAATTTGTATATACTAAATACCATATATCACTACGACCATATTTCACATTAATTTTTTCTTTTTACTTTTTTTTGTTATTATGAATTAACAATAAACGTTTTCCTCTATTTTCAGTTAAGTGTGTGTGTGTTTGATAAAAAGCCTATGTAAAGTTGATATGTCAACGAAAGAAATTTTGATATTTGGTAAGTTTTCATTGCTTGTATTTCTCGTAACATATGACATATAACACACACACACACACACACACACACACACACACACACACACACACACATATATATATATATATATATATATATATATATATATGATTTTATTTTAAAAGAAATCAAATCAGCTGCAGTTTTCCGGTCTAATATAACCTTATACAGACCAGCGCTCCAGGCCGTTCCGGTATATCATATCCATATCGTTGATCATGTTAGAATTTACAATTTCGATTTTCGCTCCGCTCTTGTTAATATTATAGTTTCTGTTGTTTCTCAAAATACTTTAATATTTGAATTTAAATATTAATTAAATGTAAGGCAAGTCTGTAATTTTCTTGGGACCATATGACAGTTTATGAACCGGATAGTCATCCCCAAAGTAGTATATGGACATCGGCTTTGCTTCGGTCGATATACTACTTTATTATACCTCACGGAAAATTCTTAAACTATTATTAGTCAATTTCTAATCACGTGGTATGAAACAGTTTACAATGTTTGAAGCAGCAGTCAACATTGCCATAGGATTTTGCAATGTTCATTGTTAGACACGGGAATTTACGAATGTTCATCGCGGAAACTACCGAGTGATCCTACTAAAGATTACGTAATCTGTAGACAAGTAACTTTTACAGTTCCTTAATAGATACAATTTACGGGTTTCAAACACGCTTTGTCAGAATAAAAGGTAAAGGAAATCTCTTTTTTCGGTATAATAAAGTTGATAGTGCCCTTTATTGAAGGAAATATGAAGTATTGTCTGCCCTTTGGGACTTTATTTCCCGAGCCGACAAATATATTTATTTGGCAGGAAAGCTGTTGAATTATAACTTTTTTAAGCTGTGTCTCAAATTAAAATACCACTGAAAGAAACAATTTAAGCATTATATTAAGCTTATATTTTTCTTTTGTGAGGTTAAAAAATCTCTAGTTTAACTACTAACGGAAGCATTGCATAGATCTTTGACCACTATAGTTAATGATTAGGGTAGCACGTACACAATTAACAGTGAAACGTTAACTACATTTTCAACTTTTGCATTTTGTAGTTTTTCTGTATTGGTTGTAATAAAATGATGCGTACATTTAGAATACACAACGTTTGACACACTTTTTCGCAATCCGCGGTTAAAATTCGTTAAGGTCACTGAGCACGAGGAGCATTGTCTTTATAAAATTGCAAAGTATAGTCAACCTCAAATACTTTATTGAAGCAAAAATAATGTGATTGTAAATATATGTTCATTAAATAGACTTTTGTTAAAAACAAAGAATATCACTATTTTTATGTTATAGTTTTATCAAATATTACCTTGTGTTTTAAAGACCTTAAGAATATCAAGTTTTTGCTTTTTGCTCGTAAGATATATATTTCTTTAAAGACTCAGAATATTTTCAATGTCCAGTTTTGTTAAGTTAATCAACTTCGTCCTGATATTTACGATCACATTGATTTGAACAAGATTACACTACATAAAATTAATTTATAAACCACAAATAAAAACATGCTTTCCATCCATCATTGCTACAAATATTCTTTACATGAATATTGAACCGCAAACTACACTTTTTATTTAAGGGTTTTATCAAACCTTTTGTTGTTATATTCTGTTATGAGCCTTTGTGGGTTACTAACGCTAGATTCTATTCGTATGAACGTCTGATTAAATGTCCTATTGAGTACTTAGATTAGCTTATATCTCTTGCTCAATATCTGATAAGCATTTTTCTCAATGATTGATTTAATTCCATTGTACATGTTTTCTTTTGCCACTTCACAAAAAACTGGTTTCCTGATTCTATTAAAATAAATCACTAGATATGTTTTGTTCTCAGTGTAAGTTTTGTAACAATTGTAATCAACGTTTTCTTGTGTGATTAGTTTTTTTTTGTTGTATTAGATATTGCGAATTTCTGTTGTTGTTTCGGTTCATCGAATTTGTATTGCTGTTAATGTATACGGTTAATTGCATTTGTTTTCTGCTGAATGTATGAATATTTAACAATGGTAGTCCAAAATTTTATCAATCTCCGGTCAAAATTGAAATGCGCACCTAATTTGTTAGTACAATTTATTTAATGTTTTTATCATATACATTTCTCTGTAATTCAATACATGTTTGCTCTTTCAGCTTTAGAGTATTGTTATTAGAAAACACACACACACAAACACACCATAATTATATATGGTTATAGAATTTTACATTTTATGTATCTATCATACTAAGTGTATTGTAGAATTGAACATTAATATCAAACACTTATTTATCATAGAAAAATTATATTATTTTATAAATTTGTAATCCAAATTATATGATCATATATCTTGATCGAAAGCCATATCAAATTAGTTGTAAAATGATTGGTGCTTTAAGTCACAATCAGTTCGACTAGATCTTTGACGGTAAAGCACATAAGTACGGAAATTTGCTTTACTCAGCTACACAACAATGTGACTTAGTTTTGTCTGATTAGGAACTGAACTAATAAAAATCGACATGTAGGTTCTTTTAAATATCTCGATGGTTGTTTTAGTTTGCACGTAATATTAAAAATGAGTCCGTGTATATTCAGATTACAAGTGGTGTTTAATTGTCATTTTTATGATTATATTGATAGTTAGAAATTTCCTTGTTTATAAAAAATAATAATGATTTGATCGGTTTATATATTTATTTGATACTAGTACCGAAAATAATTATGTTAAATTTTACAAATTTCATAAGGAATTTGATACTGTTATTTGTAAATTGTGTGACATGCCTGATATGGTGGCACAAGGCTATGGATGAAGTTGGTTCTCACTCGTCTAGGTTTGAATGCTGTTTGAGTAGGTCCTAGAGTTTAAAAGATTCGGTTCGCTTACTGAAGGTCAGTGGTTGTCTCCGGTTTTTTTGTTTCCTCCATCTCCCCAAAACTGACCGCCTCTTTATAAGTAATAGAATCTTGATTTTTGCATAAAAAACATTACTACCATTATTCCACTCAAAAAACAGATGGATTGTTAGAATTCAAATACTGGAAGACGAATGTTATTGATTTTTAAATTGTTGGTTTCATTTTAATTTTTTCAATGTGAATTCAGGAACGAAGATTATAATTAAAGAAATTAAACTATTTGATAATCAATTTTAATTCTGTCACTTTCAAAAAAATTTTTACTTATTTTTCTTAATAGCACATCATCATGTTTACTTAATATTTAATAATAATAAAAATAAATAAATAAATAATGATAATAACATTAGGCAACAGCTACAGCAACATAGATATGAAAAACATTTTCATAGAAAACATCAAACAAGACAAGAAAGAGTTTGTGAGAACCAATAATTCTCGACTGCGGACACTGTAAACAATATCCGGTGGCATGGTTATCTAGCCCTTAATAAAATCAACCAGCCTTTAATTATTATCTTATAAACTGTGTTTTTTTTACCCAGACATCCGTTTTACATTTTATAAATTCAATATACTAATAAATCAAAAAGACAGCATACGACTTCATGAAATGCATTTTTATCAGACTTTTGTTGACATTATCTGTCCTAAAAAATATATTATACGACGCCCAATTTAATCATATCTTCATTGAGTCATTGTTTGCTTAAATTTTTTTTATGGTAAAATCTGATTGATTTTTCGCGCTGTATGATTTGTCCTTTAGAATTTTTTTCCATAAACCAAAAAGTTCTTTTTTCATCATAAGCGTCGCCAACATTATTTTGTCTTCAATGTTTGATCGATGGCAAATATATTTGTGTAAATTAAGAAAAGCTTGTCTGATTAGTTTTTGTCATGTTTAGCATTATCAATAACATCTCGATGAATTTATCGTATTTTTATTCTTGCTAATGTTACAATTGTGAAAGGATCGCCTTAGATACTTAATTTAAAAAAAGGATTAAGTTAATTAAGTTCTTATTTCAGAACAATAAAGGTATAATTATGTGGATAAAATTGGCACAACCAACACCCAAATACCTTTAAAATAAAGAAGGAAATGTGGGCAATATTATTTGGATATATTATAGAACCAATTATGCTTTTCAACAACTGAAGAAAAAAATTATACACAGACAAGAAACCCCTCCCTGAGTGCACTGACACTTGCTGTAAAGACAAACAAGAAATCTGTAGAACACGATCATAAATGAACCTATTCGCATAATAATGGTAATCAGGACAGAATTCTTCCGGGATTTTAAATTTATCAAACACTACCTTTAATGAGCATTTAGAACGTAACTTGTTCGCACCTGGCCTCACTTCCTTGACACCTCGACGTGTATAACTAATTTTGCCAATGTTCAAAACTTTTCTTTCTTTCTTTTTCTTTTTTTAAATTGTAATTTGGACATGGACTAGTATGTTTGTGTTTTATTGCAGAAAAACGATTGAAGGAAAAATATAAACATTATAGTACACTTGGATATTTAAACTATCCCTTTACTTTTTGCATCGTTGTAAAGGTAAAAAGATATAAGCAATTGTTTTGCAGTAACATTGTAATTCCGGTAATGTTGTTAATATTGAAATCAATTTGAAAAAACGATGCAACAGCATTCAATGAAAAACTAGTCACGATTTAGAACGTAACTTGTTCGCACCTGGCCTCACTTCCTTGACACCTCGACGTGTATAACTAATTTTGCCAATGTTCAAAACTTTTCTTTCTTTCTTTTTCTTTTTTTAAATTGTAATTTGGACATGGACTAGTATGTTTGTGTTTTATTGCAGAAAAACGATTGAAGGAAAAATATAAACATTATAGTACACTTGGATATTTAAACTATCCCTTTACTTTTTGCATCGTTGTAAAGGTAAAAAGATATAAGCAATTGTTTTGCAGTAACATTGTAATTCCGGTAATGTTGTTAATATTGAAATCAATTTGAAAAAACGATGCAACAGCATTCAATGAAAAACTAGTCACGCAAAATTAATCTTTTGCTTTGAAATTAAGCGGTTTTCGTCAAATATGATGTAAATTTTTAAATAAAGTTTGTTTTGACACAATCAATAATTATTTTTGATAATTCTAATAGAAAATCTATTTCCTATTACTATTAATCAGAATAATATTAAACTTTTAAACAGCTCTGAACATAAAATACGATACGAATTAGCAGAAATCTGGTAATCGATCTTCAGAGGCATGGTAATAGCAGTTTATTTTCGAAAATAACATAACTGCGCGCAATAAAACATTTTTGGTACTTTTGGCTTGTTGTTCTTAAAAAAGTGTATTGCGTTATAACAAATAAATTTACTTCTGTTAAAAACTTAAACCATTACTTTGTATCGAATATTTAAAAGATCTGAAAAATATATTAGGAAATTGATTTATAAGACATTTACATCCACAAGTAAAATGCAATTTAAAAGCATAAAACTAAACGCGATTAAAATCAAGACAATAAATATGCATTAGGTTCAGTTTTTTAAAATGATTTTCAACATACGATCGAATACTTCTTTTAATAAACGTGCCATGTAAGTTCTTAAGAATATTGAAAAAGGTATTGATTGTGATGAAAAATAAACCATATTTTTTAAAATTAAAATTTATAATATTAATCAGCAATCCGTAGGTAAAAGATATTTTTTCAAATACAAATTTAAACTTATAAACGTGTAAAAATAGGGTTTGTTCTCTCATGCAAAGCATTCCGTAGTTGGATTTAGATTCATTTAATTTTTGAACTAAGAATTCTTCAATTTTCAACTGTTTGGCTTATATCTTATCTATCAAACTTTACGCCCCCTAGTGTCACTAATGAGGAATGTGCATATATGTGCATGTTTGTTATATTTGTTGATATAATATGGTTATTATGTAACACTATGACATATTCATCTTAATTGGATATTAATAAAACAAACATACAAGTCCTTGTCCAAAGCACAATCCAAAAAAACAAAGGAAAACTTTGAAAGCTGGCAAAATTAGTTATACACGTCACCTTCCATCAAGGAAGTGAGGCTTGGTGCTCCGGAAGGGTACGCACCTCCTGTGTAGCTAGCTAGACACGTTACGTGCAAGTCAATTTTGATAAAGAAAGGAACAAAGAACTATGGTAAGACAAATATACCCATGATACGTTTGGATACAGTGACAACTACTTATCAACAATATTGCGATGACGACCATAAAACTTTTAAAGGGCCTTGATTAGCCAAGGCTTGCAATATTCTTGCGTCAACAATTTAATTGCAAGCAGTTTGCTTCGTTGTAGAAAGTTCCACGAGTGGGAACAAGGTCTACCATTACGTATTAACTGTGAAACATATACACCATACGCAGGAGAAACACAGATATTACGCAATGAAACGGAAAGTTGACAATATAAAAATTGAAGTCCACACGTTTGTCGTATAGCTTCAGATGTAACCTTACGTGGGTGTCATAATTGAGGTATAAGTCCAAATATAAAGCAGAACATTGAGAATCTGTCGTGTCTTTTATCTTTTATTTCAAGCACACTTGGATAGATGGCATGCACATAAAGTGTAACAGGTATTTGTGTTATATATATATATATATATATATATATATATATATATATATATATATATATATATATATATATATATATATATATATATCCCTTCTTTATTTTTGTTGCAACAATAAAACATTTTTCTGTATGATTATCAAGTTTTGCAAATATAATTTGTCAGATATTTGACCTAAGCTTAGATTCCATGTAAATTGGAAGAAATCGTTGTTTCGACCTCTAATTAAAATCACTTATTACGACGGTACAGTAAAGTTTGTCGTGTAACAATATCTGTTTTCAGTTAAATGATCTGATTGTTTCTTTTTTTTTCGAATTGTCCTTTTTTAAGTAAGTTCTTTTTGAGTAAAACTCCCCAAGGGTATCTATAACTCAGTAGGCAGTACTTTGTGCTGTCAGAAAATATACCATTTGACAAATTTTCAGTCGTCTTTTTTTTTTTATTTATTTAAAACTAAAATTTGTTCCCTCATGCAAAGCATTCCTTAGCTGGATTTGGATTTATATAATTTTGGAACTTTAGATTATTATGTTTCAACTTTTGGCTTATGTTTTTTAACTATCAAACTTTTCCGCCCCTAGTGTCACTGATGAGGAATGATTTTCCGAAATGTGCACATATGTCACATCAAAATTTAGTAGGTATGTTTTATATATTCATAGTATGTGTTTCAATGTTATTTAATTTTCTATTTATGTATAAAACTGAAAGTAATCATAGTTTTTTCGTATTACATCTAAAAGTAAATAATTTAACTGTGTGTTAATTTGATATATAATTAAATTATCTACCAATATATTAGTTATATTAATTTATCAAAATTAATTTGTTTTGCTATTTGTATTATCTACCAAACGTTATTTTAATAGCTATTTTCACAGATGATCTTGAATTATGAAAAATGAACAAGAGAATCGCATATTTGAAACAATCAAAGCTAACATGATGAAAATATTACACATTGTCTTTTTTTGTTAGACAATCGATTTATTCACACACACACACACACACACACACACACACACACACACACACACAGAGAATTACAGTGACCAGAAGTATCATTATTTATACCTATTTTATAAGTTTTAATTGTTGTAAATGGTCTCTTAAATGGTTAATCATTCGAAAATATATCTAAACTAATAAAAGAATAAAATATTTTATTGCGTACCTTAAAAACACGTTTAACAGTTTTGTTTATCAATAACTTATGATCAATTTAGGATCAAGAAACCCCATGTTATACAACAGTCGACAAAGGCATACTTTACGTTGTTTTAAAATCGCTTTACCGATCAACAAATGATTCCGCCGACCCATTGGGCAATTCAATCAAAGTAAAGTATACCCTGAGGTCCATAAATCTTTCATGCTTCGCAAAGTTTTCGACGTATTTCGACACTAAGCATCAAATCAAACTTGAAATACCCCAAAAATATCAAAGCTGCAAACCTATAGTCTAATACTTTGTTTCATGAAATTTGGCTGTGATAACGGTTGTCAAGTATTTTGGAATATAATTGTATAATTTCTGTATATAATATAACTCAATATTCGAATTACTCATGTATCAAGATTTTGGCTTCTCTTTGACTTTATTTGTCAGGTCTTCAAATCATATTATTACTATTTTATTTTTTAACAATCGTGCAGTGTAATGGTTGCTTGTTACAAAATTGAAATGCAAACTATAGCTTATTCATAAGACTATTATGTTTTTAGCCAAAAACTCTTAAACGTAACCGAAATTTAGTCTTGTTACAGAAGTTACAATTTTTGGAGCTAGGTTTTTATTTGCATCACCAAGTTCTTCAAAATTTTATGGTCCTGAGAAACTATTCTTTAAGATATTGAAATAAAAGTATGGTCGGTTGGTAGTAATGTTGTGAAGGTCGCACTAGCATTTTTACAGTTTTTCACGACTAGAGGAAGTATAATTATATTTAAAGATACTCTAAGAACAAGTTTGTTTATGCCTTAGATTTGCGAATGTCAGTACAAAAGAGTCCATATTTCATTTACTCGCCTGTACCTGTAAACAAACCAATAGAGGGAAAGAAAAGTTCATTTTCCTTTGTAAACTAGATGAGATCTGTAAATATAAAAGTCTATTTAAGGTTTTTAAAGGTTCAATTTTGTGTTCAATGTTAAAATATTTAAAAATTATTATTCTATTTTAAGATCTTTGTTGTTGATAATGCTGCCATTTTAATGGACATTAACGATTTGTGAATTATAACATTGCTAATACGGGATGTCTAAATTAGTTCGAAACTCGCGAATTTGATATTAAAATTAACTTTATCATTCTTTATTATCAAGAACATTTTCCCTTTGAAAATTCTTCGAACGTTTTCTTCGCAACCTTAATACTACATCTATATTCTTTTTCTTGTTCAAAAACATATTTCTCCTGTTATAAACATAGACATTGCTTCGAGTCAAGATATATTTTCTCAAAAGTAATCAACAAACCGAATAAAATGAAGATTGGTTCAATAAAATGTGATATTATATTTTTTGCAAATGGAATTTACCATAAAAGTCGTTCAATGTCTTGTACATCTCTATGAAAACTTTTATACAACACAAAGCTGAGTCCATATACCAAAGTCTGATTGAAGTGGCAAATCAATTAAGCCGATGGGCTTTTCTGTTTATGTTATTTTCTAAAGAATAAGTTTATCTTCTTCAGATTCAATGTCATACAATGTATCGCGAAGTTGTTAACAAAGATGTTTTACATCAGAAAATCTAAATGATGTTTTCTTCATAAACCATAGTATCACAGTCAAATCCTTTCATGATTTTGGTAGAGAAAACAGTTTAGTCAAGAAGATATTGGGAGTAGCAATGCGGATGCGCCCATTAAGTTTTGGTATTTATATCCTAGCTCATTTAATGTATCTTCAAATATATTCTTTGAATTGTTTAAATGTTAGGCAGTGTTATTTTGACTTTCGGTCGGTGTTTGTTTATATATTTTATATCACTTATTACACAAAGCTAACTGCGAATTAATGACATAAAATTTGTATGTTATGAATCGCCAAGACTTTATTCTGGTTATAGTTTTACATATGTTCTGTGATTTTCATACTTTGAGGTTGATTTCTACAACATAATTATCACAGTAATATATTTACACCAACAACTAAATGATATAAAACGAATATACTTTAACCATTATCTGTAAATACCAATAGATCGAAGATTTTTGTCCTTTTCTTGGCGAATAGGAGATATAATGAAACGAGCCACTTAGACTTTATCAACTCTTTATTATGTGTACGCCGTTGATAGATTTGTTAAGAATTCATTATTGATGTTATGATTCTTTTTTCGATGGCATTAGTCGTACAATTAATATCTTATATAGACAGGCTACTTGTAAATTGAGATCATTGCCATATCAAATAGAAAGAAAAAATTTGGTTCGATTAAACAAAGGTCATCATTGTCTTATTATATTACATATATGATTGACTTTACACGATTGACATTGATCATAAAAATGTTTGAATCGACATGAATAAAAAATGTTTCACAGAAAGCATTTGGTTTGTATCCTTTTGATACGACGGATTCTCCATGTTCTGCTTTATATTCGGACTTATACCTTAATTATGACACCCATCAAAGGCTACATCTGAAGCTATACGACAAACGTTATGACTTCAATTTTTCTATTGTTAACTTTCCGTTTCTTTGCAGAAATATCCCTGCTTCTCCTGCGAATGGTGTATATCTTTCACAGTTAATACGTAATGGTAGAAATTGTTCCCATATGGCTACTTTCTACAACGAAGCAAACTGTTTACAATAAAATTGTTGACGCAAAAAATTTTGCATGCCTAGGGTAATTAAGGCCCTTAAAAGTTTTCTGGCCGTCATCACAATATTGTTAATAAGTATGTAGTCACTGTATACAGACTTATACTAGATACATTGACTTACCATAGTTTTTTGTTCATTTCATTCTAAAAATTTACCTGCACGGGACAGGTGTAGCTAGCAAGACAAGAGGTGGTTACCCTTCCGGAGCACCAGGCCTCAAGTCCCTGATGGAGGTTAACGTGTATTTTTAAATTTGTCATCTTCCAAAATTTAACTTTGTTTTTTGGATTTGGATTTCGACAATGACTGGTATGTTTGTGTTTTATTTGGTCTTTTGATACCTTTTAAACAATTGTTATAAAATGTGTACATATGGTACATAAAGATTCAGCAAGTATTTGTGTTATATATATATATATATATATATATATATATATATATATATATATATATATAAATAAATATATATATATATATATATATATATATATATATATATATATATATATATCAATAAATAAAAATTTAACATGACCAGTTCTTAAAAAACATTTTGTATTGTCACTAGGCTTTCATGTCTTACGACAATCTTCAGGTGACTATGAATTCTTTTGAATGAAAACGAGTTTTACTACGTAAAATTATTATGACGTCATCTATACAAAGGGGAGATAATAAACGTCACTGGTAAAATCGGAGGTAGTTAACTGCAGTGTTGACGTAAAAATTAATGAATTGATTAAATTTTTGAAATACGTTAATTAATAAATGTTTTTAAGTTAACCATGTCCATTTAAAACTGGTTTAAATTTATGAATGAAAAACAGTTCTTTGATTGTCCGTTTAGTATTATCACTATCCATCAATTTATAAAAAGGAAAAACTGAAAACTGCTTATTTCCGCAAATGTCTGAATGTTCACTCAGACGGATTTGGCGAAGATTTGGTTGTCTAATTTGTTGCCGCTGCACTCTTATTCTTTCGGAGAGGGTATATTCGGTTTGACCAATGTAGATCTCATTACATCCAGGACACTTTATACAATATATAAGGTTTTTACTTTTACAAGTCATATTTGTATTGGCATAAATTTTCACCCCACCGTTGTTACATAATTCACTACCAGTATGTATATATGCACATGTTCCACACCTGGCATCATCGCATTTCTTCACTTCAAATTTCTCTATTTTTTCATTAAAAACAAACCTTGCTTTGGTCAAGAACTGTTTTAAATTTTTAGGCTGACGTTTGCTTCTGATGACAGTTTCTTTTGATATTAGGTCTTTCAATTTTTGACTCTCTTGTATGATAGGGAGGTTAGATTTTGCAATACGGAATATATCCGGATTAACGTCATAATAATTTTACGTAGTAAAACTCGTTGTCATTCAAAAGAATTCATAGTCACCTGAAGATTGTCGTAAGACATGAAGTCGCTAGTGACAATACAAATTGTTTTTTAAGAACTGGTCATGTTAAATTTTTATTTATTGATATAGTTTTCTGTACACAACAAAAACTAACTGTGGACTATATATATATATATATATATATATAATATAGTATAATATAAAACATACGCACAAACATACCAGTTCACGTTCAAATCACGATACAAGTATATAAATTATTTTTATACACAGATTATGGAGATTTAAATAACGTGATTGTTTAACTAACTTGTATCGACAACCCTTTGATGATATCATATTTTAATTGTGTCATCACCTGCTAATGAGAATCATTTTTAGACGAAAAGCTCCGTAATAAAGTTCCCACATGACAAAAATCAACAAATGTCAGTATATATAGTCAATGATAGAGCACCTGCACTTTTTTATGATAAAAGTACCCGGCCTCACCTCCTTGATGAAAGTTTTTTTTTTTTGGGATTCTGATTTGGACAAAGACTGGTATGTTTGTGTATTATTTTATATGATACAAAAAATCAGTATATATTGTAAATGCAAATAAGTCGTAAAGGTTCTCTTTCAATTTATTTAGGATTAGTAATTTTAATAAAACAAACCAGTTAAGGATTTATAAACTACTATTTTTGTGTGCTTTGTGTGTGGCGTAGTGTTATTGTGATGAACTATTACGATTGTTCTAGTTAAAAGTCTATATGGGGATATGGACTTAAACAAGACGTTGTTACATTGTCATTGAATAATATTCGGTTGTTGTTGTTATTGTTGTTGCTGTATTTGTTGAAAGTAAGACATAATACTAATTCAGCATGTTGTAAGAGAAACTTATATTCTCCTATGACCAATTAAAGCTGCATTAAGTTAACCAATTTTCTGAATTTTTTTTGATTTTCTAAAAATATATTTTTTTAAAACTAGAAATCTTCTAACCACGATCCGTGACATTCATTTTCTAAAATTTCATTTCTTTTAGCTGTAAATAAACGGAATCCTCTGGCCAGTTGGTCAGTGTTCTACGATGGTAATTATGAGCTTGGAGCATGCGCACGGATGTACGGAAAAGCCTAGAATCGAAAGTAAAACATGACAGATTGCATTAATTGTCCTTCGTTAATATCCAGATGTATTTAAAATGGTGTTATGTATCCCTTACTAAGTCACAAATGACATATTCAACATATTTAAGTTCTGTGTTTAATTTATCGTATTTCAACATTTTGAAAGTTGTGTTTAAATGACCCGGGTTTTAATGATTCTAATATTAGATCCCAAATGCTGCATCTCGCTGGGTAAATACTGTAATTTCTGTATTTATTCCAGCTTTTATTGTTGAACCAAATGTAACATTGTTAATTAGGAACATCATTTATTAGATTAGCACCGTTTTAATTTCTTCTTTGGAAAACTTAATGCAGCTTTAAATTACATTTAATCACTAGTATTTTGACAAAATCTTTACTTATAAAACATTTGCTGTGTATGGTTCTTATATAAAGCCATATCTATCACGATTTCTTTATAATTAATATTTGGTAACAGACAATTTACCCAAGACACGATAAAAGGTATTTGAAAGAAAAACAGGCATTACCGCTTAAGGATTTTGTTTTGTGCGTTTTGTTGATAGATTTAATAATAATTCTGTATTTTTTATTAGATTGTAATGCTTTTTGACGTGTATTTGTAGATTTAAGCTTTCAATTGTAACTCTGAAACAAAAATTGTTTTGTAAAAAGAAAACTTAAATGCATTGTTACTTAGTCATTTAATTATATTAGATCGCTTTTCTCTTCAGAATGTCAGTTGAAATAAAAAAGATGAAGCATTTTGTATCAGAAAAATATATTCGCGATTAAACAATGTTACCAATTAAACACACTTTTTCAAACCAATTATTTTTTGTTTTCATATTTTATTTTTTTTCTAGTGCATTTAAAAACTATTAAAATAATATATTTCCTGCATAAAAAATATATATCACCAAAATACTTGTTTGTGACATGTTTTATCACTCAAATCAAATTATACCTGATACAATCCAGACATTGATTTAGTCCAAGAAAAAACAAAATTGAAATTACAGCAAAATACAAAGCGGTTTTAATCTTCAGAATGATATAGTCCAGAATAAAATTTAATTTAAAACAATTGCCATAAATATTAAGCGGATTCAGTTTTCACAAACCTCTTATGGTTATCATTTGGTCTAAAAATAATCTTCTATCGTGGATCATGACCGGCAGACCTATTTAGAATCTTTTTCTAAATTAATAATTTTGTCAAGTTATTGTTGACCTTCAATGCAAATGAAATTTTTTTTTCTATAGTCGCTTGATTAAAAAACATTTTATTGTGTCTCTATGCTGAAATTGTTTGCGAAAAACATGTTGAAATAATCTGAAAACAGATAGAATGTTTCAAATTGAATTCTATACGATTCAATTTTCTGTCTTCTTCATTTTACAAAACTCTTGTCCATCTTATAAAATCCGTTATGTATGTATCAAATGCGCCGCCACATATATTTGTTCAATTGACAACTGCTACAATTCGTGTCTGATTAGTTTTTCTCGATTTTTGTGATTATGTATTTTTTTTATTTTTTGATTATATTTGACATTGCCTTTTTTGCTATATAATACCACGTCTTTTGTGTATTGAAAACCAACTTTTATTCGCTGTTTTTACCTTAAGCAATTCTGTTACTAATACCATTTTGTAACTGAAAACATCCGTGATAAAGATTGGATAAAATATACAAAACTTTTACGACTCTAGATAAGATTACTTTTAAAGATTTTTCTATCCACATAAACACATAACACACGCAAAATTATACGACTGGAATCCTCGGTGGCCGCATGGTCTAAAACACGCTTACAGATCACAATGTCTCTTACTGTCTAGGACAGATTTTAGTGTAAGAATGTTTGTCAGTATGTTTGACGAAGGACGATAGTTTTCTTCGGGTACTCTGGATTCCTCCAACATTCAAGAACCGAAGTGATCAACTCGATATAACTGAAAGAATCTTGACTTGGGCGTAAAACACTTCACTTTATATATAGTGCCACTAATATAGCAAAATCCAAAATAAGATTCAATAACACGTGCTTAATACTCAGTTGTTGTTAAGAAATTTGTGCTATACAGTTTTCGTTGTTGTTCCATTCAATGTTGTCAAGTAAAATTTAGTAAACTAGTCAGTTTGTATGAAATGTTTCCGTGTGTTCAAATACAGTTACAGTGCAAATTATATGTTCAAGGTCTTTTTCACTGGTTTTCTGATTAGGTAACAAGAACTTCAAGAAGGTGAATATACTCGAAATAATTGGAAACAGTTTGATTGACAAACTATATCGAATGTTTATCGTTTCCTTTTGCCTAGTAACTAACATCTCCAGTTATAATAGGTGCCAGAAAAGAAGTTTAACCATACGCGAATTAAACTTGCTTAACAGTTGATGGATATCATCAATGTATCTTACGATTACTTTAATAACGGAGTATCAGACTGCATGACGAAACATAAACCGTCTACAATATTATCCATATGTAAAGTCAAACGTATATAAATCGCTAGTTGGAAGGCATCCTAAAGTCTGATGAAGATAAAAATGATAACGTCTTAACAATAACGAGGTTTTCTTGTCATCGCGATTTTTAACATAATTCAACAGCAACTTGTGTTTCAAACTTTTATGTATATTGTTCTTCCACTCACAAAAGCTGCAATCTTTTTTTTAAGAAAAACTATCGATGTTTTTTATTTGAATTTACATATTTTACTCTCTTTAATAATGATTGCAATCACAAAATCTAAATTGTACCCTAATAGCCAAATATTCAATAATTTGCCACATTACCTCTGTTATGAACAAGTATGATTGCACTTAAGGTATAACAATGCAATTTACAATATAAAAAATACAAAAATATAAAAAAATGTCCAAATAAGTATGTGGGATTAGAGATGTAATAGGACAAGCCACTCAGGTGTTTATAATTCTCATTTTGTGTACTCTGCATGTATAATTATAATGGTTATGTTTATTATTGATGTCTACAATGTTCTTTAGAAGTTGTTAACAATTTCAATATTACTTATGGTGATAGTTTATTAGTAGCGTAAGATGGTTAATGTTCTTAAAATAAAGACACTAAAAAGAAGATAATGATCCTATAAAACAAACAATCAGTGCTTAAACCATGTTGTCTAATTTTTAAATGATTATATAACTGACATTCCTTTCGGTTGTTAGTTGTCTGAGAAGGTATTTTTCTCCGTAACAAATTGTTCATGTTAAATAAATTTCCCCAATCTTCTACTTTTCATAAGCTTACACATTGGGTTAACATCAATATTTACCAACACTATACACTTTTATAATATATAAAGGATATTTTCGGAAGAATATAATTTACCTTAATACCTGATCGGTTGATTGTTGTAATCTGTAATTTGTTCTAATCCCTAGCTTTATGTTCCATTTCTGAAGCCTACACTTATTTTAATCTAAAAGTATTTCTTTTAAAACATAAAATAACGAAATCAGCAATTTTTGGATCGTGTACTTCAGTTGTAATATTAATGCATTAACTTGCTCCTAAATAGATGTTTACTGGCCGACAGTTTTTATATTTTAACATCAAGACATGTTGTATTTGTACAAATTATCTATACTTTAGTTACATATTTTCTGTAATTAAATTGTTTCTCATTTATTTACGCTTTTTGTACAAATAATTGGAAAATGTTTTTGATAAATGGTTCAATGCGATCGCTAATGTTAATTATTTTGTTGACAAATAGTGTTAACTGATCAAGCATACATCTACAGAATGATTTTCTTTCTTTAAATTCTTCAAGTTAGCCACTTGATTACAATAACAGCCTTAATAAGTGAGTATACGTTGACCTGTAATATTGTAGACACTGTATAATACTGATGGTTCTTCCAGTACGTTCTGTGTCAATCTTATAGACTTATATTGTCGACTAGGAAAAGACGACCATATCAATATTTGTCATGTAGGTTTCAAAATAGAGAAAATCCTTCCCGGCATAAAACAACAAGGTCATTTCCTTTGTTTTTATAACCATTAAAATCTAAAAAAAAAGTTAATACTCTATCAATACGACCAATGTGATTAGCAAAACAAAATATGCAATTCCGTTAATAGGGAACTATCTTCATTGTCAAACATCTGCTCACAGAAACATTCCTGACGTTTTTCATTTCATTCACGGCTTTTCCGGGTAAATTCACAAATGCAGACGGAATATATATTTATATATATATATATATATATATATATATATATATATATATATTTGAAAGAAAATAATAATATTTTCTGAAGCTAAAGTTATATAATTTATTGTCTTGAATGTAGAAAAAATATATAACATTTAATGATGTGAAAAAAATCATATTTTTAAGAAGTTTGTTTTGACACTAAACCAATATTGAACTATAATATCAAATTGTTTCCTATGATAAATACTTGAAAAATATTTCAATTTGTGCTTTGTCAACAAAAAGTTTTTTTTTTGCAAGCAAATATGAAATTAGTTTCCATTTGGCCTCAAACTAAAAAATAAATTTAATTATAATTTACATATATATATATTGTTAATTGTGGAAAATATTCACTACATTGACTTTATACAGATTAGCCACAAAATATGTAACAGAGTAAATGCTGCATAACAGAACAGAAGACGTTAAAGGTACAAAACTGGCACAAGATTTAAGATAAATAGCACAGTGTTAGAAAGCTGTTTATATATACACTGATATACATTATTTTATTTTTATTACATTATTATAACAGAAACAGACTCGAAAATTGTCTATCTTTTTAATGCACTTCAAAGAGAAGCAAATACGCGTTTTGATATGTATAATATTTAGAAAAGAACAATGAAATGGCACTCATTAATTTATAATTATTCAGATAGAATGGTTTTAGCAGGCTGTTTACAACATAGGTTTGGGTGAAAATATAGCTTAATTTTTACATCTTCTTATTTCTTCGATTTAATGTGATATCATATAAAAAAATTCTTAAACAATGTAACGTTTATTTCCATACTTACTGTAGTACAAACGTGTTGAAAAAAATTTCACATTCCCTTTTATCAAGAACTGTATTGTTCGGGGTTAGTTCAATTAAATATATCTAAAAAATATGTCAAGTCTTTATCAAGGTTTAAATAATCATACTTTGTTTTAAAATACATTATTTCTGATGGAAAACACCATGTGTCCGTCCTAATTCAGTTTCAGTTTAAGATGTTTAAGTATAATTTACTATAATAAGTTGTTCTCAGTTTAAATTTTTTTAAATTTTGACATTCCTTCTCCCCAGAGGAACATTTTAACACTGACATGACCACTATCGTAAAACTGATATTAATTTGGTTATTTTATTAGAAACAGTAGCGTAAAGTTTCTTCTCTCAGAATAATTATTTTGAAATGCGTGACTTAAATTCTAATATTTTTTTTATATTTTATATCAAAAAGCATTGCATGTAACAGGTATAGGTAGCTGGACAGAAGATGGTTCCCCTTCCGAGGCACCCTGCTTCACTTCCTTGTTGGAAGTTCACGTGTATAACTAAATAAGCCAGTTCTCAAAGTTTTAATTTTTTGGGAATTGTGATTTGGACATGGAGTGGTATGTTTGTGTTCTATTTATATATAAACTACAAGGAAGTTGTGAATAAAACATAGTTTTGCATAATCCAAATAAAAATCCGAATAAAATAATTATACATTTTTCTTCTAATGAGATTATAAAACCTTTTTTTCAAAAAATTCAAACATGTTTAAAAACATCATTCCTCAATATTTAAAACAAAGCAATTGACTATCACATAAATTATTTCCAGTTGGTCTCATATTTTTGGCATTCTATAAATGATTTAAGCCAGTCGCTATTGTTTGTGGGCGTAATATTATTTTTAACATGTTGAAATATCAGTCATAAATTATTTATGATAAATAAAGTTGTTATGCATAAATAAAGTGAGACACTTTATTTTTTTGTTTCTGTTATCTAATCTCCTAAACATTAAACAAAAAAGATTTTAGGAAAATTTATCATCAACCTTTAGGTAAAAAAAACCCTTCATATATAAAGATAAGATGACTTCTTGTCTATACAGTAAATCATGATGTAAATTTTCTGTGGCTGAAATTACTATCACTTCATTCTTCATAAATCATGCAGTAGCATTCTTTAAAACAAAGATTAAATCTGCGGTAGGCAAAATGGATCATTATATACGTCAGTTAGGTAATAAGACTAGCCTCTATAGAGATAAATACTACCTCCACAACCAACTGTTCGGGTAAAATCTACCTCGTGATCTAGCCATTGTTACCAGTCTCTACAGAGATAAACACGACCACCTATGTAGTTAAATCTACCTCATAATGTACCAACGTTACTTATATGTCTAGATTTAAGAAAATATTTTGTATAAAATTGATACCAAAGTTTGATAAAAATTCATCTAGGGATGTTAAAATTATGAAGGGGATATAATATTGTATCGTATTGTGATTGACGGGCAAACAGAAGGTCGCTGATTTCTTAACCCTTTTTAAACTTTTTACAGGGTAAAAAAAGATGAGGAAATATATAACACAAATACCTGCCATATGTGCACATTTTAGAAAACCAGGAATTAATATGATAAGCAAGAAATTAAAAATCAATACACTGTTCTTATAAAGAAATTATATGTTATTAAGTACGTTTTTTCTTTAACCAAATAATAGCGAAAATTTATTGAATGCTAAATATATATATTGGTACATATAGTGAATGTAATAAAACAAGAATTCCACGGAATCAAATGCCTTGCCTTGTTAGTTTTTGACATTTACATAAACTTCTCACATTTTGAGACGCCGCCGTCGCCTACCCCTCGCCGACACCGTTATTGCTAGGCTCGACAATAATGCAGCATCAAATATTGAAACTTCAGATCAAATGCAAACGTGTGTGTAATGGAAGCAAATAATGAAATGTTGGAATAAATAGATGGATTTTGAAATGACATTGCTTCTGAAAATCTTACGAAAAAATCGCTGGAATAATTTTCCATTATTATATTTTCTACCTACCCTTTGCTTCCTTTGATTCATTTTCTAAAGGAGTAAGTAATATATTTAAGAAAAATAACTGTTTAAGTTTGCTGTGCCATATGTACACATTTTGGAAATAAATTCCTCATCAGTGACTTCATTAGTCTATCATTCCTCAATAAGTGTCTTCAATTAATTCCTCACCAGTGACTTCATTAGTCTATCAATTCCTCAGTAAGTGTCTTCAAGTTTTGTTTTTGCTTTTTCATACATTTAACTATATATCAAATTAAAGTGTGACATTCAACTGTACTTTAATAATTGTTTAGATACCATAGTTATACAGTATTTTTAGTAAATATAGATATTTTGGAAAAGTGTGTTTTTGTAAGCTAGAATCTTATTTACAAAGCACTGTTACCGGTTATCTTGAAATAACCCTAACCCTACCTTCTGGCATGACTAACAATCAACAAAATTTCCCTTAGTTATATACAGGTTGTCGACAAATGTATTCAAATTAACTGAAGAAAGGATTTAAAATGTAAAAAATTGACCACGATGGTTTAACCAATAAAAGTTTGGTTATTTGACGAGTAAAAGTGATTGCTAGCGTTGAATGAATCAATCAAGTTTAGGTCTAGATTTTTTTCATTTTTATCTGGTCTAGTGGAAACTGATTACCAAGAAGGAATTGACTTTCGGTAATCAAAAATAAAAACTTTCTAATAGCAAAATCTACCCGAGTGGAATTAAAATATATGTGGCACACTTCTCGGCCACGGAGATACAAATAATAGCTGAAGGCAAAAAATTATTTTTATTATAAAGGGATGTTTTATTTGTATATAAAATGTATGGACCAAATAATTAGATTTTAACAGCATAAAGACCATGTGAGGCATTCCTTGTAAGGATAGTACACATGGTATAACACAGTAAATTCTGTCACACAGAAGTCCGAATGTTTTTAAATGAGACCTGGTTTAATATTTATCAATTCATATGTTAGTCATTAACGTTAACCAGTTGTTTATGTTTATAACAGTTTTTTTTTAATTTTTGAACTGCCAATGATTGCATTGTCAGCGAAACATATGATTTGTCAAATTTTTGCAATTTTTTACTAGTATAAATTTATACTAAACATTTCTGAAAAAATAATTGATTGTTTTTTAATCAAGATGAATTGTCAATAGCAATAATCAGTGTAATAAAACACCAATCAGTTTAAAATATAAGAAGCTGGTAATTAATGCATTTGATTAGTTTGGGTAAGTTCAAATAAAAGTAAATAAATAAAGGTATTTTTCAAATCATATTCATAATATTGCAGGTGGTACACTTTTAATTTTTGAATTACAATATATTAAAAGGTGCATTAGGTTTTTTCAATTTTCTGATTTTTTTTTTTATTTTCTTAAAATATATATTTTTTAAAAATAGATATCCTCTAACCACGAACCGTGAGATTCATTTTCTAAAATTTCATTTCTTTTAGCTGTAAATAAACGGAATCCTCTGACGGGTTGGTCAATGTTTAACGATGGTAATTATGAGCTTGGAGCATGCGCACGGATGTACGGAAAAACCCATGAATCGAAGGTGAAACATGACAAATTGCATTAATTGTCCTTAATTAATATCCAGATGTATTTGAAATGGTGTTATTTATCCCTTACTAAGTCACAAATGAAAAATTCAACGAAGTTCTGTGTTTAATTTATCGTATTTCACCGTTTTGAAAGTTGTGTTTAAATGACCCAGGTTTTGATGACGTAACAATGTTCTAATATTAGATCCCAAATGCTACATCTCGCTGGGTAATTACTGTAATTTCTGTATTTATTCGAGCTTTTAACGTTGAACCAAATGTAACATTGTTCATTAGGAACATCATTAATTAGATTAGCACCGTTTAAATTTTTTCTTTGGAAAACTTAATGCAGCTTTAAATACGTTTTTGTCAATTACATTTGACAATTGCAGTACTTTGTGCTGTCAGAAAAATTAGGCAAAATTTTCAGCCGTCTTAATTTTGAAATTTATTTAAAACTAAGGTTTATTCCCTTTTGCAAAGCATTCTTTAGCTGGATTTGAAATTCTATAATTTTAAAACTTTAGATTCATTATTTTCAACTGTTTGGCTTATGTTTGTTATCTATCAAACTTTTCGGTCTTAGTGTCACTGATGAGGAATGAATTTCCGAAATGTGCACATCTGGCACATCAAAATTTAACTGGTATTTGTTTTATATATTCAATACCCCTAAGCGGGTACCGCTGCTGGTGGAGTAAAACTCCCCGAGGGTATCCATAACTCAGTAGGCAGTACTTTGGGCTGTCAGAAAATGTACCATTAAGCAAAATTTTCAGCCGTCTAAAATTTGAAATTTATTTAAAACTAAGGTTTGTTCCTTCATGCAAAGCATTCTTTAGCTGGATTTGAAATTCTATAATTTTGGAACTTTGGATTCATTATTTTCAACTGTTTGGCTTATGTTTTTTATCTATCAAGTTTTTCGGTCTTAGTGTCACTGATGAGGAATGAATTTCCGAAATGTGCACATTTGGCACAACAAAATTTAACTGGTATTTGTTTTATATATTAATTAAAAAGGATTGGCAAAAACCTAAATACGGCCAAAACATATTGAATTAAAGATTTAAATGAATGTAGAAGATGTAATGAAAGTTGATAGAGTGATAATTAACAAATATTGAACTATCAGTTTTAAATCATCAGGGTGATTATGTTTTAAATTGTCTTCAAACTATAAGTGAGGTTGATGGATTAGCCCATTTACTGACAATTAGAGCAAACAGGAACAACCTAAAGACGCATCTTCTAAAATTACTTTAATCTTTTTTCCATGATTTTAAACTAGCAATGAAAAAATTAAGATTTAAAAAGACCCAAAATATATTTTTTTAGTTTTTAACAAATCCAACTTATTTATCAATAAGTCCAGCCATCGATGTTGCTCTGAATAGATATACAATGCGGGGAATAGCGAATCGTACAGATTAGGGTTTTTGACATAATAAATATTTCTATATATTTTCTATCCAAGGAACACGTTGTTATACTTTACCAATAGTGAATACTGAAAAAAATAATCAAGTTAATGGTAATATGAGACAGATTTCAAGTACCATTCATATCATTCTTAATATCAAACTTTATCGGACTGAAAAGGACCATTAATATTTTTTCAATAAAAGGTTGGTTTGTTGGTTGGTTTTTAGATTAGAAGGCCAAAATGTTATCCAATATTTATTTTAAAAATTATTTCTGACTAGAGGAGTATTATTATTGTTTCTTAGTCTGTGATAAGTTTAATTTTCCTAATGTCAACCCCCCCCACCCCCGTTTCTTTGTAGTAATATTCCTGGTTCTCCTGCGTATGGTGTATTTATTTTATAGTTAATACGATATGTTAGAGCTTGTTTCCTTAACGGGAATTTTCTACAACGACGCAAGTTGCTTACAAATAAATTTTTGAGTTAGGGATACTGCAAGCCAAGGCTAATAAATGGCCTTGAACGTTTTATGGCCGTTATTACAATATTGTTAATATGAAGTCGATATTTTCAAACTTATGCTGAATATATTTGATGCCTTAAAGTCTCATGTTCCTTTCATTCTCAATTGATTTTGCACGCCGTGGGTGTAGCTAGCTAGACATGTGGTGATTACCGTTCTGGAACACCCGGCCTCACTTCCTTGAGAAAAGTTCATGTGTGTAACTGAATAGCCAGTTTTAAATGTTTTAACTACTCTTCTGTGATTATGATTTGGACAGGACCGGTATGTTCTTGTTTGATTTGATAACGATATAACTGAAATTTACCCTAGTACCTGCTAAATATCGAGAGATTTCAATTTGTTAAGTGTTGAGGGGTGTAGCTAGCTAGACAGTAGGTGTTAATCCTTCCGGAACATCCGGCCTCACTTACTTGATGATGGAAGTTCACGTGTATATCTTCATTTGTTTGTTTTCAAAGTTTTCACTTTGATTTAATCATGCACTGATATTTTTTTATTTCATTGTCAAAATTTTTGTCGGATCCTAAATCATGGTTCTTTTATATCTATCATGTTTTGTTCCGAGAACTTTTTAGTTGTCATTTATCATTAAAGATATTTATAACCAGTAATGTAAATTTGTAAAAGTAATACATCTGAAATTTTAGTACGTGATTCAATATCCTATCCTGACTCTATCAGCAACGGAGATAATAATTATTCAATTTATTTTTATAGTGACACATGTATTTAGAAATTGAAATCAGTATGCATTTCAGTATTAAATATTGAATGCTATTAGATAATCAGAATTAAGCAGCATGACACTATCATTTTAGTTTCAAAGATCCACCTATAATGATTGTAAAATCTTGTTGAAAATATCACGAACAAGCAAATTACTAATTAGATATCGACAATTATGTATACAACGTAGAGCTTCAGATTTAGTTGAGTTGAGTAATGGCACCACATCAAGATTTCCCACGTATATTGAGGTGGTCGTTTGGGAATGGTGGAGGAAATCCGAGAAAACCCAAACCTTCAGTAAGCACACCATCAATAAAACGTAAGATCAACACGAGTAGAATTTTAATCTAAGCTGTGAAATGCATCACACTTTGGACCACTTCGCCCTCAAGGCCATTAAGTAATTGACGTATATTTTTCTTTTTCCCTAATTAAATATCACTTCATGCGTAGTTATAGTATAGATCTGTATCTTGTTGTATTAAATGCGGTTTTCAATACAATTTTGTGAATTTACAAACTTAAAAGTGTTTTAGTTTAACGTAAATTTTATAAGAATCTAGAATATATATGTGATTTGTTTTAACGGATATTTCAAAGAATGTCGATATAATTTTTTAAAAATTATTTTCTTATGTTCTATTTCAAAACTGTACATACAATTTTAATCAAACACTTAATTTCAAGTGCATTTATTTGTATGGGATATTTCATATGCGAAAATGACTAAAATCAAATATACTTTCTTTTTTCAAATGCAGAATACACTTACTTAAGCGTCGGATTTACGAGTAAGGTTTATAAGTATTGGAAAACTGTCTTAAGTCTTAAATGTATTTTAACGGCCAGTTTTATAATATAATGTAAATTAAATTCTTTATCATCTTCTGCAAATATCCTGATTCTAACTAATGTTTAAATTTTTTTTCAGATTTGATAAACATGATCATTAAAGACGAGGATTAGTGTTAGCAACAGAAGAGTTCAAGCAAAGTTGATTCCGATGGGAGTTTATTAAAATTTATATTGAGTTCATTACTTTAGTTTTTCATCATGAATGAAAGCAATTTTCTGTTTAACATTACAACACCAAGCCCATTTAATAGGAGGCCGGCACCTCCATTTGTGATAACTCAAGCATTATTGGATATGATGGAATTTAAAAAATGGGCAATACCTGTTATAACATGTATTGGAATTCCAAACAATTTACTTGCATTTTACATATTTGCTTTCACTAAGTTGAGAGTTGCATCATCATCCAGGTATTTGTCGGCTGTTGCTATTGCGGATGCTGGGTATTTATGCACCCAGTTATTAACACATCTTTCTTCTATTGGGATTAAAATTTATCAAATTCATGGAACGTGTCAAATTTTAATGTATATGAATTATATTTGTACTTTCCTATCAATTTGGTATTTAACAGCAGCCATTCTGGAGAAGTTTATTGGGTTGTACTGGCCAAAAAAGAAATCAAAATTCTGTACAATATTTCGTGCAAAATGCGTTATAATCGGATTGGTCGTCATGTCTGTCGTCTGCTATCATTATATAACATGGACTGTTGGTCCTGACAAAACCCGAACCTTCTGTGTCGCATGGAATGATCCAGATTTATTGAGACCGTTTGAAATTCTGAATAATATTGACGCCATTTTAGTTTCAGTAATTCCACACTTCACTATATTAGTACTTTCGTGCCTTGTTGCAATCCGGTCAGTGCAATATCACAATATGTCTAAATACCCTGCTCGTCAGCCATGCAGAAGGCAGAGATCATGTAATCCACAGGATAAAGAATTTAAAACCACGCCAAGTTTACTAACAGTTTGTTTTGTGGCATTTTTCTTAAGCGCTCTTCATAGTTATTGTCGAGTAGCGAGAGTAAAAAACATGTTACTATTTGAAATATCAAGATTTCTTCAACTCAATACTTATTCAATCAAACCATTTATTTATCTAGCAACTTCAAAGTATTTCAGAGCTGAATTATTTAGTTTGCCAAAATTAATATGGAGGAAAATTACAAGAATAAAGAAATCATCAACTGCTGAAATGCAGAGTGTTAGCCAGCAGACAGATGAGGATATATCATCAAGGATAGTAGTAGAAAAAGCTGTGTAGTACGTCATAGAATTTAACATACAAGTGCCTATTTGAACAAAAACCAGTAGGTTAAAAAAAAGCAAAGGGAAAGAGTTCTTTGCTTTAAAGTTGGAAAAATATGGCCAATGTTGCTAATTAGTCAACCGCTTCGTCTTATATTTTGTGTAATCATGATGCAAAAAAAAAAAAAAACCTGCGTTATTACAACAGATCCATTTTGAAATATTCTAATATTATATTACTCTACATCAGTAATAATGCAAGATACAAGGTAATATAACCAAACTTTAAAAACGAATGCGGTTATTAAAATCAATTGAGCAGTAGAAGTAATATTTATCAAACGTAACTTTGTGCAATTTAAAATGTTTTTTCTCTCCAATACAGATGTAAAATGCATTTTTTTTCTAATACATTAATACAAACATGTATAATAGATATTTAAAATATAATTTTAAAACAGAATTACTTTTTTTTATTTGTTTTAACTGATGTACATGTTAAGATATTTATATATATTTACAATTGCTATTATCTTTCTTTCAATGACATTATTACTTTTCTTTGCGGTCATATGCTATGAACGCTAATGACCTTTCTGACGTCATGACGTTGGGATATTCCATTTTGACGATGTGGAGGTTGGCAGTAAACTGACATATTAAAAAGGTGATTTTTAGGATATTTTATCTGAAATTTAACTGAAATGTTTAAAGAAATTGTAAATATAAGAAATGACATTCTTTTGTTAGTGTTCATGCTTCGCCGTTCATGCAATTTGCGACAGCCCACTGTCGTTCATAACGCATTAACACTGACAAAAAAATGTCATTTCTTAATAAAATTCATTGGTTAAGTCATTAAATCGATAGATATGATAAAGAGCATGGCATTTTTATAAAAAAAAAGTTTGACATATGGAAAAGTCGATACATTAGTCACTGGACACTGGTCATGTTTTGTTTATATTATACTTTAAGCATAAGCGTTATCTAGAATAAAAAAAATTGAGCTTAACATTGTCATATGGCGACAGCATGAGGTCATCAAGCCCGAAAGAAAGTTTTTAAGTTAAACTGATATATATCGTTTGTTTTACTTAAGTTGTGTCTCTTTTTGTTTTATTGAAGAGCAAAGTAACACCATGGAAAAAATTCGATTTCTCTTTTAATTTTCTCTGTCGATATCAGATCTGAATTTCTGTAAAATTAAAACAACTGCTCTCGTTGCTCTTATTTTTTACAAGTTTTATAAACAATTTTACTTTTGTTTTGTTTGGTATAGTGGGAATTCATTGTTTATCTTAGATTTTTGTTACATGCTTGATGCAAGAATTTTTTTATCTCTACATAATAGATATAACACTATTTTGCTGATCATTGAAAATGATTGACTATGTTCATCGTCCATAAACTATGTTCAGTGTCCGTTAAAGCTGCATTAAGTTTTCCAAAGAAAAAATTAAAAAGGTGCTGATCTAATTAATGATGTTCCTTATGAACAATGTTACATTTGTTTCAACGATAAAAGCTCGAATAAATACAGAAACAACAATAATTACCCAGCGAGATGTAGCATGTGGGATCTAATATTAGAACATGGTTACGACATGAAAAAACCGGGTCATTTAAACACAAGTTTCAAAACGGTGAAATACGATAAATTACACACAGAAATTCGTTGAATTTGTCATATGTGACTTAGTAAAGGATACATAACACCATTTCAAATACATCTGGATATTAATGACGGACAATTACTGCAATTTGTCATGTTTCACTTGCGATTCATGGGTTTTTCAGTACATCCGTGCGCATGCTCCAAGCTCATAATAATCATCGGTAAAAAAAATTCAGAAAATTGAAAAACAATGCAGCTTTAACTTCAAATTGGAATTTCAATATGTATAATGACTGATGTTTTAATTTTGTGTTTTTCATTCTATCGTCTTATTCGTTCTAAGTGATAATTATACTGGGATTTCCATCAGAGTTTACTTCCCATGAAGATGATACCACGACAAGCCGCTGTTTCTAGTGCTCGAATAGAATAGTCGTATAGAAAGAAAGTGTATCGACTTGTTCACAAGGTGTTAGAATAATATAACGAGGGTATGGTATGTTTGTCTACAGCATGCTATCTCCGTGAGCTAGCAGCTATACATAAAGTTGACCTGACTTTGTGATATTACAAAGAAGATCATAACACAAACTCTCGTACTTACTCATACACGACATTTTTTGAAAAATTCTTTTTGATAAATAAACTTTCTCTTGTCGCATATATCTGTAATATGGCTTATAAGACGTTAAAAAATTACAACCAACCTATTTTAAGATATCTTTCCGTACATTACACGTTTAATCTGGACTTTCAATTTGCTTGAACCTTCAATGTTAACTTTTCTATTAGTATAATTAATTTATCTATCGCTAATATTTAGGTCATTCCATGACATATATTTTGTTAATGAATCAATTGTTGAGATTCCCATTCTTTGTACTTAGCTGTCCTTTTTGTGCTTTTCTTTCTTTGATTTAACAACTCATTTGTCTGTCTGTCTGGATATTGTTCTGCAACAAATAACTTGTCGATTGTAGCAGTATATCATCAAATCATACTTTACTATGGAAAAGAGATTTGCAACTAAAAATGACAAAACGGACAACATGTGAACATAAAACTTCAATACAATATGTATTTTTGTAATAAATAAAACACAAACAACAACAACAAAAAGAAAAAAAAAAAAAAAAAAAAAAAAAAAAAAAACTTTAACTAGCTAACTCAGTTGTACACGAGGAAGTAAGGTCGGGTGCTCCAGAAAAAGGAAGCATCTCCGGTCTTTTCACGTGCAAAATTAAATTTGAGATTGAAAGGATCATGGAATTATGGACTTTCAGATATGTCCAGTTTAAGTTTAGATATATTGACTGCAATGTGTTTGCTTTTGTTTATCATACTGTACGAGTTGTCTTGTTAAACAGGCAAATTACACGATACTTATCATTAAAATGCGTTTATGTGAATAAACAACTGACTCGCATTTGACATGGAGGGTCAACTGCTATATACAGATAAACACACTTTCTTTCTAAAGAATCGGGATTTATTAAAGAACTTTTTAAAAAAAACAACTTCAAACATTTATCGAAGTAACACAGAAGAGTTGAGGGAGTATGTAATCACAGCAGAAACAGAATAAGAAGTAAGCCTGTTACAGATTAATATATCAATGCAATAGTATAAGAGCACTGTCCGGGTTGATACTATTCATCAAGTGCTAATAAATTTTGATACAAATTAGTTTACGTACACGCCAATTTTGAAGGCGGCGTTTATACACTTAACCAACTTCTTAAAGTTATTGATAATTTATTTTGACATTTAGAAATCTGCTCATTTTATCTATTACCTTTCTTTTAGGATATGTCAAGTAGTATTACTTAAGGTACTTCCTTTGTATTAAAACCCCCTTTTAGAAAAACTTACTAATGTATTTTTATTTGGCAATTGTTCTTTCCGGATACCTAAAGTACAAGGTTCTTCAACGAATGCAAATTCGATCAAGATGACGTTTTAGGTCGTTACCACATTTTATTCTGGAGCGCCTTTGTGGCTAAGTGGTAGAGCATCCAGTTCGTGGGTTAGAGTCTTTGCCTGGCCTAGGGGAACAGAGTATTCACTTGTTCATCTGGAACCAGGATTATGTGACTACAGGTGGTATGCCTGTCTGCGGCATTTTAGATCGGTAAACTAGCACCTTAAAAAAGTCGCCCTGAGTGTGCAATAGTACAAGACACAACATAATACGTGCTTGTATATTTCACGCCTACACGAAATTGTTCTTAAATAATCTCCTTAGAAATTAATAAACCTGCTCTTAACGCGAATAACTGAACAACTGATGATGCGGCGTTAAAAAACTTTTCAAACAACAAACACAATTTTTATTAATTTGGTTTTAATAACAAAAATATTCAGACATGTTTTTTTTTGATAGTTTTTTTCAATATCCACATTTTTGTTTTTGAATATTAAATGCCTAATTTGCGTTAAATATAAAAAATAACCATTTTCCAATTTGGAAGATAAAAAAGCCAATAAAAACACATATATATGGCAAGGTATGATTATTTAAAATTGTTTTGGTAACTAAATTTGTTTGACAAATTAAGGTTATTTTATAAAACGTCGATAATAAATTTGCTTTTAGTTTTTACACCCACACTTCAAATGTCATCCAGCTGTAATTGTTGAGTGGAGTTATTGGTCAAATCATGCTTATATCGCCACGACAAGTTCCGAGAATTGGAGAAAGCAAAATCCGTAAAATATCACCGACCTTTGCCAAGCGAAATGACAATTTTTCTCACTGACAAACTTTCTCACACTAGGATCTGCCCGAGCGGGATTCGAACTTAGGCGGTGAGAGGAACTGTGCTCCGTTTGTACGCGCCGCTTTAGACCAATCTATAAAGACAATCAGAGTATATGATTATAAATCTCTATGATGTAAATGTGAATTAAATAATAAATCAAAATAAGAAATAGATTTTCTATGGGTTACATTCGTACTGGGAATGCTCAGAAGCATCAGTTGTCTTCTTGCCAGCAGGTGCCAATTATAAATAGAAGTATAACTCCGCTATGTAGATATTATATCAGGATAATTTGCTTAAATATTCAATATCCAGTTATCACTAGATAATTGCTACTTCTACTGACTGATCTGCCATAAAAAGAGTAAAGGACTCGATGAAAACACTTTCATTAGACAGATCTCAGGTTCTCAAAACAGCTAAATCCATTTACACTCGCTTGCCCGCAGCATATAGTCATTAGATTTAGGTTAAAAACTCCATTTACAGTAGATTGATCAATCCATGGTGTTTTTTCTCTTAACTGTTGCAACACAATTTAACAACTTTCTAAGCGACAGTTACTTCAAGATAATGTTCATTACGACAGATTTATAGATGAAAATCGATCATTATAAAGCCAATAAAAATACATCAGTATTACAGAAGAGAGGGAAAGAGATTAAAAGTTTACAGGAAACATTGACTATATATGCAAGTCATTGAGTATCTTAAAAATTAAGGGTTGTGTTTCAATTAATCGGAAAGAATAAGA
This sequence comes from Tegillarca granosa, assembly GCA_029721355.1. Taxonomy (NCBI): domain Eukaryota; kingdom Metazoa; phylum Mollusca; class Bivalvia; order Arcoida; family Arcidae; genus Tegillarca; species Tegillarca granosa. The sequence goes on along the minus strand of CM056596.1, from coordinate 54,064,403 downwards.
ACTGATTTTTAACGATACAAGTCAGCTAAACAACACATTTAAAACAGATAACACATTTTTCTAATTTGAAAAGTCGCCACAGAAATCCAAAATACGTGTAGTATCAACGAAAATAATAAAGACTTATCAAATGTAGCTCAGAAAAGCTTTTATTTTTAGTTTTCAATGGTCGGCAACTTTTTTAACAATCAGAGAACTGTTCATACAGTGTTGTTAATGGTCGGCAATTTTTTTGACAATCAGAGAACTGTTTATACAGTGTTGTTAATGGTCGGCGGTTTTCTTTCACCATCAGAGAACTGTCCATACACTGTTGTCAACGGTCGGCGGTTTTTTTTAACCATCAGAGAACTGTCCATAGAGTGTTGTCAATGGTCGGCGGTTTTCTTTAACCATCGGAGAACTGTCCATACAGTGTTGTCAACGGTCGATTGTTTTCTTTAACCATCAGAGAACTGTCCATACAGTGTTGTCAACGGTCGGCGATTTTTTTTAACCATCAGAGAACTGTCCATACAGTGTTGTCAATGGTCGGTGGTTTTCTTTAACCATCAGAGAACTGTTCATACAGTGTTGTCAACGGTCGATGGATTTCTTAAACCATCAGAAAACTGTCCATACAGTGTTGTCAATGGTCGGCGGTTTTCTTTCACCATCAGAGAACTGTCCATACAGTGTTGTCAACGGTCGATGGATTTCTTTAACCATCAGAGAACTATCCATACGGTGTTGTCAACGGTAGACGGTTTTTTTTTCACCATCAGAGAACTGTCCATGCAGTGTTGTCAACGGTCGGCGGTTTTCTTTCACCATCAGAGAAATGTCCATACAGTGTTGTGAATGGTCGGCGGTTTTCTTTAACCATAGAGAACTGTCCATACAGTGTTGTCAACGGTCAGCGGTTTTCTTTCACCATCAGAGAACTGTCCATACAGTGTTGTCAACGGTTGGCGATTTTTTAACCATCAGAGAACTGTCCATACAGTATTGTCAATGGTTTGCGGTTTTCTTTCACCATCAGAGAAATGTCCATACAGTGTTGTCAATAGTCGGCGGTTTTCTTTAACCATCAGAGAACTGTCGATGGATTTCTTTAACCATCAGGGAACTGTCCATACAGTGTTATCAACAGTCGGCGATTTATTTTACCATCAGAGAACTGTCCATACAGTGTTGTGAATGGTCGGCGGTTTTCTTTAACTATAGAACACTGTCCATACAGTGTTGTCAACGGTCAGCGGTTTTCTTTCACCATCAATGAACTGTCCATACAGTGTTGTCAACGGTCGGCGGTTTTCTTTAACCATCAGAGAACTGTTCATACAGTGTTGTCAACGGTCGGCGGTTTTCTTTCACCATCAGATAACTGTCATACAGTGTTGTTAACGGTCGGCGGTTTTCTTTCACCATCAGAGAACTGTCCATACAGTGTTGTCAACGGTCGGCGATTTTTTTTAACGATCAGAGAACTGTCCATACAGTGTTGTCAATGGTTGGCGGTTCTCTTTCACCATCAGAGAACTGTCCGTACAGTGTTGTCAATAGTCGGCGGTTTTCTTAAACCATCAGAGAACTGTCGATGGATTTCTTTAACAATCAGAGAACTGTCCATAACAGTGTTGTCAACGGTCGGCGGTTTTCTTTAACCATCAGAGAACTGTCCATACAGTGTTGTCAACGGTCGGCGGTTTTCTTTAACCATCAGAGAACTGTTCATACAGTGTTGTCAACGGTCGGCGGTTTTCTTTCACCATCAGAGAACTGTCATACAGTGTTGTGAATGGTCGGCGGTTTTCTTTAACCATAGAACACTGTCCATACAGTGTTGTCAACGGTCAGCGGTTTTCTTTCACCATCAGAGAACTGTCCATACAGTGTTATCAACGGTCGCGGTTTTCTTTAACCATCAGAGAACTGTCCATACAGTGTTGTCAACGGTCGGCGGTTTTCTTTAACCATCAGAGAACTGTTCATACAGCGTTGTCAACGGTCGGCGGTTTTCTTTCAACATCAGAGAACTGTCATACAGTGTTGTTAACGGTCGGCGGTTTTCTTTCACCATCAGAGAACTGTCCATACAGTGTTGTCAACGGTCGGCGATTTTTTTTAACCATCAGAGAACTGTCCATACAGTGTTGTCAATGGTTGGCGGTTTTCTTTCACCATCAGAGAACTGTCCATGCAGTGTTGTCAACGGTCGGCGGTTTTCTTTAACCATCAGAGAAATGTCCATACAGTGTTGTGAATGGTCGGCGGTTTTCTTTAACCATAGAGAACTGTCCATACAGTGTTGTCAACGGTCAGCGGTTTCCTTTCACCATCAGAGAACTGTCCATACAGTGTTGTCAATGGTCGGCGGTTTTCTTGAACCATCAGAGAACTGTCCATACAGTGTTGTCAACGGTCGGCGATTTTTTACCCATCAGAGAACTGTCCATACAGTTTTGTCAATGGTTGGCGGTTTTCTTTCACCATCAGAGAACTGTCCATACAGTGTTGTCAATGGTCGGCGGTTTTCTTTAACCATCAGAGAACTGTCCATACAGTGTTGTCAATAGTCGGCAGTTTTCTTAAACCATCAGAGAACTGTCGATGGATTTCTTTAACCATCAGAGAACTGTCCATAACAGTGTTGTCAACGGTCAGCGGTTTTCTTTAACCATCAGAGAACTGTCTATACAGTGTTATCAACGGTCGGCGGTTTTCTTTTACCATCAGAGAACTGTCCATACAGTGTTGTGAATGGTCGGCGGTTTTCTTTGACCATAGAGAACTGTCCATACAGTGTTGTCAATGGTCAGCGGTTTTCTTTCACCGTCAGAGAACTGTCCATACAGTGTTGTCAATGGTCGGCGGTTTTCTTTAACCATCAGAGAACTGTTCATACAGCGTTGTCAACGGTCGGCGGTTTTCTTTCAACATCAGAGAACTGTCATACAGTGTTGTTAACGGTTGGCGGTTTTCTTTCACCATCAGAGAACTGTCCATACAGTGTTGTCAACGGTCGGCGATTTTTTTTAACCATCAGAGAACTGTCCATACAGTGTTGTCAATGGTTGGCGGTTTTCTTTCACCATCAGAGAACTGTCCATACAGTGTTGTCAACGGTCGGCGGTTTTCTTTCACCATCAGAGAAATGTCCATACAGTGTTGTGAATGGTCGGCGGTTTTCTTTAACCATAGAGAACTGTCCATACAGTGTTGTCAACGGTCAGCGGTTTCCTTTCACCATCAGAGAACTGTCCATACAGTGTTGTCAATGGTCGGCGGTTTTCTTGAACCATCAGAGAACTGTCCATACAGTGTTGTCAACGGTCGGAGATTTTTTACCCATCAGAGAACTGTCCATACAGTTTTGTCAATGGTTAGCGGTTTTCTTTCACCATCAGAGAACTGTCCATACAGTGTTGTCAATGGTCGGCGGTTTTCTTTAACCATCAGAGAACTGTCCATACAGTGTTGTCAATAGTCGGCGGTTTTCTTAAACCATCAGAGAACTGTCGATGGATTTCTTTAACCATCAGAGAACTGTCCATAACAGTGTTGTCAACGGTCAGCGGTTTTCTTTAACCATCAGAGAACTGTCTATACAGTGTTATCAACGGTCGGCGGTTTTCTTTTACCATCAGAGAACTGTCCATACAGTGTTGTGAATGGTCGGCGGTTTTCTTTGACCATAGAGAACTGTCCATACAGTGTTGTCAACGGTCAGCGGTTTTCTTTCACCGTCAGAGAACTGTCCATACAGTGTTGTCAATGGTCGGCGGTTTTCTTGAACCATCAGAGAACTGTCCATACAGTGTTGTCAACGGTCGGCGATTTTGTACCCATCAGAGAACTGTCCATACAGTTTTGTCAATCGTTGGCGGTTTTCTTTCACCATCAGAGAACTGTCCATACAGTGTTGTCAATGGTCGGCGGTTTTCTTTAACCATCAGAGAACTGTCCATACAGTGTTGTCAATAGTCGGCGGTTTTCTTAAACCATCAGAGAACTGTCGATGGATTTCTTTAACCATCAGAGAACTGTCCATAACAGTGTTGTCAACGGTCGGCGGTTTTCTTTAACCATCAGAGAACTGTCTATACAGTGTTATAAACGGTCGGCGGTTTTCTTTTACCATCAGAGAACTGTCCATACAGTGTTGTGAATGGTCGGCGGTTTTCTTTGACCATAGAGAACTGTCCATACAGTGTTGTCAACGGTCAGCGGTTTTCTTTCACCATCAGAGAACTGTCCATACAGTGTTGTCAATGGTCGGCGGTTTTCTTTAATTATCAGAGAACTGTCCATAAAGTGTTGTCAACGGTCGGCGGTTTTCTTTAACCATCAGAGAACTGTCCATACAGTGTTGTTAACGGTCGGCGGTTTTCTTTCACCATCAGAGAACTGTCCATACAGTGTTGTCAACGGTCGGCGATTTTTTTTAACAATCAGAGAACTGTCCATACAGTGTTTTCAATGGTTGGCGGTTTTCTTTCACCATCAGAGAACTGTCCATACAGTGTTGTCAACGGTCGGCGATTTTTTTTAACAATCAGAGAACTGTCCATACAGTGTTGTCAATGGTTGGCGGTTTTCTTTCACCATCAGAGAACTGTCCATACAGTGTTGTCAACGGTCGGCGGTTTTCTTTAACCATCAGAGAACTGTCCATACAGTGTTGTCAACGGTCGGCGGTTTTCTTTAACCATCAGAGAACTGTTCATACAGTGTTGTCAACGGTCGGCGGTTTTCTTTCACCATCAGAGAACTGTCATACAGTGTTGTTAACGGTCGGCGGTTTTCTTTCACCATCAGAGAACTGTCCATAACAGTGTTGTCAACGGTCGGCGGTTTTCTTTAACCATCAGAGAACTGTCCATACAGTGTTATCAACGGTCGGCGGTTTTCTTTAACCATCAGAGAACTGTCCATACAGTGTTGTAAACGGTCGGCGGTTTTCTTTCACCATCAGAAAATTGTCCATACAGTGTTGACAACGGTCGACAGTTTTTTTAACCATGAGAGAACTGTCCATACAGTGTTGTCAACGGTCGGCAGTTTTTTTAACCATCAGAGAACTGTCCATACAGTGTTGTCAACGGTCGGCAGTTTTTTTAACCATCAGAGAACTGTCTATACAGTGTTGTCAATGGTCGGCGGTTTTCTTTCACCATCAGAGAACTGTCCATACAGTCTTGTCAACGGTCGGCAGTTTTTTTAACCATCAGAGAACTGTCCATACAGTGTTGTCAATGGTCGGCGGTTTTATTTAACCATCAGAGAACTGTCCATAGTCCATACAGTAATAAGCGTTTTTATTATTAATACGTAACATCGCTTCAATGCATAATTTTGATCCCAATTACCATTTCTATAATGTTAATACAAACACTAGTATGTATACAAGTATTGGTTTATTAAAAAGAGATAATGACGGGTTGGCAAACACATAGATGCTACTGAGATTCAATGAGGTCCAATATTGAAGTACAAATATTGTGATTTAAAAAAAAATATTAAAAATGTAAGTTCATCTTCTCGAATAAACGTCAAACAATCAAGAATCGTGACGTCATCTTGTTTTTTTTAATCAAAACTTTTTAATTATTTTAATGTGTATTTAAAAAAAAACAACCATTCGCCTGCCTGTATTCAGTCATAATTTTAAAACGCGTCCATTATACTTCCTTTCAATGAATTATTTAACTGCTAGAAGATTACGCGATGTATGAGACATTCGGTTGCTGCGGATTTTGGTAAAATGAAAGAAAACCTGATCAGTTTATTTAAACTTGGTTATCAGGCCCCAGTTTCAGAATCATTTACTAACCCTAGCACCCGGTCTCACTCTCCTGATGGAAGTTCGCGTGTATAACCAATTTTGCCAGCTTTTATTTTTTTTTACTCTGTTTTTGGGATTATGATTTGGACAAGGACCGGTATGTTTGTTTTTAAATATTCCCATTTTTCTCTCATCAATATAAAAGAATTTAAGTTTTATGAGACATTGTTTTGATTTGTTCAACAAACCTACAGTAAACAAGTTATATATATTATTAGATACCCAATGTTAACTGTGTGATATCTTAAAAATTGGCATTAAAATAGTGCCTAATTTGAGTTTACACTCAATTGAATTGAGCCAGGATAAAACAGACATAAAAAAGAAATACAAAACCCACAGAGTAAACGATTCAATACATATGTATACGTATTGAACATTTTCATTAAACTTCGTAAACTATATATACACTTGAACTGTATATTAAAATTATATGGATTTTTATATGTACAGAAATAAATTATTCTTTGTTTTTTGCTTTGTAGAAGAAAAAAGTAATGTAATTTTACGAAAAAAGTCAAGTTTTTTTTCACGGAAAAAGTCAAGGTTTTTTTTCACAAAAAAGTCGTTTTTTTTTTTTCACAAAAATTTCAAGTTTTTTTTTCTCACAAAAAAGTCAAGTTTTTTTCACGAAAAAAGTCAAGTTTTTTTCACGAAAAAGTCAAGTTTTTTTCACGAAAAAAGTCAAGTTTTTTTCACAAAAAAATCAAGTTTTTTTCACCAAAAAAGTCAAGTTTTTTTTCACGAAAAAGTCAAGTTTTTTTTTCACGAAAAAGTCAAGTTTTTTTCACGAAAAAGTAAAGTTTTTTTCACGTAAAAAGTAAAGTTTTTTTTCACGAAAGAGTCAAGTTTTTTTCACGAAAAAGTCAAGTTTTTTTACGAAAAAGTCAAGTTTTTTTCACGAAAAAGTCAAATTTTTTTTTACAAAAAAGTCAAGTTTTTTCAACGAAAAAAGTCAAGTTTTTTTCTCGAAAAAGTTAAGTTTTTTTTCACGAAAAAGTTAAGTTTTTTTTCACGAAAAAGTCAAGTTTTTTTTCACAAAAGAGTCAAGTTTTTTTTCACAAAAAAGTCAAGTTTTTTCACGAAAAAGTCAAGTGTTTTCACAAAAAAGTCAAGTGTTTTTACACTTGCATTTAAACACAATGTTATAAAATTCTGTTAAAGAGACCTTCTTCTTGTTTTGTTCTTTTAAATGGAATATGTAAATAATACCATGGATTGGAGTTCGGATGATTCAATAAACGAATTTATCAAAAAGATTAATTATAGATAGATAATATAAAGCAGTTTTAAATTCGTTTACATTTACAAACAAGAACGAAATATTCGGTCAAAATTGAGATGGTCATACCTCTCAACGATGTTGAAATATACACAAATAACATTAGCAGATCTGTCATTCTGTGATTGCTAACTACTGCCTTGGTAATAAAATAAAATCGTCGTCAGTTTCATCCATTTACATCTGCGGCAGGCAATTATATAAAGGGGGTTTTATTGCTATCAAACAGAGCGATTTATTAACGACATGTATTTGTGTCAGCTAATGTCATTTATAACAGTGTAATATACTGTTCACTTTCTTCAAGCATCTGGTTGTACAAATGTTATATGTAAGTGTAAAACAGAGTTTAATGTGTTTGTCAACATAAATAAGCAATCTGAACACGCGATGAGATACACGAGTGGTCAGAAATACAACCTTTCCAATAAAAATATTGAATCGCTTTTCTTTTATCGATTTGGTCGGTCCATTCTGTAACAGTCAATTCCTTTGTTTATTTTAGAGATCTACTTCGTCATCGGTCTTAAGGTACATAGCTTTAAATAATCAAGGAAAAGCAGCCCTGAAAAAAGGAGCCTTCCTTCAGTACAAGACTCGCAGCATGTTACTTAGTCCTTATAGGTATCGATAAAACATTTAAAAATAATAATAATAATAAAATAATTAAAAAAAAAAAAATAATAATAACTTGTTTCGATATAAAAAACGTGTTTTAATATAAATAAACTTTTTTAAATATAAATATATAAAACGGCTTCAAAATAAACATTACAGATCTGTCAGTGCGAATGTCTAATTTTTTTTAATTTCTGGACTTACTTTTTAATTTTTCTTATCAAAGGGAAAACGTTTCTATATCGCCCTTTTCTTTAAATCATTAAAATAAAAAAAACATACCAGCCCTTGTCCATATCACAATCCCCAAAACAAGGTAAAAACTTCGAAAACTTCAAAATTAGTTAAACACGTGAACTTCCATCAAGGAATTGATGCCGGGTGCTCCGCAAGGGTAAGCATCTCCCGTCTAGCTAGCTACACCCGTCACGTGCACGTCAATTTTGAGAATGAAAGGAACAAAGAACTATGGTAAGTCAAATATATCCGGTATAAGTTTGGATACAGTGACTACATACTTATCAACAATATTGTGATAAAAAATAAAACTATTTAAGGGCTTTGATTAGCCTAGGCGTGCAATATCCTTGCGTCAACATTTAATTGTAAGTAATTTGCTTCGTTGCAGAAAGTCCCCATAGTGGGAATAAGCTCTTCCGTACCGTATTAATTGTGAAACATATACACCATACACAGGGGAGGCAGGGATATTACTGCAAAGAAACGGGTTGACAATAGAAAAATGGAAGTCATCACGTTTGTCGTATAGCTTCATATGTAATCTTTCGTGGGTGTCATAATTGAGGTATAAGTCAAAATATAAAGCAGAACATGGAGAAGCTGTCGTGTCTTTTATTTCAAGCTCACTTGGACAGATGACATTCACATATTCTCCAAATATGTGATTATTTAGAGATAGAACGTCATCGATAAATCTGTATGTGTAGTTGAATGATGTCTTTTCTTCAGATTTGATAAGGTTCTGTAAAAATTCTGATTCATATGAATAAAGAAAAAAAACACCAAGCAAAGGTGTACAGTTTGTACCGATTGGTATACCGATTGTTTGTTAAAAGATTATATTGCAAAACACAACAAATATGTTGTCTATCAAACAATCTAACATTTTGTTGATGGTATCTTCAGTATATATATTTTTTTATTTTTGTTTGCAGTCTGTACGGTGTTTTACAAAATAACCAGTATACCTGTTGAGCACTAAATATTTATATCTTGGTTTACCGTTTTTGTAAAAGAATAAAAATTGAATGATTTATTTTAGACGTTCTTTCAATTTAGAATGAGGGATAATGGTGTAAAGGGTAGAAAAATCAAAAGTTTTTATACTTTTTACCTAAGATAGAGTATTAGAAACAAAGTATTCAAGTAGTTCTTTAGAATTTTTGAAAATCCACATTTGGTTGATGCCAGATGTAGAATAGACTTTTTCTGAATAAGTCTGAAGGCCATCTCTTCCGACTGTCACAATTTGTGTTAGAATAACTGATGATGATTTAGTAGTACATTTAGAGGAACCTGCTATATATCGTTCCTTGTATGGATTTTTGTGAAGTTTTGAAATTCAATACAAGTAAGGCAGGTCAAGTTCTTCTTGTTTTAAATTGATACCGAAAGACTTAAGGACTCCCCTGTGATTGGAAATAACGTCATTTTTGGTAAAATTAGATTTGGTATAAGTAGGATTCTCCGATATACTATCTAAACCAAGCTCCTTAATAAGACATTCAACATAGACGTAAAATTAAGTATTTTCTTTTTAGTAAAAGGTCTATACGTGGATAAAAATAAACAGTTTTGATGAACACTCACTCTAACCTGTAAACTCATTAGATTGCTCTGTTGCGTGAACTGAGCTGTTTACAGCACATTATATCAAGATTTAGTGCAATAAAGTATCGATGTTTTACGTCCAACTGAAGAGGCGCTTATTTCTTTGATGATCTAGAGAAAATCACCGAAAACTTTCTCATACTAGAGTTCATCAGAAACTCAAGGGACAACTTTAATAATGAGAAAGGCTATTTCGGTAGCATTAATGTTTTTAGCTCGACTGAGCACAATGTGCCCATGTGAGCTATTGGTATCAATAGAGGCAGACCCTCCGTCGTCCGTCCGTCCGTCCGTCAACAATTGCTTCAAACGACTTCTTCTCAGAAACTTCTGGTCACATTTTGTTTAAACTTGGTCAAACGCATCTGTAGAAAATTGCCTTTCAGATTTGTGTTTTTGGTTGCCATAGCTACCAAATGTGGGTCACAATGACCTACATAGTTAAAAACCTAAAAAAAATCAAATATTCTTCTCCAAAACCACTTCACTGAGATAAAATCTGATGTGACATTTGGCATCTACGGCATCTTATATACCAAGTTTGTGAATTTCAATAATTTTTGTGAAAAATTAGTTTACGCGTTTTTGCGTTTATTTTTTGTATATCGTAAATAGTACTTTTTTTTTACAAAAATTACAATAATGAATAAATTTAGGTGAATTCTTTTTCCAAACATCATTTTCTTATGTGAAGAAACATATGTTTTAAAATTTTCATGAAATTCTGTAAAATACAAGTCGCTTTTTTCGGCCTTTTTTAATTTTTAATTCTAGCAATCCAAGGGTCGGGGTTCAAATCCCAGTGGGGCCACTTTTTTTATTTTTTTTTTATTTTCTGAATTTTTTGACTTACATTGGTGCATAGAAGAGATTTTATAAATTTTTACTTTTTAGTGTAATTTTTTTTTAAATACATGTGATACTGCAACCCAAGGGTCGAGGGTTCAAATCCCAATGGAGCCACCTTTTTTCTTTTTTTTCTTTTAATTTTCTGAATTTTTATGACTTACATTGGTGCATGGAAGAAATTTTATGAATTTTTACTTTTTAGGTTGCCATAGCTACATTGACCTGAATAGTTGAAAACCTAAAAAAAATTCGTCTCAAAAACCACTTCATTGATGTAAAATCTGATGTGATATTTGGCATCTAAAGCATCTTATTAACCAAGTTTGTGAATTCCAACAATTTTGTGAAAAATTAGGTTACGTGTTTTTGCGTTTATTTTTTATACACTGTAAATAGTACTTTTTTACCAAAATTACAATATTAATAAATTTAGGTGAATTCTTTTTCTAAACATCATTTTCTTATGTGAAGAAACATATAACAATTTTCATGAAATTCTGTAAAATACAAGTCGCTTTTTTTCGACTTTTCCTTTTTCAATTCTAGCAACCCAAGGGTCGAAGGTTCAAATCCCAGTGGGGCTATTTTTTTTAATTTCTGAATTTTATGACTTACAATTGTGCATGGAAGAGATGTTTTGAATTTTTACTTTTTAGTGAATTATTATTTTTGAAATACATGTGATACTGATATGTAGATTTAGCTAAAACCTTGAATTTTTTTTGTTGTTTTTCTGGTTTTGTTTTGTTTTTTTGTTTTTGTTTTTTGTTTTTTTTTTGTTTTGTTTTACAAAATCATTGTTATTAGGCATTATTTAAATTAATTGAACAATTTTTTTAAAAATAATTTGCAGTTGAATTTTACATTTTTTAAAAAAAATATTTTAATTAATGTGTCAAATCTATAAAGTCTTAAATCCGGATCTGAAAATTGCTCATGTGAGCTTTTGTTATGGATAGGAACTCTGCCATCTATCCATACATCCATTAAAAGACACTACTGGTCACATTTCATTCATATAAGTCAATAGCACCTTTAGACCATTGCCATTCTCATTTGTGTTTCTGGTCGCTTTGGCTACCAAAAGTAGGTCACAGTGACCTATATAGCTAAAAACCTAAAAATCAAATCAGTTGAGCAAATTAGGGCTATCTTGGGCCTCTTGTTTATTGTCTTACTTTCTAACAACATGTTCAAAAATTACTTTTAAAACTATCATAATTAATCCCGGTGTGGTTTGTCACAATCAAAACATTTCTGATAGTTATTGACAATTTTGTTTTTCTTAAACGCAACAGATCTCTGTATCTATCAAAGGGCCGTTCGTTTTAGTTGTTTAAAATGCTTTAAGATTTTATAAGCACATTTCAACATTAAACTCAAATGATAAGTTTTTGATAGATTGCGGGATAGAACAGTATTCGATTAGGCAATATAATAATGACCTTCTACAAAAACTACATTATAAAAAAGCGTTTATCATTATAAGACACTCAAGTTTTAATGTGTACGAAAAAAGACTATAAATAAAGGTCATAGAAGAGTGTTAATACTGCTATGTGCTGAAATCTGTACTCAGTATCAACACATAGAGGCATGATAAAGAATTGTGGTCTTCTTTTTGATTGTTGACAAGATTTATAGCACTTTAAATGTACTGGCCATAAAGGCACACAAGATTGTGAAACGGTTGTTTTACAGTAAATAGGTCCAGAATGTTACACTAAAACCAAACATCATGTTTTACTCTGGTCATCATACTTTTTTATCCTTTCTTATAAGCTTATAGCTTTAGGTATTCAATCTTGTTATACGGTTAAGTAAACTAAATTCTGGTTATAACTTATTAGCTATTTAGAGTATTAAAAGTAAACAAGATGAATATACGCCATTTTATATTTTGTTAAATAAGCAGAAAAAACATAATGTTTTTACAACCATAGCATAGTTATTATCATAAAGGAAGTTTGATATTTATTTTGTTTTAAAAATTGTGAAAAAAATTAATAAAAATAATTAATTAATAAAGAAATTAAAACGCGTAAAAGTATCATTATTTAAAAAATGACAAAATGTGCTTCAAATTTGTTTTGTTTTGATACAAATCGGTATGAGATTTTATTTTGAAAATAACTAATGCTTACTAATGTGTTTTGATTATATATCGAATTAATTTTGAGGAATTTGGAATTTTACAAAAAGATAAAACTTTACATGTTATCTTATATAAAACAAAATTAATTAATAAATTAGTTAATTTAAATTTAAAATGATGTTTTATTATCATGGTGTTGATAAAAATAAAACAAACATACCAGTCCTTATCCATATCACAATCCCACAACAAAGTAAAAACTTTGCAAACTGGCAAAATATGTGATACACGTGAACTTCCATCAAGGAAGTGAGGCCGGGTGCCCCGAAAGGGTAAGCACCTCCTGTTTAGCTAGCTACACCCGTCTTAGTGCAAGTCAATTTTGAGAATGAAAGGAACAAAGAACTATGGTAAGTCAAATATATCCAGTATAAGTTGGGATACAGTGACTACATACTTATCAACAATATTGTGATGACGGCCATAAAGGGCCCTGATTAGCCTAGGCTTGCAATATCCTTGTGTCAACAATTTAATTGTAAGTAATTTGCTTCGTTGCAGAAAGTTCCCATAGTGGGTACAAGCTCTACCGTACCGTATTAACTGTGAAACATATACACCATACGCAGGAGAAGCAGGTATATTACTGCAAAGAAACGGAAAGTTGACAATAGAAAAATTGAAGTCATCACGTTTGTTGTATAGCTTCAGATGTAACCTTTCATGGGTGTCATAACTGAGGTATAAGTCCAAATATGAAGCAGAACATGGAGAATCTGTCGTGTCTTTTATTTCAAGCTCACTTGGATAGATGACATTCACATATTCTCCAAATTTGTGATTATTTAGAGAAAGAACGTCATCTATATATCTGTATGTGTAGTTGAATGATTTAGCGACAGTCTTTTTTTTTCCAGATTTGACAAGGTTTTGTAAAAATTCTGCTTCATATGAATAAAGAAACAAATCAGCAAGCAAAGGTGCACAGTTTGTGCCGATTGGTTTACCGATTGTTTGTTAATAGATAATATTGCCAAACACAACAGATATATTGTCTATCAAAAACTCTAACATTTTGTTGATGGTATCTTCAGTATATTTTTGTTTGCAGTCTGTATGGTGTTTTACAAAATAACCAGAGCACTAGATATTTATATCTTGGTTTACCGTTTTTGTAAAAGAATAAAAAGTGTATGATTTGTTTCAGACGTTCTTTCAATTTAGAATGAGGGATAGTTGTGTAAAGGGTAGAAAAATCAAAAGTTTTATACTTTTTACCGAAGAAAGAGTATTAGACACAAAATGGTCAAGTAGTTCTTTAGAATTTTTGAGAATCCACATTTTGTTGATGCCAGATGTAGAATAGATTCTATCTGAATAAGTCTGAAGGCCATCTCTGACGACTGTCAAAATTTGTGTTAGAATTACTGATAATGATTTAGTAGTACATTTAGAGGAACCTGCTATATATCTTTCCTTGTATGGATTTTTGTGAAGTTTTGAAATCCAATACAAGTAAGGCAGGTCAAGTTCTTCCTGTTTTAAATTGATACCGAAAGACTCAAGGACTCCCCTATGATTGAAAAAAACTTCATCTTTTGTAAAATTAGTTTTGGTATAAGTAAGATTCTCCGATATACTATCTAAACCAAGCTCCTTAATAAGACATTCAACATAGAATTTCTTACAAACGAAAATAATGTTATTAGAAGCTTTATCAGCAGGGACAACAACTACCTGTTATGTATATCAGTAAGGACTGCAGAAACCTCAGGGTCCCTGAGCACTAAAGAAGGTTTAGTACCCATAGACCCATTAAGTTTTGCAATCCTTGACTTGACAAAATTTCTAATTGTCCTTATCCAGTCGGATAAAGTATCAAGTTCTACGTCTTCTAATTTAGCCCAACCTCTAGCATACTCTTCAACAGAATCCATAATAATTTTGAAATTCTGTCCCCAAGTAAAAGGTTGAGCCTCCCTGTATTTAGGGCCTTTTGAAAGAAGACATTTTAATTTAGTATTCTCAATAATATTGAGATCACCTGTTACTACATGCCCAGCTGGTTTATAAATATATGGGGACGCTGAGCAAGAGCAGGTAGGTGGAGTAAAGTTATGAAAGTTTAGGCACTGCAAAGTATGTTTATAGTTGAAAATTTTGGATGCAATAGGTTTATTGTAGGAGTAGGAAATTAGAGGTGGCGAGTTATATTTGAAATAATTAGGGACTTTAGATTGTACTACTTTGTTAAGTACTATATTAGAAATATAATAGAAATATTAAAAGCATCTATGCCTTTGTTTGCATCATGTAATTTAAGAAATTGGCGACGGTTGTCGTCCTGTATAATGTGTTCCTGAGCGGGTTTAAATAACCTTATAAATGCAATATCCATGATGAAAGCGTTAAGTCTAAACTCTGGTGTATTAAAATCTGTAGTAGTTTTGTATATGCATTCTTCTTGTAACTGATTTAGACGGGAAAGTGGTAAAGAGTACAGTTTGGTACGAATATGGTGTAATCCGAGTTGAGTGATACAAATGTATATATAATTTAAATGACAAAAAACAAAGATTAACTAAGAATATCAAAAAGAATTAGTTATTAGTGACTTACTTATTTAAAAGTAGCATTAAGTCTACAAATAAATCAACAGGTATCAGCCCAGCTGCTATTCCCCTTATAGAGCTAGATGTCCATACGTTTTGTGCTTAGTTTTCTGACAGCCAAATAATTCGTGTGACAAAACACCAAAGATTAGAGATATATAAAAAGAAAATCCATATTGCTATATTCTGTGTACAAAAAATTTGTTTAGTTTTAAATAAGATCTTAAATTCTGTGGACTCGGGTAAACAACAATTTATTTGTTTATTATTGTGAAACTTAAGATATGTTTTGAAGTAATAAAATTAAATATTTAATTACGAAATTTCGAATTTTTAGATTACCTTTATCGTGTAACAGGAACTTTAGATCTAAGTCAGTTTATTTTACTCTGAAAACCATATTATTATCTCAGCACAGCAGCAGGGTTCGTTATTTAGGTTATGGCATGATTCTTAATTTTTAACTAAAATCTAAAAATTAAGCTACACCATTGATTTTTGTATGTACTGTTTTAAACATCAGAAAGTAATTTCAAATTACAATAAAGAATAAGCACTGTTTAAATGGCTCATATGGGAGAGATGACCAATAACGAAGAGCTAAATAAGAAAGCAAATTAAATGGCACAAATACTCTAATCGGCATCAAACGGAAGTAATCTCAGCTTATAGGAAAAAGGAACATCTACTTAGGGACTTAATTCCTACTATAATAAATAGAAAATATGGAACTGTAAAGCAAAAAATAATCCTAGACTTAAAAATAAGAAAGTAAATAGATCTAACCTAAACAAATGGAGAGAGTCATCCAGCCATTATGTAGTGAGAAGGGATTTTTACTTTTAGTCACTAAAACTGTAACAGGTTATTCGACAAACTTGTAATACTGTAATAGTCGCCAACTAACCAAACACTGAAAACCTACCGGCATCTGAAACAAAATACAAAATCTTACACGACTACAAAACGTGATTCAGAATATAATGAGATATGAGCAGGGTATGAAAATCGTCACCGTCACACCCCCTCACCTTAAATGCAAATTTTTTTTAATTTGCTAACGCGAGCAATTTAAATACTAGTAAACTGATAAACTGAATAAAAGAATGAAAATGATTTTAGTCCTTTCTAGATAATTAGTTAACAAACTGATAGAATTTCTTTTTTATAATTAATGTCTTTGCAAATGTTATTTTATATTATTCCTTTTTAAGTCATTACAGCACAAACTTTCTGTATTTTTTATATTTTCTTCCAATGAACCATTCACCATTTTCGAAATTAATTTTCACCTTTAGTTCTCTTGCTACAATGATGAATTTCGGTTCTTCAAATGTTACTATGTTTCTCACTTCCTTCTCCCTTTTTCCTTTTTGCCCCTCTGGATTCAACATTTATTGTTCGATCCCTTTTTGGTGGTAGCATTTCATTAGGTGGAACGTACTCAAGAGTTAGGAACCATAATCCCAGTGGTGGCATCCTTGATTTTGGTAGCTTCTTCTTCATGAATTTAATGCTGTCGTTTTAAATGACGCTTTATATTTCATTTGTAAATAAGACTTTGTTTGCATTTCATTATTGAACAGTGAAAAGAGTTTACCATGCTTTCATGTATTTTGTGCAAATGTTTCAAGTATTGTCCCAGGGATTTGAAATTCTCTTCTATAAAGCAGCCCTAAACTTTACCACTCCTCCCTTCAGGTGGCCATGTTTGTCTCAGATCTTCCTCCAGGGACATTATTTTATTGGCTGATTAACCGAGCTTCATAGGTGGCCGGGTAGCTCAGTCGGTAGAGTATTTCACAGGTAATGAAAAGGTCCCGGGTTCGATTCCGGTTTGGCCGCTGCATTGTGTCCATTTCTTGTTACATTTGGGGGCTCGTCCGACCCTGGGAGGTGACCGACCAGTGGGTTGATCCCGGGGTGGAACCTGGTAGTTTCAATTTAATGGGTCGAATCGAAAAAAAGAAAGCAAGAATAAAACAGACAGGGTTGATAGGTAGCCGGAAGCTCAGTCGGTTGAGTGCCGCGTTAGTGTTGGAAAAGACCCGGGTTCGAGTCCCTGTTTGGCTGGTACATTTTGCCCCTTTCCTGTTACAACCATTTTTTAGCTTAACTTTTGTCAATCGAAGTTTGAGTCTGAAAAATTTTTTAAGATATAAGATGCTAAAAGGAGAGAAAGTACTTTCCAGAATGAATGGACGAAGTCGTTTTATTGGATTCGTTTCTCAAACATTCAGAACTGTGAAATTACGTTAAGGAACATGCTGATCATCATGTCTTTCTAGCTACTTTCATACACTGATTATTTCAGTGATGTCACATGACGTCTATCTCCTTTCCGTACACGTATTAAAGAACGTATTAATAGAGAAGTTAAGATCCTAAACGCGTACGTGTTATGGCATGTATAAGAACAGTTACATGTAATGTTAAAAATGTGTAGAATAAGCGTTTAGGATCTTGTACAACGTGTACATGTAAGAATAAAACATTTTATAACCAATCAAAATCATCTGAACCAATGGTATAAAATTGCATCAGATCTTAAACATTTGTCGATATCACGAGAAGACGAGATCGTGCTTTTAACAACGTTTCAAGACTGCGATTGTGAACAATATACAGCTAATGACCGTGTAAAATTTCATGGTTTGACAAATTCTCAATGTAAAAATTGATTCCGTTTTAAAAACAAGATATATATCGTCTAGTGACAGCCTTAAGAATTTTCCAAAACAAGATTTGCAGAAACGGAACTGTAGCTACTGCAAACGAACGGTTATGCATTTTTTTGGGAAAATTAGCATATCCAAATAGATTAGAAGATATTTCTCTAATTTTAGGCGTTCTGTGATCGAATTGCCTTTTTCAATGAAATGATTAAATTGATATATGACCATCATATATCTAAGTTCAACCTGCTGAAACAGAATTGGCTTTGCAAGGACAAACTTAATATGTACACTAATGCAATATTTAAACGAGGAGCCCCAATAGAAAAGGAAAGGAAATTTATTCATTGGACTGTTGACCTGTATATGTTGGCCAAATAAGAATCAAAATATATGATTAATGGACATAAATATAGCATTGTTTAGATTACAATTTCAGTCTGTAGTAACACCAGACGGCATTGATGCCAATTTATTTTGTCCAATAGAAGATAAAAGACATGACACCTGTAACGGAATGCGTTTCCGTATAGTATTACCTTTTCCGATTTTGATTGCATTTTTCATTCATTCATTTCCGGTAAAGTGAAAGCACATGGAAACATTTTGTAGATTTTCAAAATCATTCCTTTGTCTCTATCAGAGCACAGTGTAAGTAAATTTCAGTGTAATTGTGTCATTAGAGATCTGTATTATTGATTTTGTAAACCCTTTTAATTTGTGCTGCACGATAACAACACTTTGATGATTGTGTTTTATAACTCTGGCATTTCGTTCCTTTTGTATATGTGTATGCAAATCTGGTCACTCGTTAGGTTATTTAATGAGTGTTAATAGAAGTTATCATATGTTACGTTTCATCTTGATGGTATAGACTTGCATCAGTATGTTTTTGTTTAGTTTGAAGTGATTTCTACATGTTAAATGTGGCCCATGTTTACAACTATTTACACACATATGACACATCACTTTATAATCTCAAAAACTGTTAAGTGTTATTATGCAGTACAATGGGGTCTTCATGAGACTTTGTGTCAACATATTGCATGTCTACGATCTATATAAAACTTTACATCAGTGTTTTATTTTGCTTGATATAAATTTCTGCTTTATGAAATGTGTGTAGGTTTATTTTCTGTATTTTTGTGTTTGTGTGCTTGTAAATTTGCATAACATTCATACATGTGGTACATATGATGTCCATAACTAAGAATTATAATTTTGTTCATTCTTTATTTTGTAGTTTTTCACCATATTGATGATACACATGTATTCAGAATACAACAAAGTCATCATGGTTAGCTGTCTGTATTTTTTTATTTCTGTACTTGAGACAGAACAGTGAAAAAACTGAACTATCATCACAACGCACTGTTACATGTTAAGGACCATGGCAACAGATTGTTACGAGGATAGGATGGATAGAGAACGTCGCATAATTGTCCCTACAGACAAAGGAGAGCAACTCTACATCCAACAAAAGGAATCTCTAGTAAAGAAAATAAAGTCGTCAAGTTTTATGCTAAACAAAACAATTAAAACTTTCACACATTCTTTACCGAAATCAACCACTGGTCTGGAAAGTGCACAAGCAGTTTTATACGCAGCTTACAAGCGCTATGACAAAGATTCTAATGATTATTTAGACTTTTTATCGAGGTCAAGAAATCCAGAGGCGAGTAATGAAGTTGACTCATATTTTCAAGAAATGATAGATCTAAAAAAACAGTACACCGCTTTGATGGACAAGATTCACATAGAAAGAGAAAACTTCGACATAAAAACGGTCACTAGATCAGAGAGGTCATCACGATCAAATAGGACAAACAAATCAAGCACTTTTGAGTCTTTACTAAAGCGTGCCAAAGCTATTTCAGAGAGGGTTAAACTTCAGTTTGTAGAAAAGGAAGCTGAACTCAAAAGAGAACAATTCGACAGAAAACTGCAGTTAGAAATTTTGAATCAAAGGAAGAATGTCGCAGCCGCAGAAGCAGAAGCTTCATATCTTGAGATAAACTCTGAAATCAGTGAACAAGAACAAATGCAGCTACCTCAGGAGGAGTTTGGACCTTTCGAAAAAACTCTTCATTTTCTTGACAATCTTGAAACAGCAGAAAAACCAATTACTGTTAAGCCTTCTGAAACCGCACAGCAAAATAAAGATTGTAATAAACTTTCTCCAGAGACCGAACCCTTTGTGTCTGCTCTTAGAGCTAACGTTGTTTCTTCTACTCCAAAAGTAGAACAGTCTGTACATCACGTGCATGTGCCAGTAAACAGTGTACACAATCAGACAAACCCTATAATATCAGAAATAGATGGAGTTTTCCATCAAAGTAATCCCATGGCTCATGTATCTGAAGTGGATGATGCCTTATTAGGTAACACATTGTCATCTGCATATCTCTTGAAAAAGAACTTACTTTTAGAAACATTTTAACAGCAGAAATTTGACGACAGACCAGATAGATACATCGTATGGAAAAATCAATTTAAGGTCATGGCAGTAGATATCAAATGTACTCCATTAGAGGAAGTCACTTTATTGACTAATTGTGTACAAAATGGATCTGAAGCTTCTCGGTTAATTATGAGTGTTAGGTCGTCTTGTAATGACAATCCAAACTTATGTCTTTCTAACATATGGGAGCGTCTCGATCTACGATTTGGCAGCGCAGAGTTGTTGGAATCAGCCCTAAAGAGCAATCTTGGCAAACTTCCAAACATGATTGATCGTAAAAAATTGTATGAACTTCATGATGTTTTATGTGAAATACAAGCTGTTAAGGGTTTAACAGAGTATGCTACAATATTTTCATACTTGGATTCATCTCTAAGAATCAAACCGATTGTGCAAAAGTTACGAAAATTCATTCAAGACAAATGGATCAACAGAGTTGTTGTTTATAAACGAGACAATCGAGTACTCTTTCCACCATTCAAAGAATTTGTGAGGTTCATTCATGAAATAAGCATTATTCGTAATGAACCAGGTCTCATTTTTGACAGTCCAAATCAGAACCAGAACCAAAACAACGCTAACAGGCCATAGAATCTACTCTATAAACCAAAAACTCAACACGTCATCTCTACACATAAAACCAACATCGACTCAAACATTGTACCAAATAATGCTCAACGAATGTGCTTACTTCACAAAAACTCAAAACACACTCTTAATCAGTGTCGTGACTTCCAAAGAAAGAGTTTAAAAGAGCGCAAAACTGTTCTGCGAGATCACAACCTTTGTCTAAGATGTTGCGATACATCTGATCACTTTGCAAAAAATTGCCAAGCGAATATTCAGTGTAATGTATGCAAGTCGACATCACATTGTTCTGCTCTTCATGTTGATGAGCATGTAGACAAGCAAAATCAAAGCGTTGACAATACTGAGACGAAGCATGGCGAGGAGGTACGCATAAGTGCCCGATGTACTGATGTTTGTGACGTTCCTTACTTTACAGGAAAATCTTGTGCTAGGATAATACCAGTTCGTATTTACTCCCCAAGTGAACCTGAAAGTGCAATTAGAACTTATGCAATGTTAGATGATCAGAGCAATCGAACACTCGGCAGAAGCTCTCTTTTTGACAGTCTTGCAGTTTATTCTCTGCCTATCGAATATACCTTAGAATCATGTTCAGGAAAGTCTGTTAGCTACGGCCGAACAGTCGACGGGTTAGTAGTAGAAGGAATCCACGATAAAATTAAGCTAAATTTGCCACCAATTCTAGAATGTGACAATATACCTGACAATCATGCCGAAATTCCTACGCCTGACATTGCTCTTCCTTTTCCTCATATGCATGACATTGTTGATCAACTGCTTCCGTATGATAAGTCTATGACGATCACGCTTCTCATAGGCCGCGATCTTCCAGAAGCCCACCATGTCTGTGATCAGAGGATAGGCCCACATAGATCACCCTTTGCTCAGAGGTCACCTCTGGGGTGGACTATCATTGGTGATGTATGCCTTGCAGGACAACATCGTTCTTCCTCAGTCACTACAAGTAACACTTTTATTACTGATAATGGCCGACCTACAAGTATGAAGCCATGTGAACAAGTTGTGCGAGTCAGTAAAACCTTTGTAAGCAATGATAAATTTCAGTTAACTAATCTGAACGTGTTTGAAACCACGAGTGATGACAACAAACCTGGATTGTCTATCGAAGATAGAGAGTTTCTCAAAATTATGGACAAGGATTTCATCTTAGGTGCAGAGGGTAAATGGGTTGCCCCTTTACCATTTCGCAAGCCGCACAAACCTATGCCCGACAACTACAACCTCGCTTTTCTTCGTGCCAAATGTTTAGACACATCACTCCAAAAAGTGAAACTGAAAAACAACATTTTCTAGAATTTATGCAGAAAATCATAGATAACAAAGATGGTGAGATTGCGCCACATCTACCACCGGATAGAGAAAGGTGGTATCTCCCACTCTTCGGGGTGTATCACCCCCGAAAACCTTAGCAAATTCGTGGAGTTTTTGACTCTTCAGCTAAGTACATGAATGTCTCACTCAACAATCAACTACTTCAAGGCCCAGATTTCATAAACAATCTTCTCGGCGTGCTTATTCGATTCAGAAAGAATATGATCGGAGTCGTTGCCGATTTCCAACAGATGTTTCATTCATTTCTCGTTCAAGAGGATCAACGTGACTTTTTGAGATTTCTTTGGCACAAAGACAATTTGTTAGAAAACCCTCTTGTTACTTACCGTATGCAAGTACATGTGTTCGGTAATCGTCCATCTCCTTCTATTGCAATGTATGGCCTTCAGCGAATTGGAAACTTAGCGGGTGAAACACATGGTGAAGACGTCAAAGAGTTTATCATCAATGACTTTTATGTAGATGATGGCTTGAAGTCCTGTCCGACAAGTAAAGTTGCCATAAGCTTAATCCGTAGAACTCGGGAAGCTATGAAACAACATGGAAACTTGCGCTTACACAAGTTTGCCTCGAATAGCAAAGAGGTCATAGATGCGTTCGAACCAGGAGATTTAGCTAAAGGTCTTGTTGACATGGACTTTGAAAAGGATGTGCCTACACAGAGAAGCTTAGGCTTGTTATGGGACTTGAGTTCAGACACTTTCAAGTTTAGTATTTCAACTGAATACAAATCTGCAACCCGTCGGGGTATATTATCAGTTGTTAACAGTCTCTATGATCCCATGGGATTTATAGCACCAGTTACTTTACGTGGCAAACTCATTCTTAGAAAGATAGTTTCTTCAACATGCGATTGGGATGATCCATTACCTACGGATTTATTCAATGAATGGGTTAAATGGAGAAACACTCTACCAGATTTAGAAGATCTACGTGTACCTCATGCGATGGTACCTAATCTTAGTAAGGAACTATTGATCTACTGCGACGCCTCTGAATACGCTATTGCAGCAGTATGTTACCTACATGTCCGTTATTCTGATGGTTCAACTGCTGTCGGCTTTGTTTTAGGAAAAACAAAACTCACACCAGCAAATTGTACTACCATACCTAGACTAGAACTTTCTTCTGCAGTTCTTGCTATTGAAATATCTCAGATTGTAGTTAACCACTTGAAAATTGAAATTGACAAGATTAAGTTCTTTTCTGACAGTAAAATTACACTTGGATATATTTTCAATGACACAAAACGATTCTATGTTTACGTAGCCAATCGTGTAGCAAAGATTAGGAGTTACAGCGAACCGTCTCAGTGGCATTACATTCGTTCAGAGAAGAATCCAGCAGATGAAGGAACAAGGAGTATTCAGCCTTGCAATCTTCAAGAAAGTTCATGGTTATGTGGTCCTAGTGAGTATGATTCTGACACCACTACAGATACATCACACTTTCGATTAGTTGCACCAGAAAACGATGTCGAGATACGAACAAATAAGTCTAATATTCAGGAAGTGAAATCTATTCATGGTATTTGTTCTAGGACATTTGAGAAGTTTTCTGATTGGAATCGATTGATTATAGGTCTTGCTACAATCCGTAAATCGATCCAATTACACTTAAGTAGAAAAAGTTCAAAGGAATTCAAGGTCATGGACAAAGTCGAATTATTGCGTTCAACTGAATACCAGATTCTCAAAGAAGTACAATCTGAAACATTTAAGGATGAAATTGACTCGCTCAAGAACTCAAAACAACTGAGTAGGCAGAGTTCTATTTACAATCTGGACCCAATTATCGATGAATATGGTCTTCTTCTCGTTGGAGGTCGTTTGTCAATCTAGATTCAGACACTGCCTTTAAAGCTCCTATTATCTTATCGGGTTTCACTTCTTATTGTGCGAAAATATCATCAAGATACACAACACCAGGGACGACACCTGACGGAAGGTCGCATACGGTCAGCTGGTTTCTGGATAGTGGGTTGTAAGAGACTGGTATCATCCTTAATCTACAAATGTGTCACATGCAGAAAACTTCGAAAACCACCTCAAACTCAAAAGATGTCAAACTTACCTGTTGATCGTGTAACAGTTGGACAACCTCCTTTTACTTTTGTAGGTGTGGACATGTTTGGTCCCTTTGAAATTGTTACTAGACGTACCAGAGGAGGTGTGGTTAACAGTAAGCGATGGGGTGCTCTCTTCACTTGCCTAGTCACACGAGCAGTACATATAGAGACAGTTGAAGAAATGTCTACATCTTCATTCATAAACGCCATGCGACGATTTATTGCGATTCGTGGATCCGTTTCTGTGTTTCGATCCGACAGAGGAACTAACTTTGTGGGCACAGTGAGCGAATTGAAACTTAATGCAATTAATGTTGAAGACACACAAATTCAGAATTTTCTAAAAAAGAAACGCACTTCTTGGATTTTCAACCCTCCACACTCCTCTCACATGGGAGGAGTGTGGGAGAGAATGATAGGAGTAACACGTCGTATTCTAGAAGCAATGCTACTTCAACACAAATCCTGTCTTACTCACGAAGTTCTTTCTACATTCTTTGCAGAAGTTAGTTATATCATAAATTCTAGACCGTTGGTATCGGTGTCAAGTGACCCACAAAATCCAATGATTCTTTCACCATCTTTGCTACTCACACAAAAAAGTGATGTTTTGGTCTCTGACGTTATAGACTTTGATCATATTGACCGTAATGATCTACTTAGAAAACAGTGGAAGAGAGTTCAACACCTCGCAGCAGTATTTTGGAAGCAGTATAAGGTCGAATATTTAAATACGTTACAAAATCGTTCTAAATGGAATTCTGTGGAAAGAAATGTTACTGTTGGAGATGTAGTGCTAGTCAGAGATAAGGAACTCTCACGCAATTGTTGGCCTACAGGAATAGTTACAGAAGTTACACCAAGTGATGATGGTTTAGTGCGAACTGTTAAAGTCAAGATTGTAAAAGATGGTACACCAAAAATCTTTTTGCGTCCAATTAGTGAATTGATTATGTTGCTTGAAAATTAGATTTTGTGTTTACAGAGAACAGGTGCTTCTCTTTACAGTGTTTCGTATGTGAATCAGTATAATGTTGTAATTCCCTGTATGTCACAAAACATTATTTTCACTATTGAATTATTTTCCAAAATTATGAATAGGGCAATTTTGAAATAAGTATGATATTTTCAATATCAGGCGAGGAGTGTAACGGAACGCGTTTCCGTATAGTATTACCTTTTCCGATTTTGATTGCATTTTTCGTTCATTCATTTCCGGTAAAGTGAAAGCACATGGAAACATTTTGTAGATTTTCAAAATCATTCCTTTGTCTCTATCAGAGCACAGTGTAAGTAAATTTCAGTGTAATTGTGTCATTAGAGATCTGTATTATTGATTTTGTAAGCCCTTTTAATTTGTGCTGCACGATAACAACACTTTGATGATTGTGTTTTATAACTCTGGCATTTCGTTCCTTTTGTATATGTGTATGCAAATCTGGTCACTCGTTAGGTTATTTAATGAGTGTTAATAGAAGTTATCATATGTTACGTTTCATCTAGATGGTATAGACTTGCATCAGTATGTTTTTGTTTAGTTTGAAGTGATTTCTACATGTTAAATGTGGCCCATGTTTACAACTATTTACACACATATGACACATCACTTTATAATCTCAAAAACTGTTAAGTGTTATTATGCAGTAAAATGGGGTCTTCATGAGACTTTGTGTCAACATATTGCATGTCTACGATCTATATAAAACTTTACATCAGTGTTTTATTTTGCTTGATATAAATTTCTGCTTTATGAAATGTGTGTAGGTTTATTTTCTGTATTTTTGTGTTTGTTTGCTTGTAAATTTGCATAACATTCATACATGTGGTACATATGATGTTCATAACTAAGAATTATAATTTTGTTCATTCTTTATTTTGTAGTTTTTCACCATATTGATGATACACATGTATTCAGAATACAACAAAGTCATCATGGTTAGCTGTCTGTATTTTTTTATTTCTGTACTTGAGACAGAACAGTGAAAAAACTGAACTATTATCACAACGCACTGTTACATGTTAAGGACCATGGCAACAGATTGTTATGAGGATAGGATGGATAGAGAACGTCGCATAATTGTCCCTACAGACAAAGGAGAGCAACTCTACATCCAACAAAAGGAATCTCTAGTAAAGAAAATAAAGTCGTCAAG